>JANHMN010000010.1:43883415-43966967 GCA_030674055.1 Rhabdomys pumilio | reverse complement strand
CAGGTGCTTATTCATATTCTGCAGAAGAGGGAAGGCTGGCTTCAGGCACCAAGGCTTTAAGTAATTTCTCTGTTTTCGAAACACCCAAATCATCTTTCTTCTGTTATTCATTCAGTGAGCTTCTCTCCATCTGAAGGGAGATGTCTTGGCAAGTGTGAACGTGCTTCCATTTCCTTTCTTGTTAATTCCTTTCACATGATAAATTGCAGGGAACTCTACAGAAATCCCTTGGAATTGAAAAGTCAGCCATCATGAATGCTTAGGAGCAAAGGTTTAAAACAGAAAAAGTCTGTAGATATTCAGCAGAGAGAACTTTTCTGAAATATTTGCAGGAGATTGCTACCTCTTATAGGTCCATGTAAATTCTCATACCTATATTTTTGGACTTCCTGTTTGTTTGACCAATTAGATTCATGTAAAATAACTTTAATTCTCTACCCAGAATTACCAAAATTATTTCATAGTTTTGAAAATAGCCTCATTCATAAAGTAGCCATGCCTCTAAAATCTATCTTGTTAAAAAAAGAAAAATATCTTTGGATTTTTACTTCTTTCTGTCTATACATGACAAAGTGCTTTTGTTTTATAGCCAGCCTCATTGTCTCTCTTTGCCTTTTGGTCCTAACAGACATCATTGATCTGTGCTTTTTAAATGGATTGTGTTCACAAGAGAAATCAAAGTACTCTCAACCTATTTCGTATTTCAAAACTTTTCATTATCTCTAAAGTCCTATAGATTAATGTAAGATACCAAAAAAAAAAAAAAATCAGTGTTAAATTTGAAAAGTCAAAAATTTAAAAACCTAGTAAGTTGAGTACCTGTATTATTACATGCTAAATTTATATACACATACATTAATGCTCATAATATAAAATAATGAAAGTCCACAAAACAGTACAACATACAACACAAAACCAAAACAGAAAAAATTCACTATTAAGGGAAAGAATAGTAAGACAATATTAGATAGTATTAAGTCATTTTCACATAATAGCCTTGTAATATATTGATAATGAAGAGAAAAACATACTACTGTTGAAAGTTAATAGACATGAGCTAAAGTAGTTGGTGGGTAAAACTTCAGATTATTATACTGGGTGAAGTAGTAGATGTTTCTCATTTAGAGAAACTGGGAAACAAAAACCATCTTTCATAAAGCATGCTGATGCAAATGTCTCATATGTAAACAAGATGAAATATTAGGAAATCTCAGTGGGATGTGTAGCTCAGTGGTAGAGTGTTTACCTGACTTTATTGGGTACAAGCTGCATCATTGATAAGCATCCACTGAACATTGCTTGTTCCTTAAATAAATATCAAATATGAGATAAAAATAAAGATATTCTCTAGTCAATGAAAATTAACATAAAAGGGTTCTGTGATCCTTATTAAATTTTACGTAAAATGTTTTAATGTATAATTCCCTAATGATATCATTGTCTCAATGGAAAGTTGAGGGCTGTGTATCAGCAAATTTGAAATGTAACAATATTTGTAAAAGACTCAGCAGTGTTCTTTTGTGGTCCTTCAAAACTTGAGGAAACAAATACATTATATCTGAGAAAAAAAACAGAATGAGAAAATAAATCCCCCTTATAGATGGTCTCAAATATAGGAGTAATTATAATAAATCCTTTTTGTGACAACTTATGTCTCATATAATGCTACATTCTATACCAGACACCATTAACTTATTGGATGCTCAAAGACTTGGGCTGAAAAGATGACTCAGCAGTTAAGAACACTGGTTGCAATTCCAGAGGACCTGAGTTCAATTCCTAGCAACCACATGGCACCCATGCATACATGCAGATAGAGAGCACTCATATGATAGATAAAATCAATAAATACATCTTTAAAAGAATTTGACAACTGTCATATTAAACATCTCTTTATAGTTCTATCATATCTATCAATTTGTATCTATATCTATCTCTTTCTTTCCACATATACACAAACATATATATTACTGTCATGGCATCAGAAAATGGTATTCAAAGGAAATCTATTTATCTATATGTCTATCTATCTATCTATGATATGAGAATCTTCAATTAATGGAGCTAAACAAACTATATGTGCACACAGGGAGAATGAATCCAGACCACTTACAAATACTTTCTCTAACTGATTAGAGACTTAAAACTAATAACTGAAACTGTGAAAATAGAAGAAAACAAAGGTAGTGGAACAGGAAGCACTCATTTTTCAAAGAAAGATTGTACAATTAAATGTTTCATTATTTTGAAAAACCCTTAATTTGCACATTACTTTGAGCAACAAATTCACTAATTGAAAGACATTTCTAAATAACCGATTTCAAATGTCTCTCTTCACATTTTAAGATATTTTATATAAATGGAAATTCAAAGAAACATGAGCAGATGAAACTGTATTCAACAGAAAAGTTTTTGCATAACAAAGAGTCAGTCCAGTATAAACATACATCTTGCTAAAAAATAATAAATGCTTGAAATATATATATATATATATGAATGACTGGGATTTAGAAGAAACTCAAAGGCCGTAAACACCAAATAATTTAATAGTGGATCAACAGACCTGAACAGGTATTTCTTAAAGGAAGCAATATAAATGATAATCAGGTACATGTACAAATGCTGGACATTATTATTTATCAACATGGGTCATCACCACAGGAAATCACACTTACTCTAGTAAGAGTATTTCAAAGGAAATAGACATTAAGTCTTGGTGGGCCAATGGGGAAAAGGATCTCTGTAATGCCTTGTTGAAGTATAAAATCATTACACCATTATGGGAAATTGTGAAAATTATAAAACAAAACAAACAAAACAACAACAACAACAACAACAACAAAAAATGCTACCTGATCCACTTACCACAATGGTGGCTATATCTCCAAATGAAATGAAGTCAGTATGCTAAAGAGACAGGTATCTGAATTCCCACAGTTATTGCCTAGCTATAGATTCAACTGAGGTACCTACAAATGGATGAGTGGACAGAGAAAATTTAACATTTATAAACAATGCAACTATATCCAGCTATGAAGAAAATAAAGTCTTATCAGTCTTATCACTTACTATAATATGAACAAGATTGAATATCATCATGAGAAGGCAAATAAGCCAATTATTTAGGTCCAATATGATACCATTCACATAGAATCTTAAACAGCCTTTTAGGAGATGAAAGAGAAATGAAAATTACCAGTTATTGAATATGGGTGGGGCTGTGTGTGAATGCACAGGAAAATATGAACATTCATACTAAGTTATAGTCAGATGGGAAAAACACGTTCTGGTGTTTTATTGTACAATAAAGTGAAAATAATGGTAAATAAATATATTTTTAAATGGTTTAAATGATTTTAATGTTACTACTACAAAGAGATTATAAATGTTCCAGTAGATCTTAATATATTAAGTATTATATAATGTGTTCAAATGTCAGAGAAAAGAACAGAATAGCTTCCATTTTTATATGTTTATAAGCATGTATGTTTTATTCTGGCTTAAAAATTGTGGGTTGGATTATCGTATTTTTATATGATAATAAATTTTAAATATCGAATCTATCAGAGTTAGTGATAGTTGATGTTTATATGGGCATTTGAATAAACATAAATGTAAATTAAATCAGGGGCTTCTGTTCGTGCTTAACAAATTAAAAACAAAAAGATTATATTCACTCCATATACTCAACAAGGAAAACTGACTGCAGAAACAAACATACTGCAGTTGCATTTGTGAAGATTTTTATTCTAGTGTTTTAAGTGATAAGTCAAACATTTGCCATGAGCTGAGTTTTTTTAATTTTTCACTTTCATCTGACACATTCATAACTTCAGAAGAGTCTTATTAACAAAAGCAAAATGGTTACTTTAGGTGTTTAATGGAATGAAGTAAGCTGGCCCTTGAGAAGTTGTTTGATATATTGCATTTATATAATTATCCATATTAAATATAATAGTATAAATTTATGTATGCTTCTTTAATCATCTATGCACATTTTAGGTTTAATATACAAGATGGAATGTTGTAAATTGATTAACATGCATACTCTATTGTTACTACCCTGCTGTACATTGGCTTCTCTTCTCTTTCTGATTGATACCTGTTAGAGGAGCTGGAAATGGAGCAGATTCATTTGCTGGTCTACTGTATCCACTGGTTCTCGTCATCCTTCTATGACATTTTCACTTATTTATTAATGTTAGACAGTGGTCTTGTTGAAAAGGACCTGCGAGCAAGAGACCATTCTAACAAATACTAAGGTATATACACAGCTATGATAATTTTTAAGTAAGAACTGATGCTAAAAAAAAAAAAGTCAATGGAACCTGAGGCATGACTAACATTAAAATGATTATGGTTGAACACCATTGTGGAAAGTAAGAATGATCAATTACTCCATAAATATAAATATTTAATTAACATAAGCTCTGCTAATGGCTAGTCTTTGGGAAATTAAATATGTTTAGGTTATCATGTAATAACATATATCAAAAAAGTTCTTCTAGGTTAAAGGATTAAGCATTTATAAAATTTTTTTTTAAATCAAGCAATAAAGAACAGAAACTAGGTACATACATTTGATAAATACATATCAGTCATGGCAGGCACGTAAGAGTTTATATTTAGGTGTATTATTTTATGTATAATTTAGTTTAATAAAACAATATAAATGATGAATAAGCATTTGTCAGTGGATATTAAAGATTGGTTACATTCAAAAATGTTTACAAACCAGACTAAATGTTCTCAGCTACTTGGCAAAATCTACTTATTAATTGTGATTTTAGATACTGAGCCAAGTGCCTTTGTACATTATAGGCAGGTATTCTACTATGGAAATTATTTACAGCTCCCCCCCAAAAAATAGGGTAATTAAAGCTATGGATTAGAAATATGTGTGTACCAGGATATGTTTACCACATGATCAATTTACTCTTAAGAATCCCTTGTCATAAACAGAGATACAGGGGAGAAGAAATTCAAAACTCTTTATATAATTACAATGAAACAATGTAAAGAATCAAGTATCAGCCCTATCTTAATGGGCTCTGGCACAATACTTAGTCTTTAATAGAGGAAAAACTGGACAGTGGGTAAAAGTTGTATGTATTAAGCACTCTTGATCAAACTGGGATCTGGCTGATAACTATCTCATCTTTCTGTAAGGTGTCTCTGTAGAAGTGATTCTTGAGGGAGCAATCAGGTTCCTTGTGAAGCTTGCTCTTACTCAAGATATGGGTCATGCAGGGTTTATAGCTCAGAGTAATTGCACTCAATAGGTGATATAATATCACATGAGATGGTGTGACTGCAAGGCTTTAACTATATTTTTCACTAAAGAATCAATTTCATGAATGGTCAAATGTTCACCTGCAAATGCTGTGTGTGTGTGTATGTGTGTGTGTAAATTGTACTATTAAGTTATGCTTTAAAAATTGTTATGAATATACTTTAAAAATTAATCTACATATTATTTTCTTTATAATATACTTGATGTCTAGGTCAGATTGTATAAAATAAAAAAGACAGAACAGTAACAACAACAAGAAAACCACAAGAAAGAAGAAAACAGTAGGCCTTCTACCATGAGAGGAAGAACACTAGACATTAAACATTCTTCCCCAGAGAGAAATCACCAATTTGTTATTCAATAGTAATGGTTAGTTCTAAAAAACAGGTACATTATATTAACATTATCTAAAGGTTCCCTAATGAAAGACACACACACACACACACACACACACACACACACACACACACCCTTTATATTTGGATATAACTTAAACAGCTCAATTCAATGGCTGGGCCACTTTCTAACCTGCATGTGGCTTATGTACCATCTGATAATCTCGACTCACCACTTATTAAAACCTATATTCCTTCTTGGCTGACCCAGCCCTAGACCTGCAGCCCTCTCTGGCTGTGTTCCCCAACACGTATATGAAGTCTATGCTTTCTGACCTCTGCAGCTCTCGGGTATGTTGTCTCCTCTCTCCCTGGCATGGTAGCTCTCTCTCTTCCTGCTCTCCTAGATCCCTTGCCTGGGAATCCTAAAAGCTCCACCTGCCCCTGTCTGACAAGTGGGCTCTGTAAACAAGTTTTTAGGAAACCTAATTAGCACAAGAATACAAACAGCTACAACAAATGTTACAAAGAGATCCTGTATTATATAAGAAGAGAAGGGTGAAATTTTACTGTAATCTCAAGATTTTTCTAAGGATTATAATAAAAAAAACAATAAAGAATAGACAAAAATACTAAAGTGAGAATCTTTGTAGCAATAGTGGAATTCAAAAAAAAAAAAATGGATCCCAGAAGTAACAAAGAACAGAAGGACTTAAAAAGTTAAACAATCAATGAAGGAAGTATTCGATGTCTCTGTAATAAGTTATGTTTACATATGATCTGAAAATGAGACATACACCTTACTGCATAGACAGTAAGATATTTTACAAAGTCATTTTCCCCTTGTTTTCTCTAAGTTGTGCTTTGTCATTATGTTGAGAGAATGTTTGGAAAATAACTACAACCATAAAAGTGCCTATTGTTTATCCAAATATTTTAATCACAATTTTATAAACACGAACCACATAAAAGCTTTCTACATAGAAATGTTTACATAATACTTTTCAATATTGAAAAATAGTGCCATTTGATAGTTTAGCCATTGCTTCTAAAGTTATACTGTGATTTAAAAAATAAGTAAAATAGAAAATCACTCAGATTTGAATATCACTTTATGAAAAATGAATAATATATATGTAAATGTGTTCAAACTGTGCATTTCTCAGTGAAATAAAATGAAAATAAGAAGTGCTATTTTAATCTATCATATTTTCTAAGACTGAATCTAGCACACTAGCCGGTATTATTAAGTCTATAGTGAATATAGTGCCTCCATAGATTGAAGTGAAATTGGTACAACATTTTTAGATAGCAACTTGTCAATCTCAATCAAATGCAAAATATATAAAACTGCTGACCAGCGAATTCTACATGCAAGTTAATCTTACACAGAAGCATCCCAAGAGTTGTGAAGATGTTCACTGCAGTTATGAAATGTCAAAAATAATGCAGAAAACCTACATTTTCATTAGCAAATAATTATGAATCAAATGTGAGGAATATTAGTCACTGAATAGAGTGAACTTAGTTTTATTTAATGAAATGGAATATACGTTATACATTGTTGAAAATTTGCAAGTCACACAAAGTAGAATGTAAGCCATCCAAGCTTCTTTACATAGTCCTATTTGCCTATCTGTTCCTAAAGTTTTCTATCATCTACCAATCATTCAGCACTCTTCCATCTGTTAATCACTTATCTGAAATCCTATTTATATACCAATCATTTATCTGTCAGTCATTTATCCCTCTGTCTATATATTTGTTAACTACTTCTTATTTATATTTATGTATCATCTCTCTAGCAATCATCTATGTATGTCATTAATCTATCTAACATCTATTTATCTATCAATTATATTTCTATATACCTATCTACATAATTATATGCTATACAGACCTGTTTGAGAATTTGGAAATACATATAGGAATGATACAAGGTAAGAGACAAGGACTCGACATTATAATTCCCTCCTATTTATTCTTGTTCCATTTGTTATGATCAAGATAATGAAGAGAGAAAGGAGCATAATGTTCTCAGGAGATATGTACAGCATTGTAATTTAAGTTTATACGGCTCAGTATAAACAAGGGGAAAAAACAAGGAGAAATAGTAAAGTGGTTATGCTCATATAATAATTATACATTTAAACTAAAAAAATACAAAACTGACAGCATGGAAATACAGAAGTATAAACACCTAAGTACAAATGTACGTAGCCCAGAGATTCAAAGGTTCAGAATTAAGGGCACTATTTGTGTATTTTTCAAATATTGTATATTACAGAAGTAAAAATTTTATAACAATAAAAAATAAGAATTTATGATAGTATTGGTCAAACAGTTTGCATAGAGTGAAGTTGTCAATAAGAGTAAGCAACTGGTCTAATGATCAAACAGAAGAAAAATCTTATAATATGCTATGAATAGGAACAATCTATTTCACATCCTATAAGAATTAAATTAATGTAAAATATATGTGCCTTGCTACTGCTATGACATCCTTTAATTAGGTGAGTTTTATCAAAATTTCATTTTTTTTTTATCAGGCTCTTTCTTCTCAGGCTAAAAATTTGCTATCATGTCCTAACCATCTAGACATGGTCTGCACTCTTGGACAATCAGGGTTGTTCTTTTTTTTTTTCCTTTGCACTGTACAATGAAACTCCTGAATCCTGGTCTTTGTTCTATCTTCAAAGCAGTAAAAAGCCTGTTTCACACTTCACATCACCTCTTTCAGTGTTAAATCACCAGCGTTTCTTCTCTTAGAAGCAGACTTAGGCTGTATTTAGTACTTACTCGGATAAATGGGGATAATCTCTCCATTTTATCATCCTCCCCTTAGTCAAAGATGCCTGCTCCCTGGAGCACACAAGGTAACATTCACAGCCTCCTGTTCAGATACAAAGATGCTATTATGGAGCTTGTTTCATGCAGGCACTGAGGACAATGTCTCCATTACAGAAAAGTTGAGTAAATGTTCATCACTACTACGTAAAGGTAGTTTATAATAGAGTGATACAGAAGTCCCAGTAAAGTGCCAGGGTTCTAAATGGCAATTTTGTGGGGTCAGACTTTACTCTTTTCTGGGGACATTATGAATAACTCAGTAACATAGTAAGAACTGAGAAGAACCACTGATGATGGTTTCCGAAACAAGGGCCACCAGGGTTGAAAGGGTTAAGCAATTCAGCAACCTTTTCTCCCTCCATCCTACACCCATGTGCCTTTCTTGGTACAAAAATATCAATGAAGCTACAGGCTGTGCACCCGAGTTTAACTTTCTTTTGAATATATTATTTTACATTGCTGAACATTACAATCATTCTCTATATGATGGAAATTGCGGTACCCACCTTGCAGGTCTAAAGATGGGTTTTGTTTGTAAAAGGCAATTCAGTCCTCAAATATTAGTTATCTTTTTTTCTACATTATTCATAATATAGCCTGTGTTATTTTCAAGAATAATACAATAGTTATTAGAATCTGATCAAAAGTGTGGATTCATAGCTACAAAGATTTAGACTAGTAAGAATAGAAACAAAAGAAAAAATACTATGGCTGATTGTAAAAATCAACTTAAAACTTTTTGCTAAAATAATGAACATCCACCTAAATGGCTGGTTGGGGCAAATATAAAATCCAATCCTAAATGAATACACATGTTAATTCAACATCAGTAAAACTCTGATTATTTTTATAATTGTTCTCAAGTCATAATTTCCTTTTATATTTTTCATTTATTTATTTATTTGTTTATTCACTTCAAGTCAAAACGCAGCATCCCTCATCCCACTCCTGCCTCATAAATTTCTCCCCCTGTTCCTCCTCCCCTTCTCCTCAGACTAGGGGAGCTCCCCATGGGAACCAACCTCCTCTGCCCAATCAGATCCCATCAGGACTAAGTATATTCTCTCCCACTAAAGCTAGACAAGTCAGCCCAGCTAGGGCAAAGGTATCCAATGCAGGCAACAGTGTTTGAGTGAGAGGAAACCTCAGCTTCAATTGTTAAGGGTCTGTCATGGAGACCAAGTTGCATCCGCTACATAGTTGTAGGATGCCTAGGTATAGACCATGTATGCTCTTTGGTATTTCAGTCTCTGTGAGGCCCATGGGCCCAGGTTAGTTGGCACTATAGGTCTTATTGTGATGTCCTTGACCCCTGCCTCCCTCAATTCTTCACAACCAATTCTTTCACAAGATTTCCTGATCTCTACTTAATGTTTGGCTGTGAGTCTCTACATCTGTTTCCATCAGTTGTTGGATGAAGGCTCTCAAAAGACAGTTAACTAGTCTCCTGTATCCAAGCATAGCAGAGTATCATTGACAGTGTCAGGGGTTGACTCACTCCCATGGGTTGGTCCCTAGTTGGGCCAGTCATTGGTTGGCCATTACCTCAATTTCTGCTCCATATTTATTCCTGCACATTTTATAGGCAGAGCAAATTTTAGGCTGAAGGTTTTATAGTGGCATTGTTGCCCATCTCTCTCACTGGAAGTCCGGCTTGTCTACAGGAGGCAGCCACCTCAGGCTCCATAATCTCTGCTACTAGTAGTCTCAGCTAGGGTCACCCCGATAAATTCCCAGGTGCCTTCCCTGCCCCAGGTCTCTGGCTTTTCCCAGAGATGCCTGTTCACTGATTTCCCTTTTCTCTCCCAATCCTCTCACTCCCTCATTCTCCCTATATTTGATCCCCACTTCTATTCCTCTCCCTAACCCCTCTCCTTGTTCACTCTCTCCATTTATTTCTGATGTCCATTTTGCTTTCCCTTTTGGATGAGATTCAAGCAACCTATCCTTGTTGCTTAGCTTCTTTGAGTCTGTGGTTTATAATATGGTTAACCTGTACTTTAATATCCACTTATAAGTGAGTAGATACCATGTGTGTCTTTCAGGGTCTGGATTACCTCACTCGGGATAATATTCTCCAATTCTATCTAGTTTTTCCTGGAGGTTTCATGATGTCCTTGCTTTTAATAGCTGAGTAGTATTTCATTGTGTAAATGTATCACATCTTCTTTATCTATTCTTCAGGTGAGGGACACCTGAGTTGTATCCAATTCCTGGCTATCACAAATAAGGCTGCTATGAACATATTTGAACATGTGTCCTTGTGGGATGGTGGAGCATCTTTAAGGCATATGCCCAGGAGTAGTGTAGTTCTGTCTTGAGTTGGGACTCTTCCAAATTTTCTGAGAAACTGCCAAACTGATTTACAATGGTTGTACAAATTTGCAGTCCTACTTTCAATGAAGGGGTGTTCCTCTTGCTTCACATCTTCACCAGCATGTTCTGTAAATTGAATTTTTATCTCATGGGTATAAGATGAAATCGGAGAGTCTTTTTGGTTTGCTGTTTTGTCCTATTAATGATGTCTTAGAGAGGCTTTCAGTTTATGAGGTCCCGTTTATTAATTGTTGATCTTAGTGCCTGGGCTGCTGGTGTCAGGGTTCAAGAAGCTGTCTCCTATGCCAATGGATTCAAGGCTATTTCCTGTGTTCTCTTCTCTAGGATTTAGTGTATCCAGTTTTATGTTGAGGTCTTTGATCCACTTGGACTTGAATTTTGTGCAGGGCGATAAATATTGTTCTATTTGTATTCTTCTACATGCAGACATTTAGTTAGACCAGCACCATTTGTTGAAGATGGTTTCTTTTGTCCATTGTATGTTTTTCATTTCTTTGTTAAAATAAGTGTTTATAGGTTGGAGGTTTATTTCTGAGTCTTCCATTCTATTCTGTTAATGAATCTGACTGTATATATGCCAATAATTTGTGTTTTTTATTACTATTGCTGTGTAGTATAATTTAAAATCAAAGATAGTGATACCTCCAGAAGTTCTTTTATTATATAGTATTGTTTTAGCTACCCTGGGTTTTTTGTTTTCCTATACAAAGTTGAGAATTATTCTTTCAAGCTCTGTGAAAATTGTGTTGAAATGGGAATTTCATTGAATCTCTAGATTTCTTTTTGTAAGATGGTTATTTTCACTATGTTAATCCTACTATTCCATGAGCATTGAGTATTTTTCCATCTTCTGATATCTTCTTCAATATCTTTCTCCAGTAATTTGAAGTTCTTACCATACAGGTTTCTCAATTGCTTGGGTAGAGTTACATCAAAATAGTTTATATTATTTGTAGTTATTGTTAAGGGTGTTGTTTCTCTAATTTCTTTCTCAGCCACTTTATCGTTTATATAAAGGAAGGCTACTGATTTTTTTTTTTGTGTGTGTTAAATTTGTATCCAGCCATTTTGTCAAAGGTCAGCTCCAGTTGTTCTTTGATAGAACTTGGGTTCACATGTGTATGCTATCATATAATCTGTAAATACTTTGACTTCTTCCTTTCCAATTTGTATCACTTTTGATCTCCTTTAGTTGCCTTATTGATCTAGCTAGACTTTCATGTAGTATATTGAACAGATATGGAAAGAGTGGGCAACCTTTTCTTGTCCCCGATATTAGTGGGATTGTTTTTAGTTTCTTTCCATTTAATTTAATGCTGGCTATTGGCTTGCTGTATATTGCTTTTATTATGTTTGGGTATGTACCTTGTATCCTGATCACTCCAAGACTATATATGTGCTGGGGGCCTTGGACCAGCCCTTGCATGCTGTCTGGTTGGTGGCTGTTTCTGGGATCTCCCAGGGGTACAGGTTAGTTGAGACTGCTGATCTTCCTATGGCTCCCCTTTAGCTCCTTCAATCCTTTTCCTAATTCCTCCATAGGTGTCCAGGACTTCAGTCCCATGACTGAGTAAAAATTTCTGCATCTGTTTTAGTCAGCTGCTGGTAGGGCCTCTCAGAGAACTGCCATGCTAGGCTTCTGTCTGTACATACTTCATAGCATCAGTAATAGTGTCAGGCTTTGGTTTCTCCTTTCCTCTCACCCCCATGATGTGTATCCCAAGTTGGGACAGTCACTGGGCAGCCTTTCCTTCAGGCTCTTTTTCATTTTTTCCCCTTCAGTTTTTTTTTAGAATCGACCAATTCTGGGTCAGAAATTTCGATTGTGGATAGGTGTGCTCTTCCCTTCATTTTGGGCCCTGTCTATCCACTGGACATAGACTTTTCAAGTTCCCTTTCCCCATTGTTGAGTGTTTTGGCCAAGGTCACACCCCATTAACTCCTGAAGGTCTCTCACCTCCCAGATCACTGGGATTTTCTAGAGGGTCATCCTACCTCCCACCCCAGAAGCTGCAATTTTCTATTCATCCTCCTGGCCTTCTTGGCTTGTCTCCTCTTCCCATGCCATACCTGATCCTGTTTCCCTTTTCTCCTCCCTGTCACCTCTCAACCATGTCCCTCCCTCCCTCTTCTTCCCATGATTATTTTCTTCCCCCTTTTGAGTGGAATTGAAACAACCTCACTTTGGACTTCCTGCTTGTTAAACTTCTTAGAGTCTGTGGGTTGTATCCTGGGTATTCTGTACATTTTGGTTAATATCCACTTCTCAGTGAGTACAAATCATGCATGTCCTTTTGGGTCTGGGTTACCTCACTCCGGATATTTTCTGATTTCATCTCATTGCTCACAAAATTCATCATATCCTAGTTTTTAATTGCTGATTAGTATTTCATTGTCTAAATTAATCACATTTTCTGTATTCATTCTTTGGTTGAGGGACATTTGGGTTGTTTCCAGCTTCTGCCTATTACCAATAAGGGTGCTATAAACATATGAACACATGTTTTTGTAGTATGGTGGAACATATTTTGGGTATATGCCTAGGAGTTGTATACCTAGGTCTTTAGTAGAACTATTTCCAATTTTCTGAGGAAATACCAGATTGATTTCCAGAGTGGTTATACTAGTTTGCAATCCCAGGAGCAATGGAGGAGTGTTTCCCTTTCTCTACATCCTTGCCAGCATGTGCTATCTCTTGAGTTTTTGATCTTATCCATTTTGATTGGTATAAGGTAGAATCTCAGTTGGGTGCCTCTATTTACTTAGGAGTTACAGGGCCATTTAAATTGTTTACCTGATCTTGATTTAACCTTGGTAAGTGGTATCTGTCAAGAAAATGGTTTATTTCATTTAGATTTTCTAATTTTGTTGATTATAGGCTTTTGAAGGAAGACCTAATGATTCTTATGATTTCCTCATTATAAGTTGTTTTGCATCCCTTTTCATTTCTGATTTTACTAATTTGGATGGTGTCTCTTTGCCTTCTAGGTAGTTTGGTTAAGGGTTTGTCTGTCTTCTTTGTTTCCTCAAAAGATCAACTCTGCTTTCGTTGATTCATGAATCAATGGTCTTGTTGTTTCTAATTCATTGATTTCAGCCCAGAGTTTTATTATTTCCTATTGTATATTCCTCTTGAGTGTGTTCACTTCTTTTTCGTCTGAATCTTTCAGGTGTCCTTCTAAATTGGTAATCTGTGATCTCCCCATTTTCCTTATAAAGGCACTTAGGACTGTGAACTTTCCTCTTAGTACTGCTTTCATTGTATTCCATAAGTTTAAGGGCGTTTGCCTCTATTTTCATTGAATTCTAGAAAGTCTTTAATTTCTTTATTTCTTCCATGACCCAGAGATCATTGAGTAGAAAGTTGTTCAGTTTTCAGGAGTTCATAGGCTTCCTCTTGGTTTTGAGATACAATTTTTTTTCTTGTATTTGTTGAGGCTTGCATATGATGATTGTATATGTTCAATTTTGGATAAAGCTGCATGAGGTGCTGAGAAGAAGGTATGTTCCTTTATATTTTGGTGAAATTTTCTGTAGATATCTGTTAGGTTCTATTTGAATTGTAACCTCTATTAGGTTTCTTATTTCTGTTTTGTTTCTGTCTCGATGACCTGTCCATTGGTGATAATGAGTGTTGAATTCTCCCATATTAATTTGTGAGATTCAATGTGTGAGTTAAGTTTCAGTAATGTTTCTTTTATGAATGTTTATACCCTTCCATTTGGAGTATATATATTCAGAATTAAGATATCATCTTGGTAGATTGTTCCTCTAACGAGTTTGTAGTGCTCTTCCCCATCTGTTTTGATGAATTTTGACTGTCTATTCTATTTTATTAGATAGAACGGCTACTCCAGATTGCTACTTGGGTCTCTATGCTTGGAAAAACAATTCCCAGCCCTTTACTCTGAGGTAATGTCTCTCCTTGTTGCTGAGATTTGTTTCCTTATGCAGCAGAATGGTGGGATCTCTTTCCACATCCATTTTTTTTAACCTGTGTCTTTTTATTGGGGAATTACGTCCATTGATGTTGAGAGATATTAATGACCAATGATTGTTAATTTCTTTTATTTTGATGGTAGTGGCAGTGTGTGTGTGTGTGTGTGTGTGTGTGTGTGTGTGTGTGTGTGTGTGTACATGCGCTTGTGCTTCCTTTCTTCTGGTTTTGCAGGTATGGGCTTATTTATTTCCTGTGGTTCCTGTTGCTGACAGGACTCCTTAGAGAGGCAGTTAGAGTTTGGGGCCTGACAGTGGAGCTCAGGGAACAGCATATTCACTTTTGGTGGCTCTGCCTCAGGTAAAACTGATTATTCCTTGGGTCCCAGAAGCCTCTTCAGGAAGGGAGGCAGAGCTGTGGCCTTGCTGTGAAGCCTAGGGTACAGAGCACCTTTTATCTTCACTGGCTGTGCCCCAGGTAGACCCAATAGGCAAGGGATAGGTGGGCTGGGTCTCACAGGCCTGGATGTTCCTGGGGCCTAGAAGGTTTACGTTGGTGAAAAGGCAATGGGGCTAGAGGACAAGGGGGTGCACACCAGCCTGTAGCTCCCCTCTGCTGGCTGTCTTCTTTTCACGTTTTAATGCCAAAATATTTTTATTCAAACTTGTTGTTCTCCCGAAATAAATTACTTGGAATCAGTTTCACCTTTTTTTTTTTTTTTTTTTTTTTTTATAACTCTCATATAAGACCTAAACAATTCCTTCTGTTGATTTCCAAGGAACCGTGTAACTTTCTTGTCTCAGTGGGTGGTTACAGTCAACCATGAGTTTCCAAGAATAGCTCTCCTAAGTTGTTGAAGACAATAGGTTGAATAACATGTGCATAGTACCCTTGTGGCTCTTACATGGGAAATCACTACAATTATAAACTTTTAGCTGTACTAATTAAAAAGACATTTCTGATTCTCTGGCTGTGCAAAAGAACCTTTCAAATTAACTAGAATCAGTTAATGGAACATAAACCATAATGAATTGTGAAGGTGAGCTAGTGACTTACTCAGAGCAAGAACCTGAGTTCATCTTTAGTTCTACTCTGGAGAGGGGAACGCTGTATTTGCCCCCATCCTTTTGTTGTTGTTGTTAGAAAATAATGAATGAGGAAATTAATCTAGTTACTAGTCACATGCTACATGTGGATGGCAGCATGCTCTTTCTTTTTGTTAAGAAGGAAGTTAGTGCTTTTTACATGTTGGACAAAAATGGGGCTCTCAGTGGTTCACTTCAGTAAGGCATACTGTGGAAAACTGGGGCAAGGCAAGGGATGTCTACAAGCGATGTCTACACAAGCTTCTGAGTGATGCCTATCTGAAAATAGTTGTTAATGTTTGTCTCCCAGATAAGGCAGAAAGATCTAAGGACAGCAATACAAACAAGAAAAACAACAACAACCAAAAAAGGAATAAATTAATCCTTCCTGATTCAGGCACTGTTAACAATATGATTGGATCTATAGTTTTAGTTTCTGTTCAAAACAAAAGAAAAAGAAAGAAAGAAAGAAAGAGAAAGAAAAAGGAAATTTGAGGGTTGGAGAGATACTTCAGTAGGCAAAGCCTTTGTTGTATGGAAATAAGGTCTCAAGTCCAGATTATTTTCAGAATTTATGCAAATCCAGATGTCAAAGAACTTATATGTAATACCAGTGTTCCAGTGGTAAGACAGAATGTCAGAGGTAAGAAATTCTGCAAATTCTGGAGCCAGCTATCCTGGCCTACACAGAAGCAAACAAAAGACTCTCTACAAGATAGAAGTCAAGAACCTACATACTGAATTTTCTATGACCTCTTCACATGTGACAGCAGTCTCATGCCAGAACCTGCAGCCTCAGACATCACTCACTTCTCTCTCTCTTTTTCTCTCTCTGTCTCATACACACATACACACATACATACATACGCACACACACACACACACACACACACACACTCACACACATACAGTGAGAATTTAAAAGGGAAACTGAAAACTGAAATCTATATTATCATTTATCTCAACTATTAACTAATAGATTGTGGTAATAAATGGTCAATAGTTGAGTACTATGACTAATGTAATTTAAAACACTAAATATATTCTTTAAAACTAAAGTGCATGATGAAGACATGAACATTAGTCAAGAGCTTTGAAGCTTAGAAACTTTATAATAACCTACTTTCATTTCTAAGTCATAACCTTTGGGCAATGACAGTCATCCTGCTTTTTAGACCAGAGAACTGAATGAGATGCTTTCAGCACTCACACAGCTAGGGAGCCAGAACAGAGCTAGGGATGGGTCTTTGTAGCTTCAACACCAATTTAACAATCTCTGCTCTCTAAACAGCTTCCCCATGGAGGAAAATAATTCATGGTTAACTTCCATCCTCGATACCACTGCTGCCTGGCTTCTTATTCTCGTGACTAATCATTTCTCTAAGCTGTAAGCAAGTGTCTTAGAAGGAAAAAAAAAAGAGTCAGGGTGCCAGATAATATTTTTAATATGTGTAAGTTTAATAAAGCAACGTGAGGTCTGAAGGTATGGGGCTGACAAGGAAATGAGACAGTTACTGAAATGGATGGTGTTTTAAACACTGGTCTATATGCAACCTTATATGTAGAGAGAGAGAGAGAAATATCTACATATAGCAGTGGGAAAAATATGATTCTATGATAGCAAACCTTATGAAACTCAAGTTTATTAAATCTGTGATATGCCAGTGAATACCAGATATTCATGGATATCTGATGGATATAATCATCTTTAAAGAATATTGAGTAAATATCAACCCAGGCATACCAAAATAAGGCCGCCCCCACCAACACATTTAGCAGACAGGAGGAGAATGTGACTCATTGTGATTTTTTGGCTTTAGAAAATAGGGCAAAATATTTTCTTACTACAGTCCTAGCAGACTAGGCAGGCAATTCAAACTAAGCAATTATAGTCTAAATACGGCAGTGGTTGAACTAGAAAGTGAGGATGTCACTAACAGACAGCTCAGTGCTCTCTAAACAGCTTCCCCATGGAGGGAAATAATTCATGATTAACTTCCATCCTCGACACCACCGCTCAGTGGTTGAGGTCAGCTCAATGTGGGTTTGTGGGCTCTGTCTGTTTGGTTTTGGAGACTGGCTGTGTGATCATTTTCCCTCAGTACTGCCAGCTGCAGTCCTTAGTGAGTTATCACCTAGCAGTAATGACAGGCAACACTCATGTTAGAAAACAAGTTCAAGAAAATTCACTATCTTTCTGAGTTTATATTCTGAAGAGGCTGGAAATGAGCCCTTGACATACTTCTTGAAAGGAAGTTAAAATGGAGAGACTTCTAGGAACAAGTCAAGGTGACTTTTCTTTAGTGATCAAAAAGCTGATATTCAGCTTCCCAACATGCATAAGGCATTCGTCAGAGTCCTTCCATTCTTAATAAAAAGATTTTTCATTATTGCAACAACAGTGAAATAGATGTTATTATAGAAAGAACTCAGACTGTCACAATCAATAACTAAAAAAAAAAGAAAGCAGTTATTATACCAAGTAACTATTCATTAATTTTATTATCATTAGCATTGGATGCAAAAAAAAATTGTTCCTAGCAGTGAATACCAATAAAATAAAGCATACAGGTAAGGGAAGAGAAGGAATCCCTCCAGAGGATCCAGGGCCTGACAGACAAATTTGCTTTTAATTTCATAGTAAAATTTAAAAAAGAACATTATTATTTATAATGAACATTTATTGAGTAAAAGCTGTTGTAATTGTCTTTTAAGAAAGGGTGTATTTATTCTCCCAAGAATTCTAAAAGGAGAAAATTAAGCAACTCTAATGTAAATAATCAACTAAAAAGTTGAGGCCAGTTTTCACACAGAGAAACAAATGAAGAAGACCTCAGGTGATCCTTGTTTTCATGACTCAATCCCTGTCCCATCTCAAACTTCCAGCAGTTCTCACACTGCTAGCCTCATTTCAAAGGTTTATCCATCTCTCTGAGTCCTGCAGGAGCATGATGAGTCCGTGGTGAAATCAGTTTGTTCAACCAGGTTCAACTTTTTGACATTTTGGTATGACATTGTCAACAACAGATGTGTTGAGCCATGTTTCATATTCATTCAATGTTGATTGTTTTTCTGCTCATCTGCTCCTTCCTTCCTTCCTTCCTTCCCTCCCCCTCCCTCCCCCTTTCTCTCTCTCTCTCTCTCTCTCTCTCTCTCTCTCTCTCTCTCTCTTTAACTTTTCCTTTCTTTTTGGTCTTCATTTCTTCCTCTTTTTCCTCCTCCTCTTCATCTTCTCCCCCACCCCCTCTCTCTGCATGTGTGTGGGAGGGTATGCAAACACATTGGTTCATGTATAGCTGTCAGAGAGAAATAAATTGTTTGTTGACAATATTTTCACCCTGCAGGTTTTGAGGTTTGATCTCAGGTGATCACACTTGCATGGCAAAAGCACTTTTATTGGATTGCCATGCAATAGTATGATGATACATTCAGTACATTCAATACAATGACAATCAGTAACATATATATATATATATATATATATATATATATATATATATATATAACTAAGAGCTATGGGTATTAAGTTAGTTAGTTCATATATTTGGATTATTTTTGGTATCCAATAATTGCTATATAATAGTTTGCATATAATTACTAGTATTTTTATTACTCTTTTAAAAACCAAACAAAGTTTAAAGGGATACAAACATCATCTTATTTCTGTCATCCAGAGTGTACTCCAAAACCACATTTTACGTTATTATATTGTACTATATAAATACGCATTATATATCTTTATGGAGTTAGTGCTGTACTGTCTCACTCCATAGTAGACTGTAACTGTAGGTTTCAAGTTACCATGTATAGTTTCATATCACAATTGCTCTTTAATTAGTGTTTTTTAGTCTAACATTGATTCAAGTGATCTCCCCCAGATGTATATCATTTTAATTTTTCTGAAATAATTATTAAAAAGACCATAGCGAGCATGATCTAAACTATATTCTTCACTATGGGAATATGGACTCTATAGTCTGGAGAGAGCATGTCACTGAACTAACCCACTTATAGGACCAGGAACACAGCATATTTAACAGTTTTCACGCCATGGTCATGAACCCTTTGGAGGATGAGCCAACACTTCCACAGGGATCACATATTAGATATCAAGTATATCACATATTTACATTACAATTCACAAGAGTAGGGAAATTACAATTATAAAGTAGAAATAAAACTAATTTTATGGTTGTGGGTCACCATAACATGACGAATTGTGTTAAAGGGTCACAACTTTAGAAAGATTGAGAACCATTGGCTCATGTGTTCTGCCACATGATTTTTTTTTTTTTTTTTTACAAAAAGCCACAGAACGGTCACACTGTTAAAGGTAGAAGAAAGAAACCAGGACCTCAGCAACAAGTGCCACTTTCAGAAGAGTTCCTTTCAATGCATGATTTTCTGTCTCTTCTTTGAAATAGGACACTCCATGTGCAGTCCCTGAGCTTGGCATGTGGGTTCTCCCTGCTTGTCCACCCGTCCCTTTCTCCGTGGATTTCTGAAATTGAAGCACACAGCCTCTTGGTTAATCTCCCCTTGGAAACTCCACTTGGAATCTGCAATGTAGTTTCATGGGTCTATCAGCCCAGCTTTACCTTTCAAAGAACAGCTTGAATCTCTGAAAGTCAGCCCAGTAGGGCAACAGGCTGACTCCTGGGATCGACCTAACATTTTAGAAAATTTGTAATATATATTTATACTTCTCTTTAAAGTTTTTATAACATGTTTTATATGATTAGAAGCTGGAAATTTAAAAATACGAATGTGAGTTGATTTGCCTTGTGTCCTTTGAATGTTGGTCTAATTCTGTATCCCGTTAAAATCATTTACCAGTTAGTACCATCTTAAATTTTGAATACTGTGAATCAGCCATTGCCTGTACAGAATATAAATTACTAATTTTAATATGTCAGCATATTGTTTCCTTTTGTCTAAGGTTTTTTTCTCTTATTCCCTTTTCTTTCTCTGTGTGACACATGTTTGAGAGCACTTTATAAATCACATCCTTTGAAAGCTATATTAGCAGAGTCACTTCAAGTCCAATGATAACTTTATTTTGTAGTCATAATTAACTTGTAATTAAATTAGAAAACAAAGGAATTAGATCAAAGTCATAATTTTCCAGAAAATTGCTGCATAGTCTTCTAAGAATTATTGTTCTGTTTTATCTTAAATATCATGTGTACTTTGTATGTCATACACATTTAAAAATTATTTATTATTATAATGTGTATGTGTGCTCTGCAGGGGATAATATTACTGTGTGGATGGTGCGGTCAGAGGTCAACTTTGTGAAACAGCTTTTCACCAACGTTTTTGTAGAGTGGGAAGCCATCACTAGGTTTACACAGCAAGTGCTTTTACCTGTTGAGCCATCCTGCTGTTTCAGACTCCTGGTTTGTATCTTATTTGGCATTTTCTCCACATCTGAATATTTAGGTATTCTTTCAAGCACTGGAAATTCACTTACATCTTATTAGCATTATAATGTGATTATTCCTCTCTCTCTCTCTCTCTCTCTCTCTCTCTCTCTCTCTCTCTCTCTCTCTCCTTCTCTTTCTCTCCTCCCTCCCTCACCCCATCTCTCCCTCTCCTCACATCTTCTTCCTTTTCATCTCACCATTTTCCCTCTCTCATTGATTTTCTCTCTGATCTCTCTTCAACTTCCTCCCTGCTTCTTCTTCCTACCTCCCCCATCATTGTGCATGTTTTTACATTCCTGGATTCCTAGATGACATATGCTGGAGTTTCTGAGTTACGTTGTTTAACTCTTTTTTGCTGATCTTGGTAAACCACATTCTAAAAAAATTTTTTTCTCCTTTTGACTAATCTATGGCCACTTTTGTATTTAGGTATTCAGTACAACTGTGTGCATGTTGTTTATTTCACACATACTCATAGCATCTAAGAATTCTAATTAGCTCTTCTCATAGCACCCTGCTCTTTTTGTTTAAAGTGAAGACTCCTCCTTATCTTTCTAACAGTATGGTCTGTTAAAATGACACTATTTTTCCTCTGCTACATCAAACTCCCAGAGCTTTACATTTCTGCCTATTGAAAGACATATGTTTCTTTCAAAATATCATTGTCCTTAAATGTTTGATGATTCGTGATATGTATGCCTTTTGACATTCTATCTAAAATCTCCTCTAAATCTTTTCATGGATCTTGTCTCAGACTATGCTACTGAACCTCTGGGGATTGAAGTTTCTGCTTGAAACATGACTTTGCTATAGCTTGATTCTAAAATGTTATCTGAGGTCTTCTATGTTCAAGGTTTGATTTTACCTCTGATACAACTCTGGAACCTTGAATCCCTGAGGTTCAGGGGAGGATTCTAGGAAACCTGGACCAGCTTGGTTGGTTCCTGTCTCTTTTGTCTCACTGAAACACTGAGGAACACTTTTTTTCTCTTATTAGATGTTTTCTTTATTTACATTTCAAATGTTATTCCTTCTCTAGGTCTCCCCTCCTGAAACCTCCTATCCCATCCCCCTGCCTCTATGAGGGTACTCCCCTACCCTCCCACCCATTCCAGTTTTCCAGCCCTGGCATTCCCCAACTCTGATGAATCAAACCCTCACAGGACCAAGGTCTACTCCTCCCACTGCTGTCCAACATGGCCATCATCTGCTACATATGTGGACAGAGCCATGGGACCCTTCATGTATACTCTTGGTTGGTGGTCCATTCCCTGGGAGCTCCAGGGGTCTGGCTAGTTAACACAGTTTCTCTTCTCACGGGGCTTCAAACCCCCTCTGCTCCTTCAGTTTCTTCTTCAACTCTTTCATCTGAGACCCTGTGTTCAGACTAATGGTTGGCTGAGAGTATTCATCTCTGTATTTGTTAGGCTCTGACAGAGCTTCTCAGGAGGCAGCTATATTAGGCTCCTGTCAGCAAGCACTTCCTGGCATCCACAATTGTGTCCAGGCAGCTGTATGTGGGTTGGATCCCCAGGTGGGGCAGTCTCTGGATGTCCTTTCCTTCAGTCTCTGCTCCACACTTTGTCTCCTTATTTCCTCCTGTGATTATTTTGTTACCTCTTCTAAGAAGCACTGAAACATCCACGCTTTGGTCTTCCTTCTGCATGAGCTTCATATGGTCTGTGAATTGTATCTTGCGTATCCCAGCTATTGGGCTAATATCCACAGTGAGTGCATACCATGTGTATTCTTTTGTGATAGGGTTACCTCACTCAGGGTGATATTTTCTAGTTTCGTCTATTTGCCTAAGAATTTCATGAAATTGTTTTTAATAGCTGAGTAGTATTCTATTGTGTAAATGTCCCACATTTTCTGTGTTATTCTCCTGTTGAGGGACATCTGGGTTATTTCCAGCTTCTGGCTATTATAAATATGACTGCTATGAGCATGTGTCATTATTACATGTTGGACCATCTTCTGGGTATATGCCCAGGAGTGGTATAGTTGGGTCCTCAGGTAGTACTCTGTCCAATTTTCTGAGGAACCGCCAAACTGCTTTCCATAGTGGTTGTACCAGCTTACAATCCCACCAACAATACATGAGTGTTCCTCTTATCCACATCCTTGCCAGCATCTGCTGTTACCTGAGTTTTTGAACTTAGACATTTTAACTGGTGTGAGGTAGAATCTCATGGTCATTTGATTTGCGTTTTCCTGATGACTAAGGATGTTGAACATTTTTTTTTTTAGATGTTTCTCAGCCATTTGAGTTTCCTCAGTTGAGAATTCTCTGTTTAGCTCTGTTCCCTATTTTTTATCACCATGGACCAAGGCTGGTCTTCAATAACAACAAAAACAACAGAAAGCTCACATACATGTGGAAACTGAACAACATCTACTCAATGATAATTTGGTCAAGGAAGAAATAAAGAAAGAAATTAAAGATGTTTTAGAATTTAATGAAAATAAAGGCACAATATACCCGAACATATGGGACACAATGAAAGCAGTGCTAAGAAGAAAACTCATAGCTCTAACTGTCCCCAAAAGGAAACTGGAGAGAGCATACACTAGCAGCTTAGCAGCACACCTGAAAGCTCTAGAACAAAAAGAAGCAAATATACCCAAGAGGAGTAGATGGCAGGAAATAAACTCAGGGTTAAAGTCAACCAAGTAAAAACAACAACAACAACAACAACAACAACAACAACAACAACAACAACAAAACTATATAAAGAATCAACAAGACCAGGAGCTGATTCTTTGAGAAAATCAACAATATAGATCAACCCTTAGCCAGAATAACCAGAGGGCACAGAGACAGTATCCAAATTATTAAATCAGAACTGGATAGGGAGACATAACAATAGAAACTGAGGATCCCGCTCATCCACCTGATTCTCATTGCAGCTGCAAATGCCTCAGGAACAACTGGCCATGTGCTAGAATCTTCAAGCCCACAAGCCACAGCAATCTTTTTCCATTTTTTAGACTGACGAGGTCCTTGGAGTGTTTGTCACAATAACACAGGACTAACTAGCACCACCTCTCAGGTTGCCTCTCCCTTGTTTAGTGAAAATTCACACTTTCAAAGGTAAATAACCACCTGAGGCAGTGACATGTGTTTCGGCCCTGTGCCTCAGTGCACTGTCCCAGGCTTAATTCCCGTGCTGAAAATAAATGTGCTGTGGGAAGGGCAGAGGGTCCTGTTGGTACAAAAGCTGCCTTTTCATTAATCACTGTCTAAAGTGCACAGAAAGCTTGCTCATTCCATTAAGTCTTTGTTTGAAACAAAGTGACTTTTCTGGCTACAGAACTTTGTTCTATGTATAAAGAAGCACCAGGCTACTTTTTGTTTGTTTGTTTGTTTTGTGGGTGTGTTTTGTTTGTTTTTTGTTTTTGTTTTTAAATCTTTTTAATTTTTATTTAATATTGTTTTTACACTCTGGATTTTATCCCCCTCCTGGCCCTCCCTCTAACTGTTTTACATCTCTTACTTTCTCCTCAGTGCACCCCTGCCTCCACAAGGATGTACCCTCAGTCCCTCACTCCGCCAGACCTCCCTACTCCTTGGGGCCTCCAGTCTCTTGAGGGTTAGGTGCATCTTCTCTGAATGAACCCAGACCTGGCAGTCCTCTGTTCATAGAGGCCTTGTTTGTGATAGCCAGAAGCTGGAAACAACCCAGATGTCCCACAACAGAAGAATGGATACAGAAAATGTGGTTTTTTTTTTTTTTTTTTTTTTTTACACAAAGGAGTACTATTCAGCTATTAAGAATGAGGATACCCTAAATTTTGCAGGCTAATGGATGGAACTGTTTTTTTCTGTTTGTTTGTTTGTTTTTTGTACAAGACAATGCTGTTTTATTTTGTTTTGTCTCTACACAAACAGCACACATACATGCAGATAGACACATATACACACAGACAAACACACACACACACAAAGACACACAAAGATATAGACTCATACAGACATAGACCAACATAGACAGACAGATGCGTACATACCCAAAGAGAGAGAGGGCGAGAGAGAGAGAGAGCCATGGACACACACATACATAGGCAGAGACACATAAACATACACATACAGAGACAAACACACAAACACACAGACACATGCATATACATAGACACAGAAAGACAGACATATACTCAGATACACACTCACATAGACAAACATATATACCTGCACACACACGCACAGATGTGTAGGGTAGTGGGCTGTGAGAAGCAGCTGGGTGGTTGAACGTGAGTTTCGAACCCTGGAACCTTTATCAGAAGGCAGGAGTTCAGCTCTGCTCCCAGGCCCTAGTTCTTTTCACTTAGCTTCAGTCCTCCAACAACCCCTCCCTCAGAGAGGTTTGGCTCTCCCACATGCAGATGAGGTATCTCCAAGCACTCAGATCAAACCAATAGACATTATCTGCTGTCAGACCCTAACCCACCCCAAAACTGTATATAAGGGCTCTATTTAGGGGAAGTTAGAGGCGAATGCTCAAGAATCATCCTGGTGTCCGAGAGTTTTTGTCACAAGAGCTGTAACATTTGGGGAAGAGCCCTGCTCTGCCTGGGACACCAAGCTCCCTCTTTGCCAGCTAGCCAGCTCCTTATTGGCCCAGTCCAGGCCTGGACCAGCTCAGCGCTGAGAGACGGGGCAACACCCAGGAGAGATTGGTCAGCGACAGGGCATCAGAGGCAGCAGCAGGGGCAGGCAATCTCCCCTTCTTCTTGCACTCTGTGTCCTTTGGCCTCGACCTACCGCATCAGGCCAGGCCTACAGACAGTGGAGACACAGGCCAGAGGCAGCCCGGAGACAGTAGTGAGCCCTCCCTGCTCTCACCTTGTCCCCAGTTGGGAAATCGTCGTGGGACACCCTCTAGAACAAGGGACCCACACAAATGCACACAAATTCTCTCTTTCTCTCTCTCTCTCTCTCTCTCTCTCTCTCTCTCTCTCTCTCTCTCTCTCTCTCTCTCTCTCCCTCCACCCCTCTCTCTCTCATACACACATATATACACATATATGTATATCTCTCTCTGATATAATCAGTCCATTGTTACTGTCTAAATTTTGGCAATTCATCAAAGACTTTATGTTGTGAGTGAAAGGGAACAGTATTTAGAAACAGTGATGCAAACATGAGTGCCGACATATGCTGGCATTTGGGTGTAGTGATGTTGTACACATCACTATAGGATCTTGTTGACTCCAGCTCTGTTCAGTAAGTAGCTAGAATCCCTGAACTTCTCCTTCTACACAAAGGGATCTTCCTCTCCTTCCCTATTGTATGCCTGTTTCTTGCTTTGCCGTGAAAATGTTGATTCTCTACAGTGTCAGTATGCTCATTGCTTAGACTTTGTTACGGTTTGACTCCGGAATGTTCCTACAGGCCTCTGTCTCTCAAGCTTGGTCCCTGCCTGTAGTGGTATTTGAGACTAGTGGATGCTTCATAGGCAGGGCCAGCTTGAGGAAGGTTACTAGGGAAATCTTGGTGAAGGTCACAATTCCCTCTTACTCCAGTCTAGAGCTCACTACCTGCCAGTCCCTAGCCATGTAAATAAGCCACCACTATAGTCCAGCTTCTTCACGTTTTTGTCTTCTCACTCTGATGGATTGTGTCTTAGATACACACTTCCTCTCTTCAATTGTTTCAATGTAGTAATTTGGTCACAAAATTCCTACCACAGCTTCCAATGGCACACTTGAACAGTTGCTTTTCCCACATCACTGTGAGAAACAAAAGCAGCACCTAGGGCTCTAGATTCAGTGCTGTTCTGACGCATTTAATTTTATATTAGTGTATGTAATCAGCATTATGAGTCTGAGTTTGCTTGGCTCAACTTTCCTCTCTCCATAGGGTGCCTGTTATTCATTAGAAATACAGGAGTCTATTTGAGATTATATATGTTCTGGGGGTTTTAATTCCCTTTCCTTACTGATTTAATTTTGTGTTTTAAGTTGAATATCTGCCTGTGTCTCAAAGTGAGAACTAGGGAGGCGTTATGCTCAGACAAGCATTTCTTTTCATCTGTCCCCACACCTTGTATCCAGTGCTCAAATTTTATTAATCTAGGTTGATCATTTCTTTGTTTTTATAGATCTGTGTGGATATATGAACAGATAGGCATGTGATATTTATCAAATATTAAGGATAGATGGATATAATGATCTACAGGGCACAGGATAATCTCCAGTGAGTTTATGAGCTAGCCGACCCTTTGTGTTACCCTGCCTCTCTAGCAGAAATGGGTCTATTTTTAGATATGGTATTATGTAGATCAGGTTGGACTCAAACTCCCTGTATGGAGAAGGAGCAAAGAACAACTTCCAACACCCCATTCTCTAGCTTCTACCACCAAGCTTCTGGGATCATTGGTGTGAATCAGCATGTTTTGCTTAAGATGGAATCGTTCACTTGCTGGTAATTGGAAAACCATGCTGATAGTCTTTGGGACATTCATTCCTGCAACTGTTACATTATATACAACTGGAGAATTGAGAATGACAAAGGGAAAGGCAGAAAGAAAATACAGAGAAAGGCAGAGTGATTATCTTCCAGTTGTCAGGTCATTCATGCCAACCACGCTGTGAGGACATGTTTGTGTAGTACATGGCCAGCAGGAGTGGTCCATTGCTCAGGTGACAGTGAATAGAAAAGGAAGGCCCTTACTCCTTGAGCAACAAAGAATTCAGCCACAACCACATAAAAAAGAAAGACTTGAAAGAAGACTCCAAACCCCAAAAGGAAAGAAATCTGCCTTTCATCTCAGATTAGGCCTTGAAAACCCCAAGTGGAGTATCTCAGCTAAATTACACTCCTAGTCCATAGAAACTCAGAATAAAGAAGAAAAATAAATGCACCAGTTGATCATTTTGTGGTGTTTTATTATTTCTTAAAGAAAAATAATACACAAGTGTTTTATTTTGTACATATTTTTATGGAAAACATTCTTTATATATTTTACGTATTTTAATGTATTTGATTTATCAAATATGTTTATCAGTTAGTAATTGTAAAGATTTTTTTTATCATTTGAAAAATTGTAACTGTGTAAAAGTCTATCTTTTTTACCAACTTTTAGCAAGATTTATTTTAATTCTATAAAAATAGTTATAGCATATCTCAAGAAAATCATGAAAATCATTTTCTTATATAGCACAGAGCTAAGCATATGAATGTTATTAACTTTGTAAAATACTGTATTTTATATTCTCTGTTTTATGTTTTTGTACTCAGGACTATAGCATCTAGATTTTTCTGAGTCTCTCTCTCTCTCTCTCTCTCTCTCTCTTTCTCTCTCTCTCTGCCTCTTTTTCACTTTCTCTTTCTTCCTTGCTCATTCTTTCTTTTTCTTTATTCCTATCTACTTCAAATACTTAGTCTTGTTTATATAGTTTTGAGCAGTCAATCTTACATATGTGTCTTTTATGAACACCCTCAGTCACCTTTATATTTTTATTTATCACTATCCATAGTTGATATTACACCATATTCTTTGACTCCACTCATACTTTATACAGTACTTAATATCAATTTATTTTTTATCTTTTTATACCTTTTAAAGTTACTTTTTTTTCTGTTTCTGGTACAATTCCCAAATCTATAGCTATACCAGTCTTAATCTATTGCATATTGTCTGTCTGTCTGTCTGTCGGTCTGTCTGTCTGTCTGTCTGTCTCTCTTTTAGTGATGATCTTTAATGGGCAGTTTATTTGTATTTAATACCAATTATATACAAGATATATTTTGGTGCTAAGGTACTTGGTAAGTTTCAGGTCAGAACTGTATTGATATTTATATTTCCTTTAAAATTATTATTTGTGTGTATGCCTGTATTAATTTATGTGTGTCACATATGTGTAAGAATACATGGAGACTAGAAAAGGGTATCTAAACCCCTAAAACTGGAGTTATAGGCAGTTTTGAGTTATTTAATATAAGTTCTGGAAACTGAACTCGGGTCCTCAGAAAGATCAGAAAGTGCCCTTAATTACTAAGTCATCTTTCCAGTCCTGTTAACAGTATTTAAAATTTATCATCTAGTTTTCTTTTTTCACTATTTTATAATTTATATTTTTAAGAACATTTATGTTTTGCAATTTGGAGTTGTAACTAAAATAAATACATTCACTCATGTTGATGACTTTATTGTAAGCTTTAAATTTCTGCTGATGTTTTAGGATGAACTCATGCATTCTATTCCTTCTTTCTTTCTCTTTCTTTCCTTCTTTCTTTCTCTCTTTTTGCCAAATAGAAAAAACATCTTTTTTGGTCTATTAGACAGAGTCTTAGGATCATAATATTTTAGCCTTGGCATACATTTAGGAAGGCCTTGGGAAAAAAACAAAAAATAAAAAATAAACCCACATCATTTTGATATAGTTTGACAAGTTTAAAAACATAGCACACTAACTGAATTCTCACCTTGTCTTCATGCATTCCATGATCTCTCCACTTCCACCAGTGCTGAGTCTTGCGCAATCAGAATGGGGACGGGTACATCCATCAAGTTGGCTGTAAAAAGGTGCTCAGTATGTAGGCAAGATCTAGGAACAAAAGATGGAGGAGAAGATTCAGTGTGAAGGAGATAGTGTAAGATGTACAGTAAAGGGCGATGTGGGAAATGAAAGGCCTCAGGAACAATACACTTGAGTGTGGCACTGAGAAGAAGATATGGAGATAAAAAATATGGGACTAGAACATAAGAGCCTTCTCTGCTCTGTGTGTTACTCACACAGGTACATAGGAGAGGAAACCAATCCTTTAAATATGCACAACCCTCCAAGGGGAAGACAATACCCATGGCAGTCAGGGTCATTGCTATACTACATTTTCCCTCATCTTGACACCTCCTAGAGAGCTTTATGTTTTATACATTAGAAAGGTGATCCTCAGCCATGAGTTGTTCTCCCTCCTTGTAGCTTTGGCAGTTTCCCCATATCCTGACATATGTTGATGCGTTACTGGTATTATTGAGGCCTGGTTTCACAGAAGGGGTCTCCGGTCTCCAACTGTACAAAGGATGTCTGTGGTCATTCTCAGGGTAATCTAATTTTAATCTGACAGCAATGATTATATCCAGGACAATAATAGCGCTTAACCTTTGGCGGTTAGGATCATGAACTATAATTCAAGATATTTCTTTAGGAAAGTATGTTTCATTATTACAAACTGTAAATAAATAGAATGGGAGAAGAACTGAAAGGAAGAAGAAATGGTACAGACAGAAGTAGAGATAGGAGGGATAGAGAGGAGAGAAGAAAGATAAAGAAATGAGCATTTTAATATATGCAGTCCAACACAATAATGTACCCTCTTTTATGTTTATGAAATTCTCAAAGTGTTACAATTTATTTGCCTCATCATATAAAACTCTATAACCCTTCTTAGCTAAATGTCTAGTCTTTGTAGTAGTTTTGCTGACCACCTTGACCCATGATTCAGACCCATGATTCATGAAACATGTCCATTTAATACAGACTGAATTAAAGAACAATTCCCGAGAGAATCCATTAAAGTGAGAAAAGTCTCAGCAGCCATCTGAGTAGCGAAAATGACAGTGGTCTTGTGGAGGAGCTTGCTGTAGTGGGCATTGAAAACTGGACCACATCTCCCCAAAAGTAGTATTTATGAAAGAGCAACACTGAGAAATTATTGTGGTTACTATTGTTTTTCCTAAATGCTGACTACAGTCTTCCAGAAAGCTGCTCAGTACTCTAATTTCATACGTATGTCCTATGTATCTTCTGCTGCCCACACTTGGAATCCTAATTAATATCTCATTTCAATCACTTTGTCTCTTTGGGACTCAGCTTGCAAATGACTGATTGGGCTATATATTTCAGTAAGTCAGGTGAGTGTCACATGAGTATTCATCAAATACTTTTTATATTATGAATTTTAGAGATGAGAATAAGAGGTTTTCAGATTGAATAAACCAGAGTGTGGCTCATCTTGACTTTTCAAACTATTTCACACTCTGTCTTTATTCTCAAATATAAAAATGATACATAGATGGCAAGAAACTTCATATCCCATTTAGAAATGTCATCTCCACAATGAATGCATATTAAAGACAGACAAAAGACTTTCATTTGGTAAGGTGTTGGCTATAGTTCTAATGGGAAGTGGTCTTTCAAAAGGATGTGCAATTTGCCACTAAGGACAAAATAACACACTCTAGGGAACTGCAATGTTCAGACTGAAGAGATAATAAAAGGGCTTGAAATGTTATCTGAAAAGAAAAGGACCTCCAGGGGAAAGGCTGAACACTAGAACTTATAAAGTGAGTGTTCAATTATTTTGCAGGGAAGGAAGAATCAAGACATTTTATTTTGAAGAACAATATAGTTTTTCAAACCATTCTCTTTTTTCTCCTCTAAAATATTTCAAAATATTTGACATTCACAGACCTTTAGGGGGAATAAGAGAGATTTTTTTCAAGGATACTAGAACATAATTATGTTGCAAGGTTAAAGGTAGTTGAGTTTTGTTAAGCTGGACACAAATTTATTCCACAAAATATGAAAGTTGTAGGTGTTTTAACCACATGCAAATTTTTAAGGGGATGAATTTATGAGTGCAGACTTCAAAAATAAAAATCTTTGAAAAGCTGACATAAATTGAAGGTTCTTTCTAACACTTAAAACATCCATCCATCCCCTTCTCCACATCCTCCCAGCATAGGCTGCTGTTTGAACTTTAGATCTTAGCCATTCTTACTTGTGTAAAATGGAATCTCAGGGTGACTTTGATTTGCATTTCCCCAATGACTAAGGATGTTGAACATTTCTTTAACTGTTTCTTGGCCATTCGAGATTTAGCTCTGTATACTCCATTTTTTAATAATGTTATTTTTGGTTTCTTTTGAAGTCTAACATCTTGAGTTTTTTATAAATCTTGGATATTATCCCTCTATTGGATGTAGTATTATTGAACATTTTTTTTCAAATCTATAGGTTGCCATTTTGTCCTATTGATAGTGTCCTTTGCCTTACAGAAGATTTTCGATTTCAAGAGCTCCCATTTATCAACTCTTGATCTTAGATCCTGAGCCGTTGGTGTTTTGTTCAGGAAAATTTCCCCTGTGTCAATGCATTTGAGGTTCTTTCCCACTTTCCCTTGTATTAGATTCAGTGTATCTGATTTTATTTTGCCGTCCTTAATGAACTTGGACTTGGACATATATAGCAGAACACAGCCCGATTTGGCCTCAGTGGGAGAAGTTGTGAATTATCCTGTAGAGAATTGATGGCCCAGGGAAGTGGGATGCCTGGGGAGGGGCAGCACCCACTCAGAGGCAAAGGGGTAGAGCATGGGGCAAAGAATTTGGGATTAGGGGATAAAAAGGGGAGCAAAAATAAAACATATAATGATTAAAATCATTCACTCCCCCAAGTGATTTTCAAATGTTCTACCACAAGAAACGGAAAAGCAAAGGGAGAAAAACATGTCCAAATCACCTGAAAATTACCCAATACATTACTGACAAGCATTTAATATTTAATAAATGTCTAAATTCTCCCTCACTGACTTGACAACCCTGACAAGAAAGTACAATTTCCTACCCATTTCCTTTACAGAGCCATGATACTGATGTACATGATCTTTCTGGTACTTTGGAGGATGCATCCTTGCATGTAGTTCTGGAGATTGCTTGGCCTTTGGTAAAATACATTTGAAGCCCTAGAACATGCTTTCTCTTCTTTGTGGTATGACTTGAACATCACAGTCTTTACCAAATATATGATAATATAATTTGAAAACATTTGCTTTCAAAAGTCTTTGGAATAAGCCCTTGAAGCAATGTAAGATTATGGAAATATATTCTGGATTTGGTATCTAGAACAATGTCAGCATATTGTTGTTGTACTCTGTACTAATTCACATATATAATAATTCATTTAACTGCAATTTATTGAGAACACACAGCTACTGAATTTTGGTAAATATTATGATATAATAAGAAACAAATCAGATCTGATGGCATTATATAGAGTGAGAGAAAATATGTGAATCAAAATTATATATATAACTTTTAAATATAAATGTAATACAAGCTTTGGAAACATGCAAAATATCAGAGAGCTTTGAAGATATGTTGTTTCATGATACAGTATACCTTATCATCTCAAAGACCTATAAATGACTGGCATATACGCCTTCCCTTATGGTCAATTTAATGACATTCATTTTTCATTAATCTTATTGTCAGCACTGGTAATTGAGAGTTGAATTTCATGAGATTGATCTAAAATCTGCTCTGAGAAATAGCTTCTGAGCTAAACATGAGAAACGGACCTATTCTTCTCAGGTAATAGCAGGTAAAGCTGCATACACACACACACACACACACACACACACACACACACACACACACCACACACACACACACACACATGTATATGTGTATATGATATATATATATATCAGCATAGGGTATGTTGGGAGAATAATATCAGTTTAAAAGGCAAATGTGCTCATAGAAATATCAGTTGTTGCCGGGCTGTGGTGGCACACACCTTTAATCCCAGCACTTGGGAGGCAGAGGTAGGTAGATTTCTGAGTTCAAGGTCAGCCTGGTCTACAGAGTGAGTTCCAGGATAGCCAAGGCTATACAGAGAAACCCTGTCTCGAAAAACAAAACAAAACAAAAAGACAAAAATAAAGAAATATTAGTTGTTTACTTGACCATTCAACTCTAATTTTAAGGAAGTATTTAAAATTTTCCATATGTGGTTAATAAAATATGAAAAACGAATGTAAAACAAATGAACAAAAGTACATGTGATTATGAGTTAAATGAGGTAAGAACCACACACAGACACACAAAGAATCTCACCAAGAATGTAACTTCTTCATGGAATATATTATTTTCCATAAAATATAGTAAGCACAATTAATTTTAATTAAAAATACCAAAGATACAAATATGTTATGTGTGTATAAATAGCCCCTAATGTCCCAGTCCAAGAATTTGAATGAGCAGTGATTCTGATGATATTTAAATTATTCTACAGCATTTCATATAAATGTGCAAAGTTCTGGGTTATAAACAGATTAAGTTACTCTCTGGATGCAATGAGATCCTTGATGTTTGGATACAGTGTGGTATTGGGACATCAGAGCAGCTTCCCAGAGACATATATTCTCTTGTGCTTGAGTTAGGTATTGAAGGATGAGAAGAATATCTCCTAGAAGAATTAGTAAGAGCAACATATAAGTTATACTTATTTTAATGTATAACCAAGCAAGGTACCTGGCAAGCAAGTCTTGACTAAAACTCGGAATGTAGGTAGTAATCACATATGTACAAAATAATGTAACACTTGAACATTAAGCTGTGTTGGCTAATTTTCCAGAGTGACTTTCGTTCACTTGTACAACATCCAACAAACAATTTTTAGAGTCCAGGGATGAAATATAATTACCTTTAAAAGTTCTTGGGTAAATTGTTAAGTTCAAAGCTCACTGATCATAAAGTTTGATAAAACCAAGACTGTGAATAAAAGACAGTAGTAGGACACTGCATTCAGTTCACATATTAGGTAGGAACATAAAACATATTTATAACTTTATCATTTAGTAACATTAATTCACCATCCCTAGAGAACTGATTTGCATGGAAAAGCTCACTTAGTTAAGCACAGCTATCGGAATACCAACTCTCTTTTCATTGTTTTGACTCCTTGCTGTCAATTATCCTGAACTAAGAGTTCTGCTCTCTGTTCAGTGCTGACATGGCCTGGAATTGGTATTTGGGAGAATATCTGAACATTTTCCTTGAGGCATTCATATTCCTCCTGCTCTCATGGGTTTTGTGTGTTTGCACATGGTTTCATATCCTGGTAAGCTTTTGTTGTTTCTTTCTTCTGTACAGATTCACATATCACTTCATGAAAATGAAAACCAAGGATGCCTGGTACTAAGGAATCCTGGTATTGTCAGCCATTAATTTAACCAAAAGCCTGCCAATGGTGCTAGTATGTTCATTGTACTGGAAACTTTATTTAAACACACTGAGAATTTAACCAATTCTATTTTTTCTAAAGTATTTCCTGGATTTTTTAATTATTCTCCAGGATAATTGATCCCTACTATATGACAGGAACATATTTTCCATATTTCACTACATCACTACATTTTTTTCTATATTCTCTTAGTCATTTCTGCCCAGCACAATCCTTTACCCCTTCACTGGCTTTGTTTCGAGCTCAAGGTATCTACAATGAAATTAAGAATCAAGCCAAAACCTTTACAGGAAGCATTCCATTGACAATGTTCTACTCATATCTGTCTACTGTCATGAACCTACAAGAAAGGTTCCAGATTCAGTTTATCATTAATTATTTAATAAATACTTATTAAACCAGGCAGTCAGCAAGTAGTAGGAGTGTGACTTCAGAAATGAGTAAAATGAAGTCACTGTCAGGTATCTTAAGTAAGAAAGTTAAGTAGGTGAAGGCAATTGAGAGAGATGAATGTAGTATAAGAATAAATCTCCTTTGAAAGCAGAGCAGAGGAGAGGGAAGAACACCCTGTGTAATATCACAAATGGGAAAAAAATTTGCTTTGGAGTCAGCCAGTGGGTTATATATGAGACATAAGTGATCAAATCAAAGCAAAATGGTGCGTGTGTGTGTGTGTGTGTGTGTGTGTGTGTGTGTGTGTGTGTCCTGTCAAAGATGTAGAATTCATAAAAGAAAGGTACTAAAATCTCAGTGGCCAAGGTGACACAACTTTCTCTGCACAGTAAGGGGAAGAAGTGCTTTACTCCTCCTTTGAAGTAAATTTGTTGGGCTTTTACTTATGCATTTGAATTTCTTGAGATTCAATTCCCACATTTGAAGCCTTTCAAAGGTAATTTACATAAGGTACAATACAGCAGATGAAATCATATTATGCTTTAGAGATGTTTCCTTTTACTTACCTATTCACAAATTCTTTCAATTGCTCAACTAATTTCTGTCTTTAAAATAGTTTATAGTAAGCAGCTGTAGGGGCATACAGAAAAGAGATGAAAGTAAATATTTATTGGCACAATTCATTTTCTCATAAGCTTTCAGTCACACTTCGAATCAAATAGAGCTAAAATACTTCAAGGATCAAAGGGCCAAATAGCATGAAGTGGCCACAGAAATTCCAAAGCTATCTTTCATTTTAGAATATATTACGGGTATCATCGGAAGCCTACAGAAGATGATTTTATGCTTTTGCTCTCAATTTGAAATAAACTCTGCCTAGAGCAAAATGAGGTGTTCATAATTGGCCTCATATCTCCTGTAGACAAACACTAAAATAAAGCCCAATAGATTGTCATGGAAAACCAGTTTTTGCTGCCCTCACTTTAAAATAACACATTTACGTGTTCATTTATTTAACCTACAGTTTGTTTTGTTGCTGTGTTGTTACATTGTGAGTCAGGGAAGATGTTTGCCTCTGATGACTCCTGTTTTGGAAATATCTTGAAAGAATACTATGTGTAGCAAGTAGCAAGTTCTAGAAGCAAGATGCTAGGGCTGTAAGATATGCAATAACTTAGGGATGACACATTATATATTAAGCAAAAAAAAAAAAAAACTCCCTTTACCAAATGAATTTCATTCAATTCTGTTTTCCAGGGTTTGTCTTATGGTATGTAAAGTGGGTACCACAATATTCATAGGATTTTGAGAGCATTAAATAAGGTGTTGATTTAAAATAACAAAATGTAGCACCTGATGGTATATCATACCTATTATTATTATATGATTATGGGATCTATGTTGCATATAATCTTTAAAGTTTACAAAGTTATACAGAGAGTGTCAAAGGCAGCTGTTGTCCATCAAAATTTGTTGGTATTTGGCCTTTTTCACCTGTGCTGGGATGCACAGTAAATCAGAAGATTTTGAGAAATTTGGCTTAGATGGGCCACGCTGGCCATGCCAACTACAGAGGTATGCCAGTCTCCATTCTGATTTTTTCCTTCCATGGTGTTCAATGACTATGTTAAAAACACCAATAGGAACCAAAATCAATATGAGGAGCCGACTCAGTTGGAAAGAATGTTAGCTGTGCAAGGACCTGAGTTCAACTCTCTAGAACCCATATAAAGAAATACAGACATGACTGAGAAAGTGCTCATAACTCTAGTAGTGTGAAGGGGTAGGGGCAGGATTGTTGGAGCTTGCTGTATGCCACATTGGTCCCACACTCACTGAGAGAGCCTACCTCAAAAGAATAAGGTGGAGACTCAGATATCAGGAAACCTGATGCTCTTCTCTGGCTTGGGCCTTGTACAGGCATGTATCTGTACACATGTCTGCATATATCATAAACACATGATAAATAGAAGAAATACAACCCATAATGACATTTTCCAGGTCAGAATGTCTCAACTAGCATCTGATAACATGGAATTGCTATCTTTGAGATTGTTATAAACCAGAATTTTTTTGAAATGAAGAAAATGACACTAAAGTAAATGTTCTTCCTTAAAACACCACGTGGAAATGAGAAAGGGGACCTTCTTCATGTCCAATTATTATCATTTTAGGAATTGAGTTTGATTACTTTTTTGGTTTCCCTAGTATAATGCATGAGCCTGGCATTGTCAGTGTCTGAAGATAATATTGAAGCAGTGATTGACACTTTAAATTCCCCTTCTTTGTGAACCAGGTTTCAATCTGTGATGGGCAGCCTGCTAGAAATGGGCATGATTAATTCTCCAGGAGAGCATCTGGGAGACTAAGATGCTATGTAATCAATTTTGTTTCCTTTTATATCTTGGCTTCTGGGGAGTCCTGAATAAACTTCAAATTGGATCCTGACACAGCTATCACCTGCTTTCTTCATAAATTTTCTTTTCTCTGTTCATTTTCATTTTAACTTTCCTGTGGGCATGTTTTATATCTACATTGGTATCTCCGGCTCTCTCCGTTGCTAATACTACATTTACACTTGCATCTTGTGGCAAGCCGCCTCTGGCTTAGTTGGAAGCAGGCAGGACATAAATCATAAATACACAATAGAACTGTTTCACTCAGAGCAACATAGCAACACGTGACTCCAGAGGGCATGAAGCAAGCCAACATTCTAAAGCACGTTAACCTGAATAAAAACACAGACTCAAGCGAGCTTGGATCCTGCTATAATACCATTTAGATCTCATTCATTTTAGTCTAGTTTGTTCATTCTCTGACCTAAATAAATGTCACTCCTCTGTGAGAGCTCTTACTGCATCCCAACAGGAAACCAACGAAGCTCGTTAAGATAAAACTATTGCTATTGATTGAAAAAGAAAGTTCTGTTTACACAAACTTTGGATAACGCTTTAGTAATTTACCTGTCAAAATATAATTGCACTGCATGCAAATTACTTTCCCTTTTGACCGATGCATTTTGATGGCTAGGTGGTAAAGATCTCATTATTTTTAAAAGTCAATTACAGATGTGCAAAGAAAGAATGTCAATGAAGATCCCTTAGTGATACATAGATAATAATAAAAACATGCTTATGTTTTTGATGTTGGAATAAAATAATTTGTTGTGTTAATTTTTCCCATCAGTCTATGTAGGTCCGTATATTTGTGAGACCATGTATATATGCATGTGTTTTATCTGTGATGACCCTTAAGTGTTCTGAGGGATGCCTGATAAATAATCCCAGAGGAACATTCTTGGTTTGAAGAACTATTCCATTTTTAGGAAGTGTAGGTCATTGAGTGTGTTAGGTAGTAGTTGTATTTGCTAAAGAAAATACAAAACACAGTTAACTTAAAGGTAGAGTTATCTGTTTGGGATCACAATCTCAGGTTTACATAGTCAGCTGGATCCTCTACTGTGGGAAGAATACCACCACAGCATGATTTCTAGGCACTCCACAGAACAGACTCTCCACCAGGTACTCTATCTTTCATTGTTGCCCCGAGGTGAAGTCTCCTATAGGGGCTTATGATTATTAGTGTCCAAAGCATGTTCCTAAGTTTGCAAAAGAGGAAACAGGATGAGAAGGGTGTATGGTGCAGTTCATGCAAGAACATCTAAATGATGAAAAGATACTTCAAATTGAGGGGCTACTAGGAAATATGAGCAGTGTCCATCAAGGCAAAGTGTAGTACAGCCTTCTTCTTCTTTACAGGTTATTGTCATAATGAAGCCAAATGTTGAAAAGGTCTTCTATGAATGCTGACATGCCCCACTCATCATTTCTGTTCCAATTTAATCTGTTACACCTAATCATTTCTAAGTGCTATCCCAAGTGAAGTTTATTTCAAGGAATAGAAAATCACAGCTAGAAAAATATCCTCATTTTCTATTGAATAGCCTGACACAGAAGATATTCAGAGAGGTTTTTTGACTAAGTAACTTGTTGCTGAAAGAAGTAATTTCTTTCCTAAGTGATATACACATTTATAACTGATCACAGCTGCAAGGTCACAGATCATTTGCACCTTCAGGGAAATCAGTGCATGTGTAGGTGTTTGTCGTTGGTACATATTTCCAAGTTCACAATGCACTCTATTTGTTCCAGTATAATTGTAGTCTGTGCATAAAATGTCACTACATTATTTACATTTTACTTTGTTACAAATTTTCCCCTCTTCTCCTGCCCACCACCTCTACTTTTAATGACATTTTGCATTTAAAATTAGTAGCCAGCTCTTGGCCAGACCTTTCTCCAAAGGAAGAGACCAAGAGAATGTTTTAGCTAGGATTCCATCAATTGAGGATCAAGTAGCATACACACCCTGTTCCATTCATTGCTCTTTTTGAATATATAAAAGTGTAGTCCTACTTAGTATTATTTAAATTCTTAAATTCTATAGACTTTCCTAATTTATAATAATTCTTTCTAGAAAATATGATTACAATTTTTTTCCTGAGAAGGACTACGACCTTAGGTGGCTGTCCAACTCTGTACTAGTTATGCAAACAACTCAGATTATAGATTGTGTCCTTCTAAACATTATTAGAAAAACTGACCTCTATTACTGGTTTTATGTATTTTACTAGGTATGTACATTTTTGTGTACTAGATTAGAGATACAGCAATTTGATCTAAGTTCAAGATATAAACATTTCCCAATGGTCCATGAAACTAAAGCAATTTTGGTCTGTGGTTCATTTGAAACAATGGTCCCCAAAGTTATTATAGTTCGATTTAGGAATGCCGGGTATCATTTTCTTTTGACAAGACCCTTAAAAAGATAAATTGAGGAAACATGTCCTAATTATGACTATTATATTGCTGAGGCTCCAAGGACTAAAATCATTAGAGCTTTTATAACCAGTGACAAGAAATGTATGGTTGAGAAAAAGTGTATTCAGACAAAGAAAATAACTGAGAGACCTTGAACTGTTGTTGTTTCACAGCTGTCTCGGGGCACATATTTGAATGGGAAAGACAGCACAGGGTGTTCATGTCTGCAGATAAGAGAGCACTGTGTTAATAACTTAAGCATTTGTGATGGTGTTTGCAGATAAACCTACTGTGCAGAAGAAAGGTAAGAAAATCAGTCCTCAAGAGAAATAAAGTCAAGCTTCCCCCTCAGTGTCAGGTTTACAAATTATGGCCACTCAGCATGAGAACAACATGATAAAACCTCATGCTTGAAATCCAAGATAACTTCCTTTGCATCAAGTGCTTTTGAGGAGGAAGATATACTTGTAAGTGTGATACATAGCAACCTTTTAAAAGAAAAAAGAAAAGGAAAGAAAAATCCAGTAAATCTTAGTTTTTGGCCTTCACACTTTTTTATTTTTGTATGAATTTTAAACACACATATTACACATCAGTTACCACACTTAAAAGTATAAAACACACTTGAGAATTTTACAAATTTCTATCAATATATAACTTTAGGGAATTAAATGGTATTTAGTATCTGTATGTTTGATGAAATTAGAAATCTACAATTCCCTATCTTTTTGAGTCAATGTCTGTATCAGTACAGTTCAAAATAACTGAAATGCAGAAATGATCGATTAACTAAAGAAAGTTGTCTTTGTATTAAAAGCAGTAGCATTTTTATGTAATTAGAATATAACTTCATCCTTTCTTCTTTTCCTCTCCTCTGTCCAAATATCTCTCCTGTCCTGTCCTTGTCTTCTATTTTCTTTTATAATTTATGGCCTCTTTTTCTTTAATTATTATCATAATATATATGTGTAAATAAATGCGTAAATGTAAAAAATACAGGACAAAAAACAAATTGCTAAGAGAATGAAGCAATATCAACCTAAACTCGATAGAAAACGACAATTGAGCTATATAAATATTTTAGCGTTGTTCTGGAGAGTGATTTGGAAACTGAGCATCTCTCTGATGCATGATTTTCCAAAGATTTAGGATCTGAACTCTTTCCTAAAAAACCTCAGTCCCTAGCATGACTTTTCTACTATTCTATAATCCACGTATCCTTTCAAAGAAGGTGTGAAGGGCGCAGGCTGTTGGAAACGTAGAAAGGGAGGTCAATCAGTTTTACAAGAGAACATTGAGACCTATTACCAAACTTTAGAGGAAAGAGCTACTGGGCTACTGGGCAGGAGAGATGGCTCAGTGTTTAATAGCACTTGATGCTCTTACACAGGACCTTGGCTCAGTTCCCAACATCTGCATGGCAGTTTTACTGCTACCTGTAATTCCATTTTCAGAGCACCACACACTACCTTCCAGCCTCCATGGGTATCAGGCACACAGATGGTACATACATATACAAGAAAAAAATGAAGTAAATAAGAATAATTTTGAATAAATTTGTCTGTGACCACATTGCTATATGTGTATGCCTATGATCAGAAGGAAACATCATACAAGTACAGGCTTATCTCCTGCCTGCTGGTAAAATTATGGTGTTCATTTCTTTGTAGATTGTGTGTGTTTTAAAATTTTGCATTAAATATTGATTTCCTGTGTTAAGGAGTTGTTTGGCACTCTCTTAGCTTGTGATATCATTTTTAAGGTGAGCGTGCCATTGACTTCATGTATATACAAGTATATGATATTTCAGTTATTAATTGAATTTCAAACAAAGCATATACTAAAAACTTTCACATTGCAATCTTAGAATATGAACAGTGATAATAAATATTAACATTTTAAGCATTGGATAGTGAGGTCTCAGTATAGGTGATAGATTCTTTTCTTTTATGCTTAAGGTAATGAGATCGCAGTCCTGATTGATTGATTTTATTATGCTTAATGTTATTGGCGTTACTAAATCATTGTTTTTGAATAGCTTATTAGTTGAGCAACAGAAATCATTACATAATTTTTCAACTCTTTTCTGTGTTGCTTGTCTACTTTAAAGGGTCTTGATTCCCCTAGAAGACAAGCCCATAGGTAACCTGGGACAGATTGCTAAATTTGGGTTAGCCTCTAATTGTGCCAGTAAGAGACTACATAGATTAGGTTGACCAAAGTGAGAAGACCATGGGCTTTGGTGGTCTGAATGGAAAGGATAAAGATGTCTGAGTACAAGTGTTCACTTCTCTTGTTCCTACCTGTGGATTCAATGTGAAAAGCTATCATAAGAATTTCCACTTCACAAGGGACTACACTTGTTCTGTGAGCTAAAAACCTTAACCTCTTAATTTGCTTTCACCTGGTATTTTATCACAGTAACAGGAAAAGTAGGCTAGACAATATTTATTACATTGTATACTGATATTAGATTGTGCAACATACAATATATAAATATAATCTGAATATACTTACAAACTGTAAGGTGATTTAATATTTAAGAAATATGTATGTGCTAACACTTGTTTGAAATCCAGATTCTGCCCCAACTTTATCTCTATAACATCACATCATAGAGAACTGCAGTTAACTTCCAAATATGTCTCTGAAAATGTCTAGAACCAGACTTCCAAATGAAGACTGTTATTTCCAATACTGGATTGATTTCTAGACCAGTAAATGATTGAGTCTGAACAACTGGTCACATTTAAGAAAGATACAAGAGTCATTATAACTTTTCTTTTTGATTCTCTGTTCCACAGGGTCTAAAATCTTGAGGCAAAGCAGCTTGTCCCATAAGGGGTATAGGTATAGGTATATGTGTGTCAGGAATATATATCCAATACAGCTTCCCAGTCACCATTGTCAGGGCACTCAGCAAGCTCACAGGTCAGCATCATTCTTTTTCCAGGAATCATCATGTCTCACCTATCACTCTGGCAGTCACCATACTCTGTCAGCATCCTGCAGGAAAAACACACAAACATGCCCTCTTCCCCATAATAAATACCTAATTGGGATCATGACATGTGCCAGTAAGTGGATCCTTCCCTTTCACCTATGCATAAGTATGCCTAGTTGTAGAGTTCCATAGACACTCAGCAGAGAGTTCCTTGGCATCCAAATATTTTTTAAAAAATTTAAAATAAAGAACATGATTTAAATAAATTTGTGGTGTATGGGGATATACCCCCCTTTTTTATTTTATGGAGATATTGTTTTAAAATTCCATGGGCCCCTTTCACAGTTTCTTGTCCTTGATAATTATAAGAAATTCCAGTAATATGGGTAGTATTAATTTGTTGACAAAAGAAATCTCAAATGCTCGACTGCCAGGTTCATTATCTGATTTTTGTTTGTTTGTTTTTCCTTTTTTGTTTTTCTTATTATTGGATACTTTATTTATCTACATTTCAGATGTTATCCCCTTTCCACATTCCCCCACCCACAGAAATCCCTTATCCCATCCTCCCTCCTCCTATTTCTATGAGGATGTGCTCCCACCTATCCATAGGGGGTTTCTAGAGAGGGGAAATTAGGAAAGGGAATGGCATATGAAATGTAAATAAGTAAAATATCCAAAAAAAGAAGAAAAACAAAACAAAAAAGAAATATATATGTGCTTAGAAAAGGGGTTTATGAAGTATCTAATGCGTCTTTTATATTACTTACATGATTTTATTTTTTCACTTTTATTTAATCGATACTACTTTTTCAGCAGAAGAAACTAATTATTTCTTTTTCATTTTTTGAAGTTTCTTGATAATCTGAATGTATTTAAAAGTATATTGTTTACAGTTAACAGTTCAAAAGAGATCAGATAACCTACATGATTTGTACATGATCACAAAAACAAAAAAATAAAAAAAAACCCAGCACTGAAACTTCTATTTGAATAGTTTAAAGGAGATTTTATCTATTTATAAATGTAACAGAAATACTTGGATTTTCTTTCATTACTTGAGACTCAATAAATGGTCATTTTCTTTGCTCAAGAGATACATTTCTTGTTGCAATAGTGTCAAGTGCATTTTTGAGTCTCAGCACTTAATAGGGGCTGATTAGAAGATTGTTTTTATATGGACAACTGTTGCTAGAAATTATTATTATTATTATTATTATTATTATTATTATTATTATCATCTTTATTATTATTTGCAATAGCCCCTGCAACCTTCCTGAAGTCACAAATTTTGCTTAAGCCCTATTCAGGAGCCACTTCATTCAATAGTGAGTTGCTAGTACTTAATGCAACTCCATGTGCTCATGTAACCAAAATGTAAAATAAAATCAGTGTATAAATATGTGTGTGAATATTGGCGTTTATGTAAAAACAGAATGTCCTGTGACCCACTGGAAATAAAATGAGCCCTACCATGCCCCTTTCTCTTTAGTATTAATAATACCTTTGTCACCTTCTTTTTCAATTGATCTTGAAAGTTGTGCATTATAGGAAATAAGCACAGTGCCTTATTAAGCACAGGTCCTTCTCCAATAGCTTTCACGTATCAATATTTGCCTTTGTGTCAATAACATAATAGTTGCTATTATGCTGCTATCGGTTAGACAGTGCTTGGAATCTCTTGGTTGGTCTTGTATATTTGCTGATATTTAACAACTAGTTCCAGGTAGACAACATGTGTCATGTTAGGCTGTAGTGCTACATACGTGAATAATATATAGTCCTTTCTGAAGTGAACGCCTCGTGGAAGATAGACTGGTCACTGAGCGATGCTAAGTGTTCTTTATTGGGTGGTTATTTTTAGTGGCTGCAATGTGATATTAATACAAGGTCAACCCAAAAACATACTTTTTATAATAAAATTCTGCACTGTCATTTTGATTAGTGTCATTGGACATAACTATAAAGAGATAAGTGTAGAAAATTTATTGTATAATAAAACATAATTCCCATGGAGGAAATGAATTAATTTCTTATAGTATTATAATACTCCTCAATGATTTAAACAGACACAGTTGATAAATAAACTTGGAAGAAAATTTAAATGAGTACTTGAGGCTCCAACATGCACCTCTTGTTATATTCTTTCATATCTATTACTTTCACTACTGAATAAATGCATTTTTTCTTTTGAAAATTGAACTCTGTGGTTCATAAGGTTGTCGCTGTCCTTTCCATAGGAGAAATGTGATTTAAACAAATTAAATTTCTTCCACTCTCTAAATTGAACAAGGCAAGATTCTCTTCTCCATATCTTTCACTCCCATGCTGAAGAAAATGAAGACCCAAGTATAATTGGCAATTAATAACTTCAAATTCTATTATAGAAACTTTGTTACAAAATTCATCTGCACAAGAACTTCATAAGAACATTTCTAAGTTACTGTAAGAAAAATCTGGCCTCTCCTACAGAGGTAAAGATGTCAGAATGACCTTAAAGTTGTAGACTTTGACCTTGGATCATCTGACCTTATGTCATCATTTGTCCCCGTTCTTCACAGCCAAGAATGAACCAGTAGATTTTGTGATATGCCAGGAGGAATACATAACTTTTACCAGACATAAGCTTGCCCAGGAGTTACCTAAACAGTTTTGCCTCTGCCAACCCCTCACTGGTAAGAGTTGCAAAAAACTATAACCCCAGCATTAAGTAGTCTTAGGGAAAAAGCTTGTTTCAAGTTTGAAAGTTGTGTGGGATACAGAATAAATTCAAGTCTAGACTGTTGTACACAGAAAATCTTGTGCACCCATCTCCAATACTCCAAAATACTATTTTTTAAAGTTACAAAATATATGATCTTAGTATATGAATTGCAACTTTAAGAAGCAAAAAAGATAAACAAAATTAGTTATGGTGAATAAATATTCAATGTGATTAATCACAAAAATGCAAATTAAAATGATGAGTTATTAGGTTTCTTCATGAATTAATACTCAAGCACAAAGGAAAATGTTAGCTTGAACAGATGTGTATCAAAGTGAATACACTCATACACTTCATAGCTGAGAACTGAACTGTGAACTCATAGATAAACCTATTGTGCATGCCATTTAAAATACCAATTCCATATTTTGAGAACTAAAGTAATAAAATTAACTAAGGCATATTCACAGTTTACAGTGTGTATTTAAGTAAGTTTTTTAAGCATTATTTTTGTTTTTTATTGATAGGAGTAAAAGACAAGGAATCACTCAAATATTCAAGCATTATAAATATTAAATACTTTTCTGTATCAAATACAAACTAGAAACTGATGCAACTAGTAAAATTATATTCAATTCTGTTTTTATTTACTTTGAGTTTCTTGTAATGCTCTACAATGGAAAGCGGTTCTTTCTTTGTAATAACAAGTTATATGTGCATATGAAAAGCGAAACAAGTACAATAAATTATTCACCTTCAAAGCAATTTCAAATTTTAGGATTACCTAATCTCTAAGAATTGGGAAACCTTTTTATCTAAACTTCAAATATATAATGAAATACTGAGTCTCATGTCTTATTATTGAGTGTTGACTGTAAAGACATTAATAATCCAACAAAATACTTATCATTGTAAAAGATGAATGGAGGAAGGGAAATAATCTGAGAGAAGTAAATCCCTTGGGCTCTGCCTTTTTGAAAATAAAACTGAAGATTCAGTGTGTTAAAATACAGGAGTACTGGAGAGTAATTTAATTGACACCATAAGATTAAAGCCATTCGTGAAAAATGATGATAACACTGTAATGAAGACTGAACATAAAGACAGAACACAAAAGGGTCATGAACTTCCCTGTGCTGAATTGTAGAGGGAGAAGGGTCCTTACACCCAGACAACTAACTACTCATTCTGGTGCCTTGTTTCTATTCACTCTAGCCACAACCTTAATTGAAGCCTGAACAATATATTTCCGATCTGTCTCCTACACAATGACACCTCATGGCATGTAGTAATTTGCAATTATTCTCAGATATGAATTTGAACAAAGCTCAGAGGCTACAGATCATTTAAACTCAAGTTTCATTTGAAAAGTGCTTTGCTACTGACTTTCTGTTGACCTGGTGTCTAAAGCAAGACTGCTGATGCTTTGTGTAAAGAATGTCTATCTCGCGAACAAACAAACACTTTGTGTAATTTTAAATCATGAACTACTTTTGGTTGTAGGAGAACCTCTACATTAAAACAACAGCAGCAACAACAATGAAACAGAAACAAAACAAAACAGGAATCTTTGTAACTATGATTTCTGGGTAAACTTAGATCCTATATCACCTTTCCAATGTTCTCGGACATTTTCAGTATTTATTCAGGGAGGAAAATGTCTATAGGACAAAAGTATAAATATTGAAGTACTTAAAGATGTTCAGAAAAATAATACTTCAACTTCCTTTTCAGGAAATGGGTGAATGTTTAATCAATTTTAAGATGAACAGGTCCTGGCAGAACAAATGAAGTTTCAAAGTAATGACAGAGGCAGAAATGTAAAATTATATAAATCATTGAATGTTGATATTGAAGGAAGCAAATAGGTTTTACAAAGAAGTCAATCTCTTACTCAAATAAACTCAATTTAACAACTGTGCTCCATTGGTTGCTTCAGTTGATAAATTTCATGGCAACAGAACAGGAAAAAATAAAACAGCCTAGCGTCTCCATCTTACAGAGTCCTTGGAAGCATAGATGAAATAAACCTTTTGTTCACAGGTTGCTCTTGGTCATGGTGTTTTATTACAGCAATAGAAATACTAACTAAGATATTAACCATCCTCCTTACTCTTTTGACCAGCTCTTATTTCCTTATACCTATGGGTCTGCCTTTGATTCTATTGTCTACTACACTACTAAGTAATATAATATGTCTTCTCTTTCCTGCTTACTACATTAACTTAGCAATTTTATTATATATCATTACATCTGATTAGCACTTTCAATTTACTTCCTGCAAATCTTCTTTATCTTTTTCATCTTTTCTTTCTGCGTTGATATATAAATTTCAAAACATATTTATGGCTTCGTAGAATTCAACTTAAAAGTTGTCATATAATTGCATTTAATTTACTGATTTGAGGAAATATAAGTCTAGCTGGACATTGTATTTAGTAGTGGCATGTTGACTTTTTTAAGTCTATCCTGAGAGGGTTGCCTGTATCCCCTATAGGCCCATTTTACTTCAGTTTGTCTGATTACTCTGCTGTTGTAAGGAGATATATTTAGAATGTTAAATTCATGTTATGAATTTCTTTGTCTTTTTCTATAGTTTTTAACCAAGATTAATTGTACATTTATTCTTAACATGTGGCACATATAGTATAAAAAGTTCATACTGAATAAATGATATTCATTAAGCTACATTGTTAAAATGCAAATGTACAGATTTTACCACTGAAAAATATCTCAATTGTGTTTCTTCATCAGGAACTTCAACTGAACCTAGAACTGTTGCACACCAGAGTTAGAAACAAAACAAAACAAAACAAAACAAAACAAAACAAAACCCCAGAAAAAAATAAACTATAAGTTGATTGACTACTGAGATAGCAAAACCTTTTTACAAAGACCTGTAGAGCATCCCACCAAGAGAGGCAATGTCTAGCAAGAAATCAAATAGCTGCATCTTGCTTTGTGCAGGTCACCAACTTGTTAACTCACCATACAATAAAGGAGTAGCTGGGAAGGGGACCAAACTGTAGAGACTCAAGGGTGTATCTAAAGTACAATGTCACACACACACACACACACACACACACACACACACACACACACACACACACACCATGTGACAATGCAGCTAAAGATTAAACCCAGTTCTAAAAGGTGATCCCAGGGTTATTCATACAATCAAGAGGGAGAAAAAGGTCAGGGTTTTGTAGTCAGTGTCTATTCACAATCTCGCAGAAGCCAAAAATTTGCAGTCATGAGCATACCCTGGTCACTGAAGAGGCCTATTATGAAGAGTGCAGACTCTTTCATGTACTATACTGTATACGTGACACTGTAAACAAACTGTGATAATTATTATGTCTCACATGGAAACAAGAGAAGAGTCTGGGTAAGCAGCAAGCTGTAATTTTTAAAAATGTTTGTAAAGGTTCAGAAGACAGAAAAAGGGCTTTATTTTAATTTGTGAGCATATAACACCTTGACCTTGTTCTATAGTTTTTTTTTTTTGTTAATTATTTATAAAAGTATGGCTACTCCTGCTCTCATTTTTAACTTATACAATATCTACAGTGTTAGTACTATGTAAATCAAGACTGAGGAAATAATGATGAGACATGGCACATGTCCATTCAGATTGAATTTCTGCTCCTGTTTTCCCTATCAGCATCCTGTAACACTTTATGTGATGTCTACTTCCTTCTCTACTTCCTTTCATGTCTTATCTGTTCTGTTGACCTTTTTTCCATCACTCATTTCCTTAAAGTCAACTTTTACCCTAACTCAAGGGTCATATTATAGTTTCCTGTCTTCTTCTAGGACAATGGTTCTCAATCTGCAGATTGTGACACTTTTAGGGGTCAAATGACCTTTTCAGAGGAGTCAGCTAATAACATTAGAAAACACAAATATTTACGTTTCATTTCATAACCGTAGCAAAATTAGTGAGGAAACAGTAACAAAAAATAATTTTATGATTCAAGATCACCACAACATGAGGAACTGTATTGAATGGTCATAGCATTAGAAAGATGAGAACCACTATTCTACAATTTACTCCTTCTCAAACACATGTAACTAAATATCTGCAACTAAAATGTGTATATCAGGCAACATGCAGTATCTATTATCCTGAGCCTGTTACCTCATTCAATAAAACAGTCCACAGATCAATCATTGTCAAAATTTTATTTTATTTTTTATGGTCAATTCTTTGTAATGGTACATTTGCTTGGAATATTTTATTCAGTCCCTGGAATCTGGGAGAGGCTCTACTTTCAGTAGTTTGTCTAGCCTTTCTATTTGTTTAATCCATTCACATGCTCTGATTTTAACTGTATACCTTAATCTTATCATATTTAAAAGTATCATCCTCAGGTAAGATTGTGCATTAGGCATTCTGCAGCTTATTGTTTGAATGGTATTGTTCATGGTTTCATGCCTTTTCTTCCTTTTATGGTTAAGTAATTTAAGTTAGAATTATGTTGCAATTCTTTGAGTATTGTTTTGAATATGTTTACTATAGATTTTCGCTTTCCTAGTACCACAAGTCTTAAAAATAATAATTGGATTATAACAAGCTATTTTGAAAAGATGGAAGGATAGTAATGATCATATATACATGAAATTGAATTAGAAAGTATAGAGTAAATATAATTGTAATTGTTCTTATTATTTTACTCCTTTGCTTCATTTTGAAGTTTTCATTTCTCATTTTACATTTCCTATATTGATATTGTCCATTAGGAGATGTTGTAGCTATTATCTTAATTGTTTTGCTTTCAGCCTTCAGAGAGCTTTGGGAGAATGGCACACATTCCATGTTTACACTAATGAATATGCTAGATTGAGCTAAACAATGATTCTTGACAGTGAATTTTAACATGCTGATGTTATATGGATCTCACTCCTTACCATCTCTTTAATTTAGGAGAAATCCTTTTGCTTTTGCTTGTTCATTATGTACATTTCTGATAGGATGAATATTATTCATTTTTAGAGATTTAATGGTTATTTTTTTTATTTAAATTTAAAATGTTATCCCCCTTCCCAGTTTCCCCTCTGCAAACTCCCATCCTATTATCCTCCTTCATGCCTCTATGAGGGTGCTCCCCAACCCACACATTCCCACTTCACTACCCTAGCATCCCCCTACATATCAAACCTCCACAGGACCAAGGGCCTTGCCTCCCATTGATGCCAGGTAAGGCAATCCTCTGATACATATGTAGCTGGAGCAATGGGTTCCTACATGTTTACTCTTTGGTTGGTGGTTTCATCCTTGGGAGCTCTGGGGAGTTCAGTTAGTTGATATTGTTGTTCTTCTTATGGGGTTGTAATTCCTTTCAGCTCCTTCAGCTCTAAGGTCTTCCCTTAAGGTCCCAGTGCTGTCTGATGGTTGGCTGTGAGCATTCACATCTGTATTGGTCAGATTCTGGAAAAGGCTCTTAGAAGACAGCTATTCCAGGCTCTTGTTTTCAAGTGCTTCTTGACATCAGTAAAAGTGTTTGGGTTTGGTATTGGTAGATGAGATGGATCCCTAGGTGGGGCAGTTTCTGGATGGCTTTTCCTTCAGTCTCTGTTCCACTCTTTGTCCCTACATTTCCTTTAGACAGGTATAATTCTGGGTTAAAATTTTTGAGATGGGTAGGTGACTTCATCCCTCAACTGAGGGTTGTGCCTATCCACTGGATATGGTCTCTACAAGCTCTATCTCCCCTTTTTTGGGGTATTTAGGCTAATGTCCTCCTTGTTGGGTCCCAGGAATCTCTGCTTTCTTGGGATCTGGGACTTTCTAGTGGCTACTCCCAGTTCCCCATCCCCCACTGCTATATACCTACATTCAATCTCCTGACCCTCTGTACTTCCCTTCTCTTTCCACATCTGAACCCTTCCCCCACTTTTCCCCCCTCCTCATCTCTCCCTCTCAGGTCTCTCCCTCTCTCTCCCTCTCATAATTATTTTGTTCCCTCTTTTAAGAAGGACTGAACATCCACACTTTGGTTTACCTTCTTGAGATTTACATAGTTTGTGAGTTGTATAATGGGTATTCTGAGCTATTGGGCTAATATCCACTTATCAGTGAGTATATACCATGTGTGTTCTTTTTGTGACTATTTTACCTCACTCAGGATGATATTTTCTAGTTCCATTCATTTGTCTGTGAATGGTACATCTTTTCTGCCTTTGTATTTCTATTGATGGATTTTTCCTTATTTCATTTTTAAGTTAAGGATGCGCTGGACATTTTTGTAGTGCTGTGAAGTTTTCTCATGATTTATTTGAGCCAGTTTTCTCTTTCTTTCACATCCTTAAATCCCCCCAAACACCAATAATTCAGATATTTTATTATATTTATTATCTATCTCTTATATATTACATATTATATATACTTTTATTATATATAAACACACACACACACACACACACACACACACACATCCTCTAAATTCACCTGAGATTTTGACATACTTATTTTTCTTCAGATTTGCTGCATGTCCTTCCATTTATTCTGTTTTATACGCTCATGTTCTTTCTTGTCTAATGTGTTCAATCGATGATGTCATCCACCACATTACCATTCCTTTAGCATCCTTTACTTCATAAATTGTTGTTTGATTCTTAAAATGTGCTTCCTTGTATCTTTTAATCTCTGCTTTTGAAGCATTTTTTAATTTTTGTAGCTCTTGTGAGTTTTATCAGTACAGACACTTTAGAACTTCATTCTTAGAGTTTGCAGACATCAGGTTCTATGCTGTTTAGTTTCTGACACTATGTTGGTTATTAGATGATGGTGATGAAAATTCTTGTTAATTGTTGACTGTGATGTCATATGAAAAGTCAAGGAATGGATATTCCTTTCATTCTTCTCAATCTTATTTTATCCTGCTTCCAAAAACAGTTCATGGTCTGCTTGATTTCTGTCTGAAGGGTTCTACTATTTCAAGAGTATATGAACCATAAATCCAGATTTACTGTGAATCCTCTATTGGCATGATTTAGTATATAATTCCTAGAGGATACCCCAAATCCAAGGTTACATAAATCCATAACGGATGCTGCATTTGATATTTTTCAACACTCAGAAGATATCTGAGATAAACAAGTATAGGGAGGATATATTTTGACTCCTAGGTTCAGAGGAACCAATTTATAGGCACTTTTCTTCACATGATTGTATAGAACATTCTAGCAAGAATATATAACAAAAGTATCTCCTCATCTTATTGTGGACAGGAAGTAGTATCCTGGAAGGAGCCAGGAACAAAATATCCACAAGAACATGGTATTGAAACCTGCAACACAATCACCTAAATTTCTTATGAGTTTGGGATCTTATAATCTACAGGGAGGCATATGGTAATATTGGAAATTCAAAACATAGCAAATATATTACTAAATGATCTGGATGTTTGTTTAAAAGGTTTGGAACATCCTGAAAACTGTTCACTTACTGTCAGAATATACCCAGGTTCTCATCAGCAGTATTGATCCAGAGTGAGGATTCTCTCCACCTCCAGTTCCAGGTTTTACCATGGAGCTTCTTAACAGAAAAGGAGGTATGTTTCCTAGAGACAACAAAATGATGGTTCTCATTTTTTCATCCATTCTGCTAGTTTGTATCACTTTATTTGGAAATTGAAGCCATTAATATCAACATTATTGCACTGTGTAGATTACTGGTAACTTGGTTGTTTTGTTGTGTTTTCTCATACCTTTTAATAACTGTTATGGGGCTGTTTATTCATTTCCCTTGAACTCTATGGGGTGTTCAACCTTGTCATTAGGCTAAATAAAGTATTACTTCTAGTATTATATGTAGAGCTGGTTTAGTGTTTATGAATTCTTTAATCTGTATCATGAATTTTTTTCTTCTTCAATTTCAATAAATAGATTTTCTATGTAAATACTATGATTGAAAAATTGTAATCTTTCTGAATTGGAAATTTATCTTTCTATGCCATCAGTCTTTAACAGATTCTGCCAAAGTATCAGAAGCTATTTTGATGGGCCTGCATTTATAAGCAACATGACTTTACTCTCTTGTAGGTTCTGGTATCCTTAGTTAATTATTTGTTTTTAATGTTTTAATCATACTATATACTGTAGTGAGAATTTTGGTTTTCTTAAAACTCAATTAAGTGAATATGTTTTCATTTTAATCCAAGGTGTGGGATATGGGGCTGCTTCAAATTGTCCACAGCAGCTAACTATAATTTGTTTTATGCCCTGGCAGAGGCATGATTCTATCAGATGATGACAGTTTACATTTGGAATTCTAGGGACTCTGGAGAGGGCAAATAAATGCTAGAGTCCAGAGAGAGAGGTGACTGCTACTGCTCCTCCTGTTGCTGTCCCTGCTACTGCTGGTCCCTACTGCTGCTATTCTGGTTCATGCTGCTTTTGGTGGTGGTCTCTGCCCCTGCTGCTGGGGTCCCTGCTACTGGTGGTGGTTGCTGCTGTTGTGTTTTTTCTTTTGCCATTTGTAGGTTGCTGATTACATTTGTGTTCTGCTGATTGCTTCTGCTGGCTAGAGATATCCCAAGAAAGAAGATTGGACTTGCCTCTAGGAACTTGACATCCCTAATCATCAGGAAGTATTATAAAGAGTTCTATGCTCCCTTCCCCCTCTAACCTTTTTTCTTGTCTACCTGGTTTTGTGTAGTTGGAAGCGAGTAGGGTGAAGTGTGATAGGTATAAGAACCCAATAAAATATTCCAAAAAATTAAGATTATAGTATTATGGTGATTTCCTTTTCTGGTACTATTTGGAATTCTATAGGCCCCTTATACCTAGGATGAAATCTCTTTTATAGATATGGAATTTTTTTCTCTATGATTCTATTGAAAATATTCTGTGTTTTCACAGTGATATTCTATTTTTTGTATGCCCTCAACCTGAAAACTATGATTTCTCATGGTATCCTAGAGCTCTGCCCTGTTCTCTTCATATGTGTTTTATAATGTAGTGTTTTCCTTCACTGAGTGATGCAACTTATTTACTGATCTTGGTTTCTACATTGGTTAGACTTTCCACTGAGGTTTTAGTTGTTTCGTTAGGTCTTTCATTACAAACATTCCTTTACTTTGGCTCTTTTGGCAATGTTTTCTCTTTGTGGAATTCTATCTTTGTGTCTTGGATTGACTTTCTTATTTCATTAATCTCTATGTTTTATTCTTTTGCAGTATATTAATATCTTCTTTGTGTGGTCTGAGCATACTTAATGATCATTCTTTCGAGCTCCCTGTCTGGAAGCTGTTCCATGTCATTCTCATTAGGTACAATTATTATTTGGTTCAAGAGTATACATGTGTTTTGAGTTTTTGTTTGTTTATTTTTAAGTGTGATTTCAGTTTTATGTACAAATTGACTTTTAGTAGTAGAATTATCAGTGTTCAGGCGAGGACCAGGACTTAGTAGAGCTGAAGTCTATGGAGTACACATTTTCTTCTACAAGTTGTGCAGGAGGTTCTGGAGTGGTGTAGGCAAGTGTGAACATGGAAAGCCAAAGTTTCCCATTTGATGCTAGAGGCACTGTGGGCATGACTCCTAGAGTGCAATTCCTAGAAAATGTATGTAGACTTGGTGTAGGAGGTCATGGCAGGCCACGGCAGATACCTGGAGTAGTTCTTGAGTGGTATATACAGTGGAAATCAAGAAGCTAGTGTTCTGCTCCTGCTACAAGAGGAAGTATGGCCTAGGAGTTTGGAACAAAATTTTTTGGAGATGTAGTCAGAATAAGTACAGGGCACCGGTCTCTCATTTCTATTTGATCTGTCTGTCCACTCTTCTGCTCTCTAATAATTGCTAGTCTGAACCTAAAAAATTCTAAGCATGCCACTGTCTGAAAGACCCTGTAGAAATTAAGTGAAGTGCATAACTCTATCAATGTGTTTCTTAAAACAGTGTGTCTTTTTAGGTCTTCTAGTGGTGCCTTTGACCCTTTCTCTTGGCTCACTTAGGGACCCACAGAGACTGAGCAACCAGTGAAAGAGCATGCTGAGTTTAGACCTAAAACTCCTGTATATTTCTTGGACATGTGCACCTTGGTCTTCATTTGGGGTCCCTAACGATTGGAGTGGGTCTGTCTCTGATTCTGTTGCCTGCCATTGGATCCCTACCTGGACTGCCTGGTTGGACCTCAGTGTAAGAGGGTTTGCTTAGTCTTGCTGGGACTAGAGGTCCAGTGTGGGCTGGTACACAAAGGGGACCTCGCCTTGTATGAGGAGAAGGAGAGGTGGGAATGGCAGGAGAAGTTTGTAAGGAAGGACTGAGAGGAAAGTAAAGAGGGAGCAGCAATCAGGATATAAAGTGAATAAAAAAAAGAAATTACTGAATAAAACCTAGTGTGTCTTCAGAGTATAACTTGTGTTCTAAATATTTTTTGATATAAATACTTGAAAAAGTCTACCTATGGATATTTGTATGCTTCTTTTAAAATTAAATATGTCCATCATTCTCAACCAAATGATCTCCAAGCTACAAGGTAATCTTTAAGAGTTATTTATAAAAAAAGTTTTGTCCACACACTTATAGTTAACCTGAGTCAATCTCTTCTTTGCTCTTTTACCAGTTGAAAATTAGATGATTTTGTCATTTGTTTCTGTATCTAGTAGACTAGATCAGTAATCTTGGGTATCTTCAGTGGTTACAACAGCACAGGTACCTTGGTAAATAGTTAATAAGCATGTGTTTGATGAATAGTTGAAAACATGAATAAATGTCTTTAAAATTGTAATGCATGAGGCAAGAAATGTGTTTATTTCTATAATGATATCTGTTGTTATTTGTAGGCCTTGCAAGGTTTTTCTTAGATTTTTAGAGTAAATAGTCAAAGTTCATTTTGAAGGACTGTTTCTGATTCTTCTGAGCAACTGGGATTTATGTTATCCCATATTTTTCTCCTTCTGTTTGGAAAGTATACCTTTAATGTATCATATGCTGATTTATGAGACTATGCAAGAACTTTAAATAACTTACATACTACATATCTTTAAACTATGTAAGTCTTTATATTTCTCATTCATTTATTTTTCACCTTTCTTTATTTTCCTTTTCATTTAAACATCTTTGTATGTGTATGTCCTAATTTCACTATGTTCTTCCTTGATCTTGAAACTAGAACACCCATATACACAGACACATATGCACAAAAATGCAAATGTGAAATATGATAATCTAATATAATAAGTTAAATCTATTTGTGTTATTTCTTATAACATGTAAGATATGCATACCATACATGGTTTCAAGCATCCTAAACCAGCCTCATAATTCTCAACATGTGGTTAAGGGTGACTGGATTACAGGTGTGCACCCAGTTGATGCTGAGTTGCTGATCAAACCTGGGGTTTCTAGCATACAAAGTGAGCACCTACCAAATAACCTATATCTACAGCACTGAAATTTGTAAATGTGATGGTACATGATGTCTAAATGGAAAGTATATGCGCCTTAAAATATAGCTTTACTTTTGTAGCCAAACAAGTATGAATGCCACCTTTAGGCATCATGAATTAAGTAAATAGTTTTAAAATGTTCTGGCTTACATTAAACATGAATCCTTCAAGGAACCAGGTTGTCTTATTTTGTAAACTTTTTAAGAAGTACTTTATTCTTACTAGAAGGACCACAAGCTGCTGGTGTTTTGTCTCTCTTATTGTGTGAACTCCTTTAAGAGGGGGTCATGTTTTATTTATGGCCATATTTAAACTATAGATCAGCAGAGGTCCATTCTCTACTATACACTGTCAAATGAATAAACATAATAAGAAAAACAGCCAATTTTGCAGATTTTCTCACTTCTTTAAAAGCCTAGTCGTGAAAGGATTTGAGTTGCTAAATTTATACAGTAGATTATATAAATACAAAAAGTGAATGATGTAACTCACATTTTTCCCAACTAGAAATAAGAAAGGACTTTGATATATTCTGAATGTAAGTTCTCCTTCAATAATAATGCTACTATGCTTTAATTTGCAACTTTATAGCAATATGGCTTAGCTGGCAAAAGTGCTTCCTGCCATGCCTGACAACCTAAGTTCTATCCCACAACCTACATGGTATAAGGAGAGAGAGGATTCAGGAAAATTGTTCTTTGTTCTCCACACAGGCACCACAGCACACATATCCCCACCACTACACACTTTACACCCACATACACTCACCACCCCAAAAGAGCACACACACATACACCATACATGTATCATATCCACCTGTCCTTCTCCCCCTCCCCCTCCACACAAATTAAATTGATAAGAAATAATTGATAATTGTTTGAAAAATGTAGAGTGGAACTGTTCTCAGATTGGGGTATGAGATTCAACCAGTTGAGCAATTGAGCGAACATCTCAGGAACCCCTCACTTTATTAGACTGTGCCCTAAGAAGACCATGTGATTATGCTCAGTGCCGCACATAAATGATGATAACTATTTTCAGTAGACCCATCTGATTACTTCCATATAATATTATTTAGAATCCCTAACTTTACTTTGCATCAAATATTAATGCTTGTGCAAATGTAGTCACAGAAGACATGCAGTTATTAAAATATAGATGTAAAACTGGACAAAATAATTATAGTTCCCTATAGAAATTAAAAATCTCTATGTACAATTGTGTACTTGTAGGTAACAAGCAAACTTCCCACTCCCTACTATTAAAGAAAACTGAATTTTACTTTTTGCCTCAGGAGTTGAAGAAATGGAACTGGGATGACTTTGATATCTGTACCAATTATGTTACAGTACTCTACAACAAAAGCTAATTAGTTTTGAACTTGCAACTCACTTTATCTTCATAAGGAAATTTTTAAATAGAGAAAGTGAATGTAAGTAACTGTCAATGTAGATGTCAATCACAAGAAAAATTAGACTTGGCTCCTGCAAAGCACATGAGATATTAAATGGTCCTCCAAAGAAAGGTGGTAAAGGGTTTGTTCATTTATCAATTTATTGTCTACAGAAGTCGAAAGGTTCATGTCTGTTTTGTAAAGAGAGGGGTGTTCCATTCTAAATTATATTGTTTACTCAATACCATGTGCCAATGATGACTTACTTTAAAACAATTTATTTTTAAGTATGTATATGTATGACCTCTCTCCCTCCCCTTTTGTGCGTGTGTGTTTATGTGTTTACGTGTTTACTTGTGATTGCAGGATACAGTAGAGAGTGTCAAATTCCCTGGACCTAGAAGTAAAGCTGTTGTGGACAACCTAATGTGGGTACTGAGAACATACATTGAACTGTGCTAGGTTCTCAGCCATGATACTTTTCTTTTTAACTAGATATAAAAAGAGACTGTTCTCCTCTTGGACTTAACATCTTTTACGTTCTCTTCTCTTTCTGGTTTTCAAAATCATTACCTTTTGATATAATGGGGTTCAAATATATGTTTTAATTCCAATTAAGATATATTTTTTAGCTCATTGCTCATGTGCAAAGACTACTTTTAAGCTATGCTGTAATTGGTGGTTTAATATAATGTTGCTGTATTTGACATGCTATCACATATTTAATTTACTTCAAATCTACAGGAACAGTCAATTGTTCTACCATTCACTAAAAACAGTGGCCCTAAGTACATATTCCTTTTTGCAACATCCTTGAACTCAATAAACTGTACACAGGAGCATCTGTTTCCCATTCTCTCCCTTTTAAGCCATCCTTCTATACACCAAACAGGAACTTTCTCTGCATCATCACATCAGCATCAACTGCGTGGCTTGACAAAATTATTTTCATTTGTTTAGTGATTTTGGTACAAGAACCTACTGATCTGTTGATTGGAATAATATTGGCTATAAAGACAGATGTAGAGACATCTAACATCTCAAGAGTATTGAGCTTTTGAGCTAAGTATTGAAATATCCAAAACTTAGTTTAGGTATATTGACAAATGTTGAACTTTTTCCCATTGTGAATGATAAGCACTTATTTTATGTGCTGTACAATGAAAGTGTGGATTCCTTCTATGCTTTCTAATAAGTTTAAAATTATCCCAACTCTCAAGCATTTGGGGCTAACATATAACATGTTTAATATAAGGAAACGTGAGTAAGATAATAGTTGAACATAAGACATTGTAGACATTATTGTAGATACTTATAATGATATCGGGAAAATAGAATACTTAAGAATTTGAAGCATGTTTCTGAAATCTAAACTTTTAAATATTTTCCAGACAAAGTTTCAATGTTTAGTCATAGTTCATGTCTATTTTTATAGCATTTTTCTTATTGCTTTTTAACTAATTGATGTATATTTATAAATATCATATATACTACAAAAAATCAACAAATTTCTCTAACCAACAATAATATCACCTTGAGTAAGGAACAAATTAAGTGAGATAATATAAAAACCTTATAATATTAGTTTCTATAACATGCCCTAAAAATACACAGGTCCAAAGAGACTGAGAATGAGAAATAGAAGTAAGAAGAGTTTAATATACTTTTCAACAACTGATGCAATACCATTTTGCAAATCTGTTTTGTTCATATATATGTGTGTATTCTTGTGTATACAGGTGTACACGTGTGTAATTTCTAATTTCACTCTATAGAAAGGCAGGACTTTCCATACTTGTGTGCCAACATATATATGCAGATATCAGAGGACAACAACAAGGTATTATTCTGAGAAACATAGGTCACATTTTTATTGTATTAATTATTTTGTTTATTTACATTACAAACATTTGCCCCATTCTGCTCTTTCCTCCATGAGTTATACACCCATTTTCTTCCTCTCCTTTGCTTCTGAGAGGCTGCTTTCCAATCCATCACCGACTCCCACCTCACCCTGATAGCATCCACATTCCCTGGGGCATCAAGTTGTAGGACAAAGTCTCTCTCATTGACCTTCAGCCCATCAAATAAGCCAGGAAGGATGTGTGTCATGCCTGAGGTTCTTACCTATTTCTACTTCTTCCCCGTTGTGATTATAATTATTTGCTACCATCCTTGTCTTGTTTACCTGGATTTGGAAACATCCGAGGTATACCATCCAAGGTAATTTTTCAGTCCAGATCACTATTGTTTTTAAAATAAAATTCTAGTCACAAAGCCTTCTATCTTAATTACTTGTTCACATCATGCTGTATAAAATTTAACATTAGACTTCATCCTTTCCTTTGTGAATACTCTTGTTCCTCTTGAAAACCTTCTCTAGAGCTGGGGAGATGCTCAGTGATTATTGATTATGAGCAGAGAGTTTGAATTCAGGCACCAATATGTCAACTTAAAACTATTGTTACTCCACTTCTGGAGCAACTATCACCTTCTTATGGCATCCATTGTCATGGGGAACACAAATGATACACAGATATATTAGCAGGCAAAATACATTTGAGCATAAGATTTAAAACAAAAGAAAATAGGGATATTTTTTAATGTATATGTTTATCCACTCCACTTTAGTTCACGTGCTACAACTCCTTAGAGATTCCACAGTCACTCTGATTCAGAAATGGCGTTATTACCATTGTTATTCCAAGTCTTTATTTTGTGAATACCATGGCTTTAATTATTTTACATTGTCACCTCATATATTTGTACAATAGCATAATTAATCTGGTTATCTACCTGGGAATGGGATCTGTCTGCCTGTCTCCCCGCGTGGGCGTGTGTGTGTGTGTGTGTGTGTGTGTTTGTGTGTGTGTGTGTGTGTGTGTGTGTGTGTTTGTGTGGTGTGTGTGTGTGTGTTTGTGTGTGTGTATGTGTGTGTGTGTGTGTGTGTGTGTGTGTGTGTGTGTGTGTGTGTTTATGAACTTTTCATTACATTTACTTGGACTATAGCCCTGGCATTTGGCATTTCCCAAGGGAATAATCTTCCGGCTCAGTGAATGGCATTTGGTATTCTACTTACCATCTCACTGAAGGCATCAGTTAAATATCTATCGAGTGATGGAGAAATTCAATCTAGTGTGGAACATATTTCTTTTGGAAGCCCTGCAATTTCACTCTATGGAAAGGCAGGTGTTCTCAGCAGGAACCAGTCCTCCACATGAAGAATTCCTCTGAGGCCCTAGGATGCCAGAGTTACAGACACACTCTCTCTCCTCTGGGCTCATGAGATTATTTTGTTCAGACACTTGTTATTACAGGGAGTGGCTGGGCCAACTGCTTTTACCTGCAGTTATATTGTGAGCATACAAGATTTTATATATCTATCTATCTCTCTATGTCTATATTGAGAAAAGACCAAAAATTCCCACAGATACTAATTTCTTGATGATAAAATTCCTCCTGGGTTAGCATAAATAGAATTAACTACCAAATTAGCTAAATTCTGGTTCAAAGTCATGGTTCAAATGAGCATTTAATAAGCTCTCTTTCTTTTCAGTAACGACTCATTGAATTTTTCCCTCAGAATGAGATTAAGTATTTATTTTAAAAGGATAACTAAACCAGAAACAAGAATTCTCTTTTCAAGTTACTGTGTAAACTATGTAACAAAACCTATATTGGAAATCAAAACACCATTAAAATGTCAACTATATCTAGCCAGTATTATTAGACCAAATAATTGTGTTTGCAATATTCTGAAAAATTGTAGGGTTTAAACAGAAAACTAGACAAAGAATAATTAGTCTTTATTTTTGATAAGTATTTCAACTCTGTGAAGAGAGTCTGAATTTAATTGAAAACCAAAAATAAACATATATATTATATTATATGCCGTGTAAAGTAGCATGTAGCAATTCCTATGAAACTATATAATTTTAAGAGCACAAAACTGGTCTCATTATTATCACTCATGTAATAAAACTGAGGCAGAGAGAAGGCTTCTGCATAAGTCTCATAGATACCAGTGAAGGAGCCCCGGTTCAAATATATATTTACTTCAATTATTGTCTAATGTCTGCTGAGCAAGAGTAAATGAGAAATTATATGAGTTAATAACATAGACTGAAAGCCAACTGAGAAGAGATCTATCTCAGGTACCCCGGGTTGACCTGAGTAATAATGAAATTTTAAAAATAATGCTAAGTTTTCATTTTACCATGAACATTAAGGACTCACTAATTGCCCATATTAAAATGCTCTGGAGATTGATAGGCACATACTCATGTCTTTATCATCTGCAAGTTGAGGTTAAATGTTTGGAGATACTCTACTGAAAGCCCAGTGTTTCTGACTCAAATCATATTGCCCAAGTTAATCCTGGAATGTACTCTGTTAACTTGGCATATATGCACCTTTCCTCTTTTCAGTGTCTGAGCTGCAAACAAATGTAGCATTAGAAGAATGCCTACCTGCAAATACCTGATATAGGAATTTAATGGCTTTATAAAGAAAACTGTAAGAACAGTGTTGTGTGTTACCATTCTGAAAATTGTAAGCACTTACAACAAAACGTGATTTAGACAAAGAGACTTATTTTTAGCTCTGTAATGTTTCCTACAATGTAAAAGAGAATTTTGGGGGGAATATTTGTACTTCAACCCAAGTTACAGAATTAAGTAGAAAAAAAAAACTATTCTGTATTCTCATAATGGTATTCTATTTTATTATTTGAATATTAAAAATTTCTTCCTTACGATTCTTTTGTTGTTCTAGTATTTTTTTAAATTTCATCTAGAGCACAGTGATTATTCATTATTTACATATTGTTACTAAATTAGTTAATTGAGCATGACAGATAATTAAATCAGAGGAAGAATTTGAATTATTCATGCAGTAAATAAATTAATGTTCAGAGGGTTTTGCTTTTATTACTAGAATATCCTATTAGATTTCTACTACCTAATAGCATATATATTTTTAATAGGCAGTAAATATTCATAGAATAGTACTATGTATCAACAAAATGTTATTAATTTTATTACTTTAGCTGAAAAATCCTTCAGCAGCTCTTAATAAAACTTCTAACTACATCTGATAGTCTGATATAACATATATCATCAAAATGTGGCATTAAGGCTCTGTGTCCCCAACAAATACAGAAAGATGCATGCAACTTAATCTACTTAATGTATCAATGCTCTGTCCTCTGAGTATAAATATCTGTACAGCGCTACAGCCTGACTGCTGTGACTAATAGAGGAAATAGTCTATCTAGTATTAGATAAATTGACTGTAGAGCATATCGTAATAAGTAATTATAAAGCCATTCCTGTGATCTTCCAGCCCTGCATGTGTGCATGTTCACAAACAAATGTGCACAGTATATTTTGTCCCAATTTGAATAAATGATATGCAAGAGGTGGTACAATAAATTGTTCTGTTCAGTTCAATAAACTGTTGGATTCTCTGGCCCAGAAATATTTTAGATACAAAGATCAGAATGATTTTCTTCCTCTGTTCAAACATTCATTTAGACGTCTATTCATAAGAACAAAATAATGATTACGAGAAGGGAATATGTCCACACGGAGATGAGCAGTACACCAGAGGAGAGATTAGGATGGTACTAGAACACAGCAGAAAACACCTGTAGAGTCACCGGGAAAGTTTCTGTTGAAAGATGGAAGCTGATACTCACTGTCTTGACTGCAGATGAAGACAGCTGCTAGGGCATTTCGAAGGTCATCTCTCACAGAGCAGTGTCACTTTTGTTGAGTAACCTAAAGACCCTACAGGCAATCTGGAAGATCTTAGAGAAGCAGAAATAAATTGTAAACAATACTATCCTAGTTCCTTTTATTAAGTATGGAATACGGCCCACATATTGCATAACTTCTTACCATCATTGTATCTCCTTGTTTGTATAGCCATGTGTACTTGATTAATTTTAACTATATATAACACTACATTTTCCTAAATTTATGAGGCAAAAAAAGATATTTTTTGTTCCCAGAACCCTGAAATTATACCAAAAATAGAGGGGGATCCAAAAACAAATTTATGCAACAAGAGTTTTTGGTGTGATGTTGCAGTGTGGGTGAGGGTTCAACTAAATCACAGAAAACAACAAAGAAATTCTAGTCACAGTTAAAGGAAAGTCTCAGATGAAGAAATGTTGTTCAAGTCAGTAAGTCAATGGTGTGAACTGGTTCCTCGAGATATGCCTGTAAAATGTGGTCATAATATGTTAGAATGAAGGCACAAAAAATGCTAACAGTTAATGAATGTTAAAACTTCAACTAAGACCTCTGCGAATACAAACACATATCTGGTTCATTATATTTCTTTTAAATTATTATTGATCTCAGCAACTTCCTATCCCCTCTGAGCATTGTGTACACCAGCCAGCAGGATGGAAACTTTCAGCTCAGTTCCAACTTAACTTATCTGTGTTTTGTAACAGCATGAGGAATGCTTTAATAATAGGATTTTAGCATCCAATTCTGGTGAGCCAAACAACTGAGTAAACTGGGATGTTTGGCATGGCTCTGATAAACAAATCTTAGGAAGCATCCTAAAAAAAACTGGCATTTTCCTGTAGCACCAATGTCTTATGAAAGTAGTATTATCCACCCATGTAGAATAACTTCATTCCATGCTCATTTTTTTAAAAAATATTTTTTGGTAATTTAATATTTGTATAATGTATTTACATAATGTTTATCACCAAACCTTTCCAACCCTTTCTGGTCTCTCCCCACATTCTTCCAAACTTCATGACCCCATCTTTGTTTTTAACTTACTGAATGTACTTTTTTGTGTTCATTTTGCATTTCAGTGTAGGACAACCTTCTGGAGAATGGCAGACTGCCATCGGCCACAAGGTTGCAAAGACTGTCTCTCCCCACTTCAACAGGCACCAACTGTAATGGCCTCTCAGCTAGGAATTGAAAGGAGATCATGTTGACTCTTGTGATTTTTGTGGGCCTATAGCACACTCATTATCCTCAATGGTCACCATCATTTCTTAGAGGCTTTCTTGTTCTTAATCATTTATTCATTCAGCTCTTTGACTGATATAATCCTGACCCATGTGTATTTATGTTTACTGTTTATTTTTATTTATGTTTTTATTTATTTATTTTTCTTTTTTTTTAATTGGATATTTTATTTACATTTCATATACCAATCCCTTTCCCCATTTCCCTTCCCCAGAAAACTCCTATCCCGTGCCCCCCTTTTCCATTTGGCTTTTATACAATTTTTTAAAATGTTATTCAAAGGCTTTATAAGTATGGTAATGCTCAATCAGAAGTGTAACCTATTACCCAACCTAGCTATGTAAACTATCTTTGACTGGTGGAGACACGTGAACTTCTGCCTCCATGCCCCCTCTCTCTTTCTCTCTCTTTTTCTGTTTACCTAGCTTCTCCTCTACTTCATCTTCTCCTCTCCTTACTCCATTTTTTCCTCTCGGTGCTCCTTCCGCCTTAGCTCCTCCTACATATTACCCTTCCTGTTAAAATAAAACTTTTCTCTCAAAATACAATTAGAGCATAATTATTCCTATTTGTACCAGTGAGGTACAAGATAGTCTTAATACCCAGTCCACCCTTTGGTTGACTAACCAGAACCTCTGTCGTTTCTCTTGACTAGAACACTTTGTTTTGAACTTGGCTTTTTCTTTGCTTCAAATTTTTTGTCTAATTAAATACATCTGGCTATTACAGAGGCATAATTACATAGGCATACACAGGCTATACATAGTAAGCTAATACATAGGCAATTTATTTAGTGACTAGGAACAGTTTCTTATTTACTCATCATGGGTGAATGTACATGGAGGGGGTTACTTGTCATTCTATTTCTATATTTCTCTCTCTCTCTAGTTCATTTTTATTACAATGGCTTGGTTAGATTTTTCTATGAATAGCTTTCCTTTTATAATTTGGAAAATATAGATATTACCTGTCCTCCTGGGATTAATGTATAATTAAATAAAATAACACATGTCAGCGTACTTTGATAGTATCAATAGAAGATATAATATAGATCATTCAATTATAATTAACTCTCTTAAATCATTACATTCCTATCAAGTGTTAATATAACTCTGCACAGTTACTTTAAAACTATATGAATGACAAGATGTAAGAAGACAGATCTGATGAGATATTCTTGTTATATTTCTTGGTTACATATTCAAAATATTTATATATGTAAATTAAAAACAATAAAGACAGATGATATTAAAGCAGAGTAAGGACAAAGATGGAGGGATTATAAAGGTATATTTAAAGATGCATAAAAATGAACATAACTGTCTACCTCATTTGTCCCAAGGCAGGTTATGTAATTTAAAACCATCAGTGTTTCTTACTTATAAAAGAGACTAAGGTCCTTACAAAAGGGTTCAATTAAATAATGGAGTGGGTTTTTTTTTTTCTGTTTGTTTGTTTTTTTTTTCCTTGTTATTTTTCTGCCCTGGAGGCAGGTGAAAATACAGTTGAGGGCTTTTCCAGACTCAAATGCAGAAATTATGATCTTATAATCTCTAGATACAAAAGATAAGGAGTAAATTTCTGTTATCTATAAACTGAAGTCTCGGTAATTATGTAACAGTAACATAAACAGACTAAGAGAATGGGAAATTTAAAATCTATCTGGAAAGGACATTCATGTGGTTGTGTTAAGAGTTTCAGATTGAGACTCAAAATTTATCTGATATTTTGATCTTACAGATTGTGTTTTGTTTTCAACAATTTGAACTCCTATTTTCTCCCATTGGGAAACAATAATGCTTCCTTAAAAACAAAAGGAAACTATGCATGTCATAAAAATTGTGAAATGGCACCTGCTGCTTACATCTGTAAGCTTGTAGACAGAGCACATCCTGAAGCCTCTTTGGTCTTTTAAACTCGTTTTTCAAATCATTTTGAATTAGAAAACAAATAAAGCGGGAGAGAAGTCTTTCCTTCCAGGTTCTTTACTTTGGGGCATTTTTCTCAGTATGTATAAAGTCTGCCTTGATTCATTTTTAGCCTTAATCAGCTCCTTATTCTTTGAATGCCCCTAGTGTTTTCTCAAGAGTCTTGCTGGAAAATAAAGACCTCTTTTTCACAAAGAATGCCTGGACTATTGTTATTTTTAAAAAAAGAAAGAAAGAAACACATTCTGGGCTCTTCATGACAAAAAAGGAGAATACATTTCAATTCAGCTTCACCTTTTACAGCAAAAGGAAGCAGATGGCAGCTGTAGTGAGCAGTTATTCTGTCCTCCTCTCTGGGCCTTTCTAGGCTGCTAGACAGGTAGTATTGAAATACGAGGTGCTTTTGACCACTCAGAAATATAAAGGCCATAAAGAAACAACACATACTGCACTCATTTCTCATAAAACCAAACTTCTTATATTATCCTTGATTTATAATAGAAATGGCAGCTGCATATATTTTCCCATGAATATAAAGAATTAGTTTTTAAAGTGGAATATTTTCCCCCCATTTTAAGAACTTGAAAAATGCTCATTTGGAGGGAGGTTGATGTGAAAGTTGAGACATGATTTCATTCTATAGTCCAGGTAAGCTCGAATCATATGTCTATTCTTCTGCCTCAGCCTCTCAAGTATTGAGATTATCATCCTGAGCCACCATGGTTAACAGAGAAATGGAAGTGAAAAATGGTGGGCAGTTTCAACCAGGAACATATTCAAACATCTACCCAAACAGTATTGAATTACTTATTTCCTCAGTATTTTAATAACTTTACATTTGAAATTTAACTTCCATTAGACAACTCAAAAATTTCCAGGACTCCTTTATCCAGGCAATATAAGGTCAAATGTCTGAAGACCAGAAGAAATCATACCAGTACATGGCTATGCAAAAGCAGCAAGGAAAAAGTTCAAGTAACATATAAAGCAGACCTATTGGAATTACACCTGAAATCTCATCTGTGACGTTAAAAGTTAGCAGGGTATAGGCAGAGGTCTTAAAGACCCAAATAGACCACAGATTTCAGCCTACACTACAATACCTTTCCACTAATCTATCCCTACAGAGAATACAAGAAGAAGAACTCCACTCCAATGAGGCTAACTACACTCAAGAAAACACAAGAAATAAATATTCTCACACCATAAAAAACAAGAGAAGAGAAACACATACATAAACACACAACCACCAAAACTTTCAAAATAACAGGAAGTAACAATCATTGTTCATTATTATCTCTCAACATCAATGGACTCAATTCTCCAGTAAAAAGGACATAGGATATATAAACAATCCAACATTCTGCTGTGTCCAAGAAACATTTAAGCAACAAAAATAGTCCATGTCTCAGTATAAAGGGCTGGGAAAGTCTTTTTGATTATAATTCAATAAAACTGAGGGCACAACATACCCAAACTAATGGAACACTATGAAAGCAGTGCTAAGAGGATATTTCATAGCACAAAGTGCCTTTATACAGAAATTGGAGAGTTCTTATCCTAAGTAGTTAAAAGTACATCTGATGGTTCTAATGTTAAAAAATTAAGCAAGAACCCAGGAGGAATAGAAGGCAAGAAATCATCAAACTCAGGACTGAAATCAAGCAATTAGAAACAAAGAGAGCAATACAAAAAAAATCACCAAAAGCAAGAGCTGGTTCTTTGAGAAAAACAACAAGATAAGCAAACCCTTACCCAAACTAAGCAAAGACAGGGAGACAGTATCCAAATTAACAAAATGAAAAATGAAAATAGAGATATAACAACAGACACTGAAGAAATTCAAAGATTCATTAGGTATTACTTCTATAGCCTGTACTCCAACAAATTGGAAAATTTAAAAAAATGGGTAATTTTTCTATTTCTACAGACACAAATTACCAAAGCTAAATTCAGATCTAGCAAACTATTTGAATAATCTAATAACCCCTAAGGAAATAGAAGCTGACATTAAAAGTCTTCCAGTCAATAAATAAATGCCCCAGATGGTTTAGTGTAGACTTAAAACAGAGTTTCAAAGGAGAACCATTGACAATACTCCTCAAACTATTTCAAAAATAGAAACAGAAGGAACATTGCCAAACCCATTCTATGAGACCACAGTCAATCTGATAACTAAACCACACAAAGACTCAACAAAGAAAAAGAATTTCAGACCAGTTTTTCTTATAAACATTGATGCAAAAATACTTGCAAACTGAATCTAAGAACACATTAAATACATCATCCACCATGATCAAGTAAGCTTCAACTCAGGGATGCAAGGTTGGTTAAATATATGAAATTCCATCAACATAATCTACCATATAAACAAACTGAAAAAAATCACATGATCATCTTACTAGATGCCAAAATAAAAGCATTTGACAAAGTCCAATACTCCTTCATGATAAAAGTCTCCAAGAAAGCAAGCATACACGGTGCATATCTAACCACAATAAAGCCAATGTATAGCAAGCCAATAGCCAACATCAAATTAAATGGAAAGAAGCTTAAAGCATTTTCACTAAAATCAAGAACAAGTCAATGCTGTCCACTCTCCCAATATCTCTTCAATATAGCACTTGACGTTCTAGTTAGAGCAATAAGACAACTAAAGAGATCAAAGTTTTACAATTTGGAAAGAAGATGTCAAGTATCATTAGTCACAGATGACATGATAGTATACATAAGTGACCCCAACAATTCTACCAGAGAACTCCTTCAACAAAGTGACTGGATATACAATTGACTCAAAGAAATCATCAGCCATCTTCCTAAAGAAATTAGGGAGACAATACCATTCACATTAGACATAAATAATATAAAATACATTGGTGTGAATCTAACCAAGCAAGTGAAAGATTTGTATGACAAGAACTTCAAATCTCTAAAGAAAGAAATTGAGGAAGATATCAGAAGACGGAAAGAGCGCCCAGGTTCATAGATCAGTAGCATTAACATAGTGAAAATGCCCATTTTATTAGAAGCAATCTACAGATTCAATGCAATCCCCATCAATATTCCAACACAATTCTTTACAGAACTTAAAAGAACAATTCTCAACTTCTTATATGAAAAAAAAAACAGGGAAGCTAAACTAACACTAAATAATATAAGAAATCAGGAGGTATCATTATCCCTGATTACAAGCTGAAATGCTGGGTAATAGTAATAAAATATGTGTTGTATTGTTATAGAAACAGACGTGGATGAATGGAATCAAATGAAAGACTCAGAAATAAACCCACACATCTATGGACACTTGATTTTTGACAAAAAAAAATCCAAAACCATACATTTAAAAAAAAAGAAAGAGCATCTTCAACAAATGGTACTTGTCTAACTGAATGTCTGCATGTAGAAGAATTCAAACAAATCCACATTCAACACCCTTCACAAAACTCAAGACCAAATGTATCAAAGACCTCAGTGTCAAACCAGATATACTAAATCTAATAGAATAGAAATTGGGGAATAGCCTTGAACTTATTGATACAGGAGACAACAATTGGTACAACAGAACACCAATGGGTCAGACACTAAAGTCAAGAATTAATAAATGGGACCTCATGAAACTGAAAAATTCATAGAACACTATCATTAGGACAAAATGGCAACCTACAAATTTGGAAAAGAGTTTCACTAACCCTGCATCAGACAAAGGACTAATATCCAGAATATATAAACAACTCCCCAGAGCTCCTAGGGACTAAACTACCAAAGAGTACACATGGAGGGACTCATGGCTCCAGCTGCATATGTAGCAGAAGATGGTCTTATTTGGCATCAATGGGAGAAGAGGCCCATGGTCCTATGAAGGCTCAATGCCCCAGTGTAGGGGAATGCCAAGGTGTGGAGGTGGGAGTGGGTAGGTGTGGGAACACCCTCATAGAAACAAGAGGAGGGGGACGTGATAGGGGACTTCTGGGGGGAAAGGGAAGGGGGATAGCATCTGAAAATGTAAATAAAAATATCTAATAAAAATTTTTTAAAAAGTTAGATTAGACTCAAAAAAACCCCTCAAGATATAGACACCAACAATCATAATAACCTAATTTAAAAATCGTGTACAGAGGTAAACAGAGAATTCTTAACAGGGGAATCTCATATACACAATAAGTACCTAAAGAAATGTTCAACATCATTAGTCATCAGAGAAATGCAAATCAAAACAGCTCTGATATTCCACCCATCAAAATGGCCAAGATCAAAAACTCAAAGGACAACAGATGCTGGCGATAATGGAGGAAGGGGAACACCCCTCCACTGCTTGAGAAAGTGCAAACTTGTACAAAGAGACTGGAAATCAACTTAGTTTCCCAGAAGACTGAAAATAATTCTACCTGAAGACCCAGGTATACCACTCCTAGGCATACACCCAAAAGATGTTCCACCATCCCGCAAGGACACTTGCTTAACTATGTTCATAGCAAATTTATACATAGTAGCTGGAAACTCTAAACAATGTAGATGTCTCTTAACTGAAGAATTAATAAAGAATATGTGGTTAATTTACACATTGGAATACTAGTCAGCTGTTTAAAACAAGGACATCATGAATTTTGAAGTCAAATAGAAAACATTATCCTGAGTGAGGTAAAACTGACCAAAAAGGACATGCAAAGCATGTACTCATTCATAAGTGAATATTAGCCATAAAGAGTAGGCTAATCAAACAATATTCAACAAACACAAAGAAACCAAACTACAAAAACAACCCAATGGTGGATGGTTGAATCTTTTTCAAAAGGGGAAACAAAATAGATAGAGGAAGTTGATTGAAGGTGATAGCTGTATAGAAGAGGGGATTGGGAGGAGAGCAGGGTAGGGTGGGGTAGGAGAAATTATATGTAGGGAGACCAGTGGAGAGAGAAAAAGATGGAGGCAGGGTCAATTTCTAACAAATGCCAGAGACCTGAGATAGGAGAAGGCCCCAGAGGGGAAATGAGGGCAACTCCAGCTGAGACCCCTAGAAGATATGGATCCTATTATGTCCACTCCTTGTAGCTAGGCAGGACTCCCAGTAGAGGGATAAACCATTGACCCAAAATGTATCCTGCCTACAAGGTGTGCAGGGATGAAGATAGAGCACAGATTGAGGGAATGGCTAACCAATGACTCCCCCAAATTGAGAACCAGTCCTTGACACTATTTATGATGCTCTGTTACTCTTTCAGACAGGAGCCAAGCATAACTGTCTTCTGAGAGGCTCCACCCAGCACCCAATGAAAAAAGATGCAGATACTCACACCCATGTATTAGATGAAACTCACTGAGTTCTACCAAAGCATTGGGAGAAGAATTAAAAGACCCATAGGAAGATCAATACAGTCAACTAAACTGGACTTCCAGAGGCTGAATCACCAATCAAAAAGGAAGTGCGAGCTTGACCTAGGACCCCTGCACATGTGTAGCAGATGAGCAGCTTGGCCTTCATGCAGGTTCTCCAACAAGTGGAGCAGGTTGGGCTTGTTGCCTGTTGCCTCCCTGCCTATCTGCCTGTCTGCCTGCCTGTGGATCCTGACTGACCCTATGGACTGCCTGCCAGAGGATCCATGTCCCTAAGTGGGCCACCTTGTCTTGCCTCAGTGGGAGAAGATGTGCCCAGCAGTTCCACAAGGACTTGACATTTGGGGGGAGGTTTTGGGGGGTAACAATGGTTAGTAGAAGGGTGATACCCAAAGGGGGACTTGGGGAAAATAGGAAAAGAACTGCTACTAATGGCTACTGTTTATTTTCATTCAAAACTATTACTGTATTTTATTGATGGATTGATTTTCTATGTGTTTGCATGTCCACATGTTCTCACATGCAGCAGTATACGTGTGGAAGTCAGAACAACCAACAAGAATTGGTTCTCTCCTTCCACTATGTGGGTCCTGGATATCAATATCAGACTTTCAACTCTGATGGCAGGCACCTCCACGCTCTAAGACATCTCACTGATTTCAGTTGTTGTGTGCTTTTATTCTCTCATAATGACACACTAACAGGTTCTTCTCCTTACAAAATGTGTGTCAGATTTTAGTGGGAAAGGGAAGTGAAGATTCGAGAAGACTGTGAGCATTATTTTGTGTCCTCTGCATCATAGGGAGTTCTCTATATCTGTATTCAAGGGAAAACTAAATATTGTTGTGTTGTGTTGTGTGTGTTGTGTGTGTGTGTGTGTGTGTGTGTGTGTGTGCATGTGTAGTGTGTATGGAAAAAAACAAATCAAAGGTGAGATAAATAAAAGAAAAAATTCTACTTGCCAAGCACCCAGGGTGTCTCTGAGATTCAACTTCAAGAAAGCCTCATGTATATTAAAGATTAAGCAAAAAAGTATGTAAATGAATCACTGTGGGTAAGCATCACCAGAATATTGAGACCTTCATAATGTGTAATTTATGTATCTTGACTATTATGGTAATGGGTTTTCTTGTTCACGTCACTTTTCAATAGCATTATGAATATTCCTCAAGTGAAATGAATTAGAGATATCACTTAAGATTTCTCTTGATGAATATGAAAAAGAAATGAAAATTAATTGCTAATTGTGTTACCTACTCTGGCTGGTCACTTAGTCAGTGCTACGGACCAGCCATTTTATGTGGTGCAGTTCATTGAAATGTGAAAATTCGGCACCACGCTAAGAGCCATTCTCTCAAGGGAAGCAAAATCTCCACCTACAGAAATGCTCTCTGCTTGTTATGCATTAAAACACATATATCCTTTTAAAATGTCATTCTGATTTTTATACATTTGGCAGTGAAAGGTAATTGATTAGTAGAGAAGATATTCTCAGAGAGTATGTTCTTTCTTCCTTTGAGATGAATAGTAAAATGGAATTATAATTGTATAAAACTTTATTCTAGCCCAAATTCAGCTCCTGTCATAAGTGTTTGAAAAGGGTTATGGAACCTTCTTACCATGTTATAAAGCATACAGTCAGGAGAAATTTTTTTCTCTATTTTTAACTCCAAAGGTTAGATCCAAGTTTTCTTTTCTTTGAAACATTCTCATGTTTATCATAATGATAGATAAATCTAGCTCAAATAAAACAAATAAAAACGGATTTGATGAAAATTAATACAACTATATTCTCTAACACTCAAACCAATCAGACAAACAAAGAACACTAGAGTTAATTGTTAGAGCCGTGTTAAGTGAAACAGCCACAGTTAGCTTGTATACGTATATTTCTATGGAGGAAAATACAGGTAATGTTACACTAAAACTGAGATATTTATGGTTTGCTAGTTCCATAGTCGAGATTTCATTAGTCACAAGAAATACTGGGAGTAAAATGTCTGGATTATTGCAATTGTAATGTATGACAATTATCCATCTGTTTTCCTGCTTCAGCCTCTATCCCCTTGTTCACATAACATTCTACAGTAGCTAATAAAGAGGTCTCTTTGAATTTGGGATACCCATATGTTTCTATACACAAAGAGTGGAAATTTTAAGATGTGCAACTTGGACCAGAAGTTTGCAGATAAGATACAAATAAGAAAAGCTGAGCTCCCCAAAGGCTCTCAGATGACTCAGTGTGATTTCTGTGGTTTCAACAGTGGTAGCCCACTTTACATGGTACCACTCTTGTCTTGCAGCTAGCAAGCAAAATCCACATACTGGTGATCCATGAATGAATATATAGTATATCCAAAGAAGACTTGGCTCTAATACTAAGCCAAGGGCCACTGCCTATTGGATATGAATTTTCCAGGATATAAAATAGAAACATTGTGCTATGTCAAGGGAATAAGATATCAGGAAATAGCCTTTGTTTTACTCTGATACCCTGTAAGATATGACAGATTTTAAGAAAATTATGTCATTTTTCTGAACCTTAGTTTTCACATGGAAAACGAAGGTGAAGGTAATAATATATAAATTACAAATGACAAATTAGAAAGTTTTAATAAAGCAACTGGAAGCCAGAGAGCTTGCCCCCACACTGATAATTATTTTATCATATCTCACTGTCTGAACAAACACAGATGGCCAATGTATTTACTGAGTCAATTGAACTCAAATTATTTAACTTTCTCATTATACTAGTGACAAACTATCAACTATTAAAGAAGTATATTAAACAAATTTAATTTAGTGTCTTTTTTATCTTAAAGGTTTATACACAAATGTATGCAAACACAATTAAACTTACAAAAAATGCAGGTTCCAAAAAATTGAAAGTTTAATTACATTATATTTACTTATTCTGTGAGTGTGTGTGTATGTATGTATGTATGTATGTGTGTATGTATGTATGTAGAAGTGGCAGGCAAGTAACACTGTACACATATGAAGTCAGAGGAAAATCTACAGGAGGCAGCTCACTCCTGAACCATGTGAGTCCTTGGACTAAACTCAGGTGGACAACCATGTCAGCAGGAACCTTTATCCACAAAGCCTTTGCTAGACTTGATCTTCCTCTCAACTGTTGAAATGAAGCCAATCTCTCTCTTATACTAATAATGTGTATTCTTCAGGAGAATCTGTACACACGTACAGTTATACATTATTCAACTGCTCTCCCTTCAATAATAGTGCCTTCTCAGATGCTCCTCAGAGCCTATAGAAGCCTTATCACCATCCCACAGAGCCAGTAGGAGACAATAAAGCCCTTGGGAAATAGAAGAAAGCAGGAGAAACAGAAGTAACTGGACACAAGTATTTGAAAATGCTGGTTCAACTGGATGTCAGCATGTAGAAGCATGAAAATCAATCCATTCTTATCCCCTTGTACAAAGTTCAAGTCCCAGTGGATAAAGGACCTTCACATAAAACCAGATACACTGAAACTAACAGAAGAGAAAGTAGGGAAAAAATTACAAACATCCTAAGGTAAATAAAATTTTTATAGTAGACAAAGAGATTGAGGTAAAGAACAGCCATTGAAGTAAATCATGGTTAGGTAGCCTCTTGAAGACTCAAGAATTATCCACTAGAGAGAAGAGTGTACATATACACTAGGAGCTCAAGGAAGAATGCTATCTAAGAGATACAAGCTATGGAAACATGACTGGAGTGACAATATAATCAGCTTGAGGAAAGCAGAGTTGATTCATGGATAAAGAGACAGGACAGTTGAACAAATAAATCTACAGTAGTACAACTGTGGCATATACAAATACCCTGGCAGCACCACATCAGCCTAGCAGGAGAATGAAGTGTTCAGGCTAAAACATTCAATTCTCCCCTGTTCCTTTTCACCTTGTTTGCAAATGTATTTACTTTGTCTTTTGTTTTAGAAACATCTGACCAAAATGTTTTGAAATAGAGAAGAAAGAGAAATATTGGACACAGAACTATGGACCGAGAGAAAAAAAAAAAGCACTAAAAACTGGATACTGACACAGTAATATTGATAAGAATGTGCAAGGATATTTCATATGGAAGCACTTCTAAGAGGCTTCATAAGAAGCACTATGTATTTTGCTTTGCTCTTCTCTCTTTGAAGAAGGATTGTTTAAGGTATAGAGAATTCTTCCCTCTAAAGTTCATCAAAAGCTAGATGGTCATGGTGCTCTGTCATACCTGCCTGAGTACGGAAGAATCAGCATAATTTGTGAATTACCCTTTATTATCTCTTGATTCTCACTGGAGGTGTTGAAACACAGGGAAAAAAATGATGGAAGGAGACATCAGGTGAATCGCAGCTGATTCATTTGCTCTACACTAACTATCTAAGTGAATCCCATTTCTGAAATATATTGGGACTTCTATGAGTATCTAGAGGTAATGTAACATTTTGCATTAAGACAATGTCTAGGACAAATCCATATTTTGCTAATTCTTTAAAAGCTGTTCTCTAAAACATGGTGCCTAGATAAATTACATACACTCATTAAAATTTTATGTAAGAATTTCTTCATGGATACTAGTTGCTGGAGGGATTGCTCAGTGGTTCATAGCACTTGCCGCTCTTTCTGAAGGCCCAGACTCAATTCCCAGAACCCACAGGGTGCCTTACAAGCATATATAACTGTAGTTCCTGAGGGTACAATACCCTCCTCTGGTCTCTGTGAGCAGCAGACAGACATGGAGAACACACATATGGGCAAAATACTCACATAAATTAAAATAAATAAATCTAAACAAATTTTTAAAAACCAGAGGATAGGGCTCTACCTTTCAAATACATCATATCTAAATATCATAACATGAGGAAAAAAGTCAGTACAGGCATTTTTAGAGTCTCAATCCTTACAGTTACAGTAGGCAATGTGTAATTTAATTAACCCGTAAAACAGACATGAGGCACTCTGTTTATTATTTGAACTTCATGATAGATGAAATGAACACTGATAGTGGCCAGTTTTATGCCAAAGTTTGGACTCCAAACACACCTGTCCTACAAACAGCATTAAGTTTATTTAATTTTAGTATTTTTTTCTTTAACCCTGGTACCTGCATTGTTTTTGGAAGAGAAAAATAATAGGTCAAAGCACACCTATCTGTCAGTGTATGGTTTCCCTGTTTTGTTCTTGACCTATTTGTCTACAGTGCATTTTCTGATTATCATAAAACCCTGAGTGTAAGAACTGAGTTATCATGCTGACTTTGTCTAATTATTCTACATAATCATAATGAGAATATCTATTCCTTAGAGGCAAGGAATGAGGACACACTCAGAACAGAAGTAAAAAATGGGGAAGGAGTAAGAGAAGATTCAAAGACAAGAATCTGAAATTCTCTACCAGTCACCCTCTTTTCAACTTTTCTTGACATTTGGAATCTGCAATAGCCACACCTTCCCTATTTTTATGTGAATTATGCACAGAATTCTGGAATCTAATGGTCAACATTATACTACAAATGTGCTGGCAAGTCAGCTTCCCTAACCTTCTGACTTCCCACCAGTGAGGTCCTTGACCCTTAGTTCCCCCAGTACGACTCTCCCCATCTGTCCTCTCTCTGTATACCCTGCACAGTTGGGCCCTGCAAGATGGGCCTACAGCCAGTCATCTCCTCCTTGCCAAGCCTTCAGACAGGCAGCTGGGTTACTAGAATGATTTTCCTGGGAATCTCCTGGCTGTCATCTTGAATACTATATCCTTGTTCACTGAGCCAAAGTTAGTAAGGACTGGCAAAGATAAATGAGTAACTCATCCAGGAGAATTGCACGTTGCATCCAAAAATTTACCCAACACTAATTTCAAATAGCATTCAACTTTGTAACAAGGTAACAGATGTGGGCACTGTCAGCAGAAGTTAATGGGGATTGTTTAGAGAGCTGAGCCAGAGTTGGATGGTTTTCTTGCTCAGTTACATTTTGGAGCAAGAGGCCAGAAAATGCCAATCTACTTTGACACTTGATTTAAGAGAATATGGAGTAGTTCCTCATTTTTCTTTTTCCAGCATTTATTTCTTCAGACCAGATGAGTTTCTGGACTTAGGTACTCACAGTATACCTGGAGGCTATGATATGGTTTAGAGTATTTTGCTAGCTATAGTGTATGGCTTTGAGAAAAGCCATTTATTCCTGGCATGGAATCTATTACCTGGAGCTGTCCATTTAGTGAGCAAGCTTCCAGAGTTTGAAGTCTGGCAGTGGAGAAAAGTTGAACATTACAGGCCTACTGCAAGAGTGGGACCTGGGATCATGTGGATTTGTAGACATTCATGCCATAATGAAGAGACCATGTTATTCTGCTGAGTACTCATTTCTGGTGGCACATTTATCACCTCCTTTAATTTTGTTTTATTTTTTCTCTTTAATGTTTTTTATTGGATATTATGTTTACATTTCAGATTTTATCCCTCACCCCTTTCCCCCCACTACCCAGGAACCCCCTATACCATCCCCCCTCCTGCCTCCACAAGGGTGTGTACCCACCTACCCACCACTTCCCTCTCCCCTCCCCACCTTTGAATTCCTCCCCACTTGGTGTTCAGCCTTCATGGGATCAAGGATCTACTCTCCCACCCATGCCTGACAAGGTCATCCTCCCCTAAGTATACAGCTGAAGTCATGGGTGCCTCCCTTTGTGCTCCAAGGCTGGTGTTTTAGACCCTGGGGAGCTCTTGTTGGTTGGCACTGTTACTCTCTTCTTGGGGCCACCAACCCTTTCAGCTCCATCAGTCCTCTATCTTCTTCCTTGGGAACCCTTGATCAGATCAATGGGTAGCTGCGAGCATCTGCCTCTGAATATGTCAGACTCTGGCAGACCTTCGAGGAGACAACTGCGTTAGGTTCCTTTCAGCATGCACTTCCTGACATCCATATTGGCATTTATCCTTGGTGACTGCACATGGGACGGATATCAAGGTAGAGTAGTCTCCCAATGGCCCCTCCTTGACTTTCTGTCCCACACTTTGTCACCTTATTTGCTCTCTTGAGCATTCTGTCACTCCTTCCAAGTAGGACCGAGCCATCCACACTTGATCTTCCTTCTTCATGAGCTTCATGTGGTCAGTTAGTTGAATCTTGGCTATTTCAAGCTTTTGAGCTAACAACCACTTTTCAGTGAGTAAATACCATGTGTGATCTTTTGTGATTGGGTTACCTCACTCAGGATGATATTTTCTAGTTCCATCCATTTACCTAAGAATTTCTCTAATTCATTATTTTTAATAGCTGAGTAGTACTCCATTGTGTAGATGTACCACATTTTTTATATCCATTCCTCTGTTGAAGGACATCTGGGTTCTTTCCAGCTTCTGGCTATTATAAATAAGGCTGCTATGAACATAGTGGAGCATATGTCCTTGTTATATGTTGGAGCATCTTCTGGATATATGCCCAGGAGTGGTATAGCTGGGTCCTCAGGTAATGCTATGTCCAATTTTCTGAGGAACCACCAGATTGATTTCCAGAGAGGTTGTACCAGCTTGCATTCCCACCAACAATGGAGGAGTGTTCCTCTTTCTCCACATCCTCGCCAGCATCTACCATCACTTGAATTTTTTTATCTGAGCCATTCTGAGTGATATGAGGTAGTATCTCAGGGTTGTTTTGATTTGCATTTCCCTAATGACTAAGGATGTTGAACATTTTTTAAGGTGCTTCTCGGCCATTAGAATTTCCTCAGTTGAGAATTCTTTGTTTAGCTCTGTACCCCATTTTTAATAGGGTTAATTGGTTGTCTGGAGTCTAATTTCTTGAGTTCTTTGTATATCTTGGATATTAGCCCTCTATCGGATCTAGGATTGGTAATGATCTTTTCCCAATCTGTTGGTTTCTGTTTTGTCTTATTGACAGTGTCTTTTGCCTTAAAGAAGCATTGCAGTTTTATGAGGTCCCATTTGTCAATTCTTGATCTTAGAGCATAAATCATTGGTGTTCTGTTCAGGAAAATTTTCCCTGTGCCTAAGTATTTGAGGGTCTTCCTCAGCTAATCTTCTATTAGTTTCAGTGTACCTTGTATCTGTCTAGAAAATTGTCTATTTCATCCAGAGTATCCAATTTTGTTGAGTATAGGTCTTTGAAGTAGGATCTGATGTCATTTTTAATTTCTTCAGTTTCTGTTGTTATGTCTCCGTTTTCAGTTCTGATTTTATTAATTAGGATACTGTCTCTGTGCCCTTTGATTAGTTTGGCTAACGGTTTATCTATCTTGTTGATTTTCTCAAAGAACCAGCTTCTGGTTTTGTTGATATTTTGTATAGTTCTTTCTGTTTCTACTTGGTTGGTTTCAGCTCTAAGTTTGATTATTTCCTGCCATCTACTCCTCTTGGGTATATTTGCTTCTTTTTGTTCTAACGCTTTCAGGTGTGCTGTCAAGTTGTTAGTGTATGCTCTCTCCAGGTTTTTTTTTTTTTTTTGTAATTACTTAGAGCTATGAGTTTTCCTCTTAGTACTACTTTTATGGAGTCCCACAAGTTTTGGTATGATGTGTCCTCCTTTTTATTAAATTCTAAAAAGTCTTTAATTTATTTCTTTACTTCTTCCTTGACCAAGTCATCATTGAGTAGAGCATTGTTCAGTTTCCAAGTGTATGTGGGCTTTCAGTTGTTTTTGTCATTATTAAAGACTAACCTTAGTCCATGGTGGTCTGATAGGGTACAAGGGATTATTTCAATCTTTTTATATCTGTTGAGGCCTGTTATGTAACCAATTATATAGTCTATTTGGAGAAGGTACCATGAGGTGCTGAGAAAAAGGTATATTCTTTTGTTTTAGGATGAAATGTTCTATAGATATCAGTTAAATCTATTTGGTTCATAACTTCTATTAGTTTCATTGTGTTTCTGTTTAGTTTTTGTTTCCATGATCTGTCCGTTGTTGAAAGTGGGATGTTAAAGTCCCCCACTGTTATTGTGTGAGGTGCAATGTTGCTTTGAGCTTTAGTAAAGTTTCTTTTATATATGTGGATGCCCTTCCATTTGGGGCATAGATGTTCAGAATTGAGAGATCTGCTTTATACATTTTTCCTTTAATGAGTATTTAGTGGCCTTCCTTATCTTTTTGATTACTTCTGGTTGAAAATCAATTTTATTTGATATTAGAATTGCTACTCCTGCTTGTTTCTTGGGACCATTTTCTTGGAAGTTTGTTTTCCGTCCTTTTACTCTTAGGTAGTGTCTGTCTTTGTCACAGGATGCATTTCTTGTATGCAGGAAAATTCTGGGTCCTGTTTATGTATCCAGTCTGATAGTCTGCATCTTTTTATTGGAGAACTGAGTCCATTGATATTAAGAGATATTAAGGAAAAATGATTGTTGCTTCCTGTTATTTTTGTTAGTAGAGGTGGAATTATGTTTGTGTAGCTATCTTCTTTTGGGGTTGTTGGAAAATTACTTTCTTGCTTTTTCTAGGTTGTAGTTTACCTCCTTGTGTTGGAGATTTCCATCAATTATCCTTTGAAGTGCTGGATTTGTGGTAAGATATTGTGTAAATTTGGTTTTGTCATGGAATATCTTGGTTTCTCCATCAATAGTGATTGAGAGTTTTGCTGGGTATAGTAGTCTGGGCTGGCATTTGTGTTCTCTTAGGGTCTGTATGATATCAGCCCAGGATCTTCTGGCTTTTATAGTCTCTGATGAGAAGTCTGGTGTAATTCTTATAGGTCTGCCTTTATATGTTACTTTTCATTTTCCCTTACTGCATTTAGTATTTTTTCTTTGTTTTGTATATTTGATGTTTTGATTATTATGTGACAGGAGTTATTTCTTTTTTGGTCTAGTCTATTTGGGGTTCTGTAGGCTTCTTGTATATTTAAGGACATCTCTTTCTTTAGGTTAGGGAAGTTTTTCTCTATAATTTTGTTGAAGATATTTACTGGCCCTTTAAGTTGGGAGTCTTCACCCTCATCTATACCTATTATCCTTAGATTTGGTCTTCTCATTGTGTCCTGGATTTTCTGGAAGTTTTGTGTTAGGAGGTTTTTGCATTCTGCATTTTCTTTGACCATTGTGTCAATGTTTTCCATGGTATCTTCTGCACATGAGATTCTCTCTTCTATCTCTTGTATTCTGTTGGTGATGCTTGCATCTATGACTCCTGATGTTTTCCCTAGGTTTTCTACCTCCTGGGTAGTCTCCCTTTGAAATTTATTTATTGTTTCTACTTCCATTTTTAGACCCTGGATGGTTTTGTGTAATTCCTTCACCTGTTTGGTTGTATTTTCTTGCATTTCTTTAAGGGCTTCTACCTCTTTACATGTGTTCTCTTCAAATTCTTTGAGAGTGTTGTTTATGTCCTTTATAAAGTCCTCTATCATCATGAGAAGTGATTTTAATTCTGAATCCTGCTTTTCTGGTGTGA
>JANHMN010000010.1:43855915-43878415 GCA_030674055.1 Rhabdomys pumilio | reverse complement strand
CGTAGCAGCTAAGTAAGACTTGTGCAAGTTTAAGCCTATTATAAATTCTACGTGGAAGGAAGATGCAACTTCCTCTATCTGAGAAGCTCTTAACATTTTATGGTTTCTTCTCAATGGAAAGTCACTAGTCTATGGAGAATGGAAACTGTTATCAATGGATGACCTCATATACATGCAAGTATAGTAAGCACTAACTGTACTCAGTGTATTGTTGTCTAAATGAGTATCACTCTGGGAAAGGACTTGCTAGCCCATCAACTGTAACACGTTCCCCATTCTTATTGTTACTGCTGGTTACTATACCAGTATGGTTTCATTTATTCTGTTTTTCCATGAAATAGTACTTCTGGCATCAGGGATAGTATCCAGTGAAGGCCCATAGAAATATTTGCATCAATCTTCCAAGATAATAAACCTTGATAAGTTGAATTTATAATTTAAGTCTATGCAGAGAGTTTACATTAAATGATAATGTAATCATTGCTAAGCAGAATTTAAGAAATGGTGCTTTCCAGACATACCTGTGTGCAGGCTTGCATAATGAAGCTGAGAATGCACAGACATGTGTTGTTAAACCTTATTTACCACAATACTTCTTAGGAGTCCTAAGTGACCATCCAGTGAGTCTGAAATGTCAGCTAAAATGGTGGAAGTCTCATGTACATGACTGTGCACACACACAGGTGCATGCATGCATACAAGCACACATGAAAGATAGACAGTTATTAAGATGAGATCTATGGTCTTTTATAACACACAAATATTATTTGCCAGCTGTTTGTCCTATGTTCTAAGTTAAGACACTAGCCTACTACATAGTAAACTTTTGTTTCTATGTGGGTTTGTAGGTATATGAAAACATATATTTAATTATTTAATCAACGTCTCTCTCTTTCTCTCGTTTGTGTGTATAGTGTATTAACTAACATCTTTATGTGTGTTTATTTGCACATGCATGTGTATGGAAAGACCAGTAGCTGATTTTTTAATGCCTTCCTTTATGAGTCACCTCCATAGTATCAAGTCAGTTCTCTCACTGAACCTAGAGTTCACTGATTTGTTAGAATGGATGACAAAGGATCTCTAGAGACCTGTCTTTTTCATACCTGACACTCAACTTTGGCATAACAAACCTGCACTCCTATGCAATCTTGTGTGGTAGGTACTTGACTGAGCCATTTTCTCAATGCCAGAAAATGTTTTATTTTCAAATAGTTAATATTTTTTCAATGATAGAGTGAATTGCTTATTGAATTTTTAAAATGCTCTTATCAAATTTCAAAGCAATTGAGATAATAAAATTACAGTCCGACAGAGTGGATTTAACTTTACTCAGTATTATACTGTCTTTTATATATCATCCTAAGGGAATAATTAATAAACCACACAAAGCATCACTAAGCAGGACTTTAGTGCTTTTACTGTGAGAAAGACAGAAAAAGTCTTCAGCTAGTAGCCTAGTAGCGACAAACCTTCTTAGAAATTAGGTAAATTAAAAACGTAGAAATACTTTGTTCTGTATTGATTGAATATCTTAATTTATTCAATAGCTGAGAAACCACTGTTTCTGAATGACTATTAAATATTTTCTGTAAATTAATGCTATTAGTCATCTGCTGTAGTTTAAAAGCCTCCCAAACATTAGTTTGCCATGTGATGAAGTGACTCATATTTATATGTCTAGTAACACTCAGCAATCAGGTCTCATTGTCCTTGTGAAAGCAGTTTGCAGTCTATTCATGTCTTTCTTCTTACAGAAACATCACTGCACAGATGCAAAACAAATAAAAGAAAATATCACACACTGAGGGAACAAAGTGCATTGTGAATGTAGAGTCTCATTTGGTTCAGTCCAGAGGATCTTAGATTTATGTTATCTTTTTATATTTTTATATTATATGTTTATTATTATTATTATTTATTTATTTATTTATTTATTTATTTATTTTATTTTGGATTTGAGCCACACCAAAATTTTGAGATAAGTCTGTAAAATGTGCAAAAAACAAAACAAAACAAAAACAAAAACAAAAAAAAAACAAAAAAAACCCCACCATGCTTTTGTGTTCTATATGCAGGATATAGTAAGAAAAACCTTTTATTTCTTTTTTTAAAATTAGGCTATACCTTTCAGTTTCCTAGGACAGAAAAATGTGGTTAAAAAAAAAAAAGATCAGAAATAAGATGTATGAAACTGGTTTAAACCGCCATTGGTTTTTATCTCCTGGGGAAGTCAGTGAGTGAACTCCATCAGGATACTGAGAAATGACATTGAGATGACCTCTGTGCCTTTTGGAAAGAAGAAGGGGAAGAAGAAGGGGAAGCCATTACATCACATGATTATGTAATTATGCATAAAATTTTAGGTTTACATGAACAATTTTTAAAATTATGTTATATTTCAAACAAATGTACCATCTTGTTTAAACCTTTAAGACGTGCTTTGGATTTTTTCTCTGTGGTATCACATAAGGCTTAATGATATTCACTTGATAGGATGACACTCATGTAGGGCTCTTTCCTAAGCTATTAGTGGAAAAAAATTTAAAAAGATATTAATAGGATATCTACAGGGCATACACCTGTTGAACATAACCAACATTGTGCTGGTTCAAAATGATCTTTGATGTCTACTAACACATTCTTCAGGGTTTAGTATAAATTTATACTATATATGTTGTTATCTTGATAAGCCCATATAAAATTTATAGATAGGTACAGAAAGACATTAGAGTAATCAGATATAGACATCTTCCCCTTGTTTTCTAGTAATATTCAATTCTTTTTGAAATTTTCTAAAGACTACATTGAATATAGTGTGGCAGAACAAACATTTTAAATATCAAATGTGACGGGCAGTGGTGGCACACACCTTTAATCCCAGCATTTGGGAGGCAGAAGCAGGCAGATTTCTGAGTTCAAGGACAGCCAGACAGGACTGGTCTCAGAATGAGTTTCAGGACAGTCAGCCAGGATTATACAGAAAAACCAAATAAATAAATAAATAAATAAATAAATAAATAAATAAATACACAAAAACATAAATACATAAATACATAAAAATAAAGAAATAAATATAAAATATATTATATAACAAATTTTCTTCTCTTACTTTCTATGAAAATATAAGTTGACTGTATCTGTAGTATTTTGTTAAGAGGCACTAAGGATCAATTACTACAAAGAAACGGTGTTCTCCATATTAATTCAGTTTATTTTTTATAATGTTTATTGAGCTATAGATTTGCAATCAACACAGTTATATCTTGTAACTGTTTACTATATTAAATATTTCTTGTTATTATAAATATCTTTAAATGATTTTTAAATATATCAGATAGCTAATTTGCTGTTTTTTTAATTTTTAAATTTTTATTAGACATTTTATTTTATTAATTGAATATTATATTTACATTTCAGATTTTATCCCCTTACCCCATTGCCCCCACCACCCAGGAACCTCTATCTCATCCACCCTCCTCCTGCTTCTATGAACATGTGCTCCTACCCACCTACCAATTCCCTCCTCCCCACCCTTGAGTTTCCCCCCACTCAGTGTTCAGCCTTCATGGGACCAAGGATCTCCTCTCCCACCTATGCCCAACAAGGCCATTCTCCCCTACATATACAGATGGAGTCATGGGTTTCTCCCTATGTGTTCCCAGGCTGGTGGTTTAGACACTGGGGAGCTCTGGTTGGTTGGTATTGTTGCTCTCCTCATGGGGCCACCAACCCTTTCAGCTTCTTCAGTCTTCTCTCTAACTTCGTCATTGGGAAACCCTTGTTCATATCAGTGGTTAGCTGCGAGCATCTGCCTCTGAATATGTCAGACTCTGGCAGACTTCTAAGGAGACAGCTATATCAGGCTCTTGTCAGCATGCACTTCCTGACATCCACATCAGTGTCTGCCTTTGGTGACTGCACATGGGATGGATACCCAGGTGGAATGGTCTCCAGATGGCCCCTCCTTTAGTTTCTGCCCCACACTTTGTCTCCATATTTGCTCCCTTGAGTATTTTGTTACTCCTTCTAAGTAGGACCGAGGCATTCACACTTGGTCTTCCTTCTTCATGAGCTTCATGTGGTCTGTGAGGTGAATCTTGGCTATTTCAAACTTTTGGGCTAATATCTGCTTATCAGTGAGTAAATACCATGTATGTTCTTTTGTGATTGGGTTACCTCACTCAGGATGATATTTTCTAATTCCATCTATTTGCCTAAGAATTTCTCTAATTCATTATTTTTAATAGCTGAGTAGTACTCCATTGTGTAAATGTACTACATTTTTTATATCCATTCCTCTGTTGAAGGACATCTGGGTTCTTTCCAGCTTCTGGCTATTATAAATAAGGCTGCTATGAACATAGTGGAGCATATGTCCTTGTTATATGTTGGAGCATCTTCTGGATATATGCCCAGGAGTGGTATAGCTGGGTCCTCAGGTAATGCTATATCCAATTTTCTGAGGAACTGCCAGACTGATTTCCAGAGTGCTTGTACCAGCTTGTAATCCTACCAACAATGGAGGAGTGTTCCTCTTTCTCCACATCCTCACCAGCACCTACTATCACCTGAGTTTTTGATCTTAGCCATTCTGACTGGTGTGAGGTGGTATCTTAGGGTTGTTTTGATATGCATTTCCATGGTGACTAAGAACATTGAGCATTTCTTAAGGTGCTTCTTGACCATTCGAGTTTCCTCAGTTAAGAATTCTTTGTTTAGCTCTGGACTCCATTTTTTAAATAGGGTTATATAGTTTCTGGAGTCTAATTTCTTGAGTTCTTTGTATATCTTGGATATTAGCCCTCTATTGGATGTAGGATTGGTAATGATCTTTTCCCAATCTGCTGTTTGCCTTTTTGTCTTATTGACAGTGTCCTTTGCCTTATAGAAGCTTTGTGATTTTATGAGGTGTTTACAATACAGATGTCATCCCCTTTCCCCATTTCCCCTCTCTAAAACACCCCATCATATACCCCTTCTTCCTTTATGCTTTTATACCATTTTGATTACATGTATATATTAAGGTCAGTCCTAGGTTGAGAGTCTAGCAATATAATAGATGTAAATTTTAATAAACACAAATAGTCAAAGAAGAAGCAGGCATTAAACACAGTTACGTGAATACTCTCGTGATTACTGTTCCTAAAGTCTTATCAGGATGACTAAAGTATCTGACCCTACTTCCCTGTACTAATCCAAGGTTATTTTCATGACTGAAGCCTACTTCCGTGTTCTAACTTAAAATTTAGATTCCTGTCTGAAATTACTTCTTTGTTCTGGCCTAGTATTTAGATTCCTGCCTGAGATTACTTCTTTTTTGTAGTCTATGATTTAGACTCCTACCTGAAATTACTTCTTTGTTCTAGTCTAATGTCAGATTCTGCTTGAAGCCTACTTCCTTGTCCTTGGCCAATGTCATAATTCTGGCAAGCAAGCAGCTTCTTTCCTTGTCCTTAGCCCATGTCAGCTTCTTGCCAAGCAACCCCAAAGGCTCTCCACATCTCCTCCCTTTTTATTTTGTTAGCAAGACTGAGCCTGTCTTAGGTTGTTCTGACAAGAATGCCTTCCTTACATGTCATGGAATATGCATTATCAAAGGCAATGCACTTCTGTCTTGGGTTGGTAAGGCTCTGTGCAGAATCTTACCTGTCCTTGGCTTGCCAGCCTGCTAATTTAATAACTCTGTCTGGGGGTCTATTTTCAGGTTTAACCATATACTTTGGCTGACAACATGTTGATGTTGTTAAAGATAAACTTTAACACGATGGGCAGGAATAAAAGTATTCCCAGGACAAGAAGGACTATCCTGATCAAGCTATATATGCCATTCCTGAGGTTTGTCCAAAATGGAAATACTGAGCTCAGGCCATGGATAATTTTATCGGCGTTATCTCTAACATCAAAGATCAACAGAGTAGCATTCTTTAAATTCATAATCTCACTATGCAAAGTTAACACACCAAGAGAGGTGTTAGGATTATGCCAAATATTCTACAGGTGTCTTTAACTTTTTTCTAATTATAATGAAAACCATTGTGAATTTCAAAAGTAACACTACTACACTGAAATTTGTCATAACACTTGGCATGGCTTCTAACTCCTGAACCCTGAACCTGTTTCAGATAATTTGAATGGGTTACAGAGCATCATTTGTTGTTACAGAAACCTATATAAATCCTTTTGTATACTCAATATATTAGTAACATTTTTTCTAGATAGTTAACAAAAATAGTTGTCTTAACTTTTTGTGTCAATGCTATTGCAGAAGCAGTGGTGCTAGAAATTAATGGAATTAAAGCTGTTATACCAGCAATAATCAAGCCTACTACCCTCTTGCTTTTGCTTAAAGCCTAACTCACTTTTTCCAGCATTTGCAAGCTTTTTTCAGAGAATCAAGGTTTTCTAGTATTCAGGGCAGTGAGACAAAAACTGGTTGATAGACCCCCATAACAGACATGCCAGGTTTATACACACTAACATAATTGGAAATTATACAGTCAATGCAGCTTACAATAAATGCTGTAGAGGAGACAAAACCAATTTTAGCTTTACAATTAAAGGAGCCTTAAAACATGCACTAACCCTTGTTTGAAATCCAGATCCTGTCTCCTCAATGTCTCTTGCTATCCTAAAATCATAGTGAGCTACAGTTAGCTTCCACATATGTCTCTGACAAAGTCCAGATCCAGTCTTCCAAAAGTAGACTGTTATTTCTCATATTGGATTGATTTCTAGACCAGTACATAATTGAGTCCTACTAGCTGGGCACCTTTAGGAAGAATACAAGTAACATAATTTCTCTTTTCAATTCTCTATCCCACAAGGTCTAAAAATTTGAGGCAAGACAACTTGTCCCATCTGGGATATAGTCAAGCCAAAGTGGGTCAGGAACATATGTCCAATACAGCTCCCCAGTCACCCTTGTCAGGCTACTCAGCAAGCTCACAGGTCAGCATCATTCTTTGTCTCAGTATGTCTCACCAATCTTTTTAAAGTTCCATGGGTCTCTTCCAGAATACCTTGTCCTTGAAGATTATATAAAATCCCCATGATAAATTGTTGACAAAAAGTCTTGACTGCTCAACTACAATTGCCAGACCCATTATCTGTTTTTTCTTAAATTGGATATTTTATTTATTTACCTTTCAATGTTATCTCCTCTCCCATTCCTCCCCCCCAAACCCCTTATCCCATTCCCCCTCCTCCTATTTCTATGAAGGTGTGCTCCCACTATCCTCTCATTCCTGCCTCCTTGCTCTCAAATTCCCCAACACTAGGGAATCCAAACTTTCAGGCACCAAGGCCCTCCACTTCCACTGATGCCTGACAATGCCACCTTCAACTCCCTATACAGGTGGAGCCATGAGTTGCTCCCTTTGTGTTCTCAGGCTGGAGGTTTTAGAATGGCTCATCCAGCCTGTTTCTTAGGACCATTTGCTTAAAAAACTGTTTTCCAGTCCTTTACTCTAAGGTAGTGTCTGCCTTTGTCACTGAGGTGGGTTTCCTTTATGCAGTAAAATGCTGGGTCCTGTTTACATATCCTGTCCATTAGCCTATGTTTTTTTATTGGAGAATTGAGTTCATTGATGTTAAGAGATATTAAGGAGAGGAGATTGTTACTTCCTGTTATTTTTGTTATTAGCAGTGGCATTGTTTATGTGGCTATCTTCTTTTGGATTTATTAGAAGAGGATTACTTTTTTGCTCTTTCTAGGGTATAATTTTTCTCCTTGTATTGGAGCTTTCCTGCTATTATCCTTTGTAGTGCTGGGTTTGTGGAAAGATATTGTGTAAATTTGGTTTTGTCATGGAATATCTTGGTTTCTCCATCTATGGTAATTGAGAGTTTTGCTAGGTATAGTAGCCTGGGCTGGCATTTGTGTTCTCTTAGGGTCTGTATGACAGCTGTCTAGCATCTTCTCGCTTTTATAGTATTTGGTAAGAAGTCTGTTGTAATTCTGATAGATCTGCCTTTATATGTTACTTGGTCTTTTTCCCTTATTGCATTTAATATTCTTTGTTTTGGTGTTTGGTGTTTTGATTATTATGTGATGGGAGGTTTTTCTTTTCTGGTCTAGTCTATTTTTCATTCTGTAGGCTCCTTGTATGTTTATGGGCATCTTGTTCTTTAGGTTAGGGATATTTTCTTCTATAACTTTGTTGAAGATATTTATTGGCCCTTTAAGTTGGAAATCTTCACTCTGTTCTATACCTATTATCCTTATCTTTGGTCTTCTTATTGTGTCCTGGGTTTCCTGGATGTTTTGTGTTAAGAATCTTTTGCATTTTGTGTTTTCTTTGACAGTTGTGTCAATATTTTCTATGGTATTTTCTGCACCTGAGATTCTCTCTTCTATCTCTTGTATTCTGTTGGTGATGCTTGCGTGTATGACTCTTGATTTCTTTCCTAGGTTTTCTATCTCCAGGGTAGTCTCCCTTTGTGATTTCTTTATTGTTTCTACTTCCATTTTTATGTCCTGGATGGTTTTGTTCAATTCCTTCACCTTTTTGGTTGTATTCTCTTGTAATTCTTTAAGGGATTTTTGTGTTTCCTCTTTAAGGGCTTCTACCTGTTTACCTGTGTTCTCCTCAAATTCTTTGAGAGTGTTATTTATGTCCTTCTTAAAATTCTCCATCATCATCATTAGAAGTGATTTTAAATCCGAATCTTGATTTCCTGGTGACATGGGGAATTTAGGACTTTCTAGTGTGGGAGAGCTAGGTTCTAATGATGCCAAGTACCCTGGGTTGCTGATGCTTGTGTTCTTCAACTTGTCTTTCACCATCTGGATCTCCTTAGTGCTACCTGCCCTGTCTCTGACTGGAGCCTGTCTTTTCTATTATCTTGGCTGTATCAGAACTGTGTGGGATGGGTTTTACTACTGGGATTAGAGCTAAGGCCCAAGTTCTGCTCAGTGCTTGGGCACAGACAGGAAGGAACTAGTGCTCCAGGCCAGGAGTGAATTCCTGGGTCCCAGTGGGTCCCAGTTACTCCCTGTTTGGGGCAGGTATTGCTGTCTCCTTACCTAAGATACTGCCCGGGTTAGAGCTCCTGTAAGCCCTGCTTCCTCTTGGTTTTGTGAGATTGGGTGTAGAGCTGCCACCCAGGATCTGCTCAGTGCTCAGGCCTAGACCAGAAAGAGTAATTTGCCTTTTCTTAATTGTGTAATAATTTATATTTTTATTTTGAAATTTATTTTTTCATTTGTGTGTATATATATATTTGTGTATGTAAATATATGCAGGTGTGTGTGTAGAGTTAATGACCCATTTTAAGGTCACGTATCTTTCTCTATGGCAATCCACCTTATTTCTGAGTGTGGATATCTGTTCATTGTGCTGTGTATGTATGTGTATGTGTGTGTGTGTGTGTGTGTGTGTGTGTGTGTGTGTGTGTGCGCATGCACATGCTCAGGTGTGTATGCAAGTATAAATAGAGAACAAATATCACTATAGTGATGTGCTTCAATTTGACTGATTCTCAAAAAAAAAAACCTAAACTAAACAGGTATAAATACAACAAGGTGCAAAGCAAACTTGACATTCTGTATGCTGTTATCTTGCAATGTCAATTGTGTTTGGAGAGAAATAGAATGTACTAATAGACATGTTTTTATACAAAGCATTGTATTGAGGGTTGGAATCCCTGGATGCTATGTTTCCTATACAAGTGGAAACTATGGAACATTGTTTAAAAAGCACATTTCTTGTTTGAATAGTGGTGTTTAAAATTAAATGTATGTAATTGACTAAATATCATCGAGGAAACAGAATGCAAATGTTCTGTGCTGATCTTCTTCACACCACAAAAAATATTTGTAAATAATTGTTTGGCTAGATATTCACAGAAGCGGTACCTCATCAACAACCATGTTTACATTTTGAGCTCAGGTGAGCCATGGCATATCCTAAGTAAGGTCACCTGTGTTTGCATAGTGCAGCAAATACTTTTAAAGCAACATAAAGCATTACGTTCATTTAGGTGCTTTAATTATTTTGTGGTTTATTTTTTGGGGGTGTTTCTAATTGGTAAAAAGAATACAAGTAATTTTTGCACATATTCCTTGTTATTTGGCTTTTTCCTGAGTTCCATTATTAGTCCTCATAATGTTCATATGAAGATTTTGGAATATATTAGAAAATTATCTGTCCACAACAGATGGCTTTACCTCATCATTTATTTCATTTTTAAATGTTATCTCTTGCCTCACATTTTTGCCTAGAGTTTTCCATCCTTTTGTGGGGAAAAGGCACCCCTCTTGAATTTCTGGTTTCTGAAAAGAAAGACTTTTTTTCTCCATTGTAAACTGAAATATAGATGTAGGCTTTCACAAATGTTAAGAACTGGGTATGTATATGTAGAAGAACAAATTTGACCCTTCTCTCTTACCGTACTCAAGAACCAATTCTACATAGATCCAAGCCCCCAGGGTTAGATCTGAATTAAAATTTCTAGATGGTAGTTGAAGGGACATATTTCCTAGATCTTTGTTTTGAAAAATTATTTTAAATTGACCGAAGTCCTTCTCATCTTAATATATTTTCATTTCCATTAAGCCTCAATGTCAACCACATATAGGTAATCACATGTGCAAATATATAATGTATCATATAAGTTATAGTTATATTTTCCCAAATAGTTTTTTTAAAATATTCACTACTCTATACTGCAGAATATGTTAAATTATATGTACAGTATAATATTAACAGTTAAATAGCTTTAGAGCTACAGATGTAGCAAAAAGATAACATATTTTCTTATAATACAAGAGGTCTTCAGTTTAGTCAAGAGCCATACGAAATAATTTGAGTTATGTTTCTGTTACCAACTGGTGTGCTCTTGTAATAAGGTCTGTTATGTCTGTGACTTATAAGATAAACAATAAAATTTCATTATAGTTAAGTCAATTAACTCTGTGGATCACAATTCCTTAATTAAAGGCATGAAGAAATATAATGAGACTAGAATCTTCTTTCCCATTCAAAATATAATCAAATTTAGGTAAGTTGGAAGGAATTGCAATAAGTTTATACAAGTTCTAGCACTGTAGATGGCCATGGTAAACACTTCAAAAATGTTTGTATAGGTATACATATTATAGAAATCTGATATTTTTCTGAAAACAGTTTCAGTTATATGAGTTTCAGTTTGACATTAAACAGCACCTTTCAATGTTTTGAATTCTTCTAGGTATTGCTAGTGACTTTCTATATTCCTTTTATTAATAAATTAACATTTACTTTTAGTTCAAATATACATTAAGGAAATGTCTTTAAGAAAAGTATAAATTTCAGTCTTACTTAAAATATGATATTTTATGAAACTGAAGGGATGTTATATATTATTTAAAAGAAAATTGCAGTGCTATATATTTTAATGGCACACACTACACTGTTACCTGGCAGAAAATTGAATGTGAATAATGAAACAAAGTAGATCTATTCTCCTATCCTAACACAGGGGATTTTCACTAAGAAATATTATTAAAATATCAATATGCTGTTTCCTCAAAATCCTAGAAACAAATTCTAGAATGAGTTAGTTAAATGAGAATTTTTCCTATGCATATAGAGAAAGGGAGAAATTGGCAATAGTAGTTCTAAAAATAATTCTCAATGCAATGCTTTCCAATTCTGTCTAATTATTTAAACCATTAACATTTGCTGTGGCTTTCCTGGTATTTTATTTAATTATAAGGTAAAATAATCATGAAATATTTGACTGTATTGTATTTTTATAAATTGAATTAAATTATCTTGCTTTTATCTATATAAAACAGAGGACTTAAAGAGGAAATATGATCCAACATCAGGGTTGATTGAGAATTATGTATCTAGCTGTCTAGCTTTCCCTTGTAAATGTGCTATGGAGAGTTTTTTTCTCAAATATTTTAAGCTTTTTCTCTTTTTTTGGTTTCTAAGGTGATTTGCCAATGTGCATTCTAAGAATGCTTTGCCTCCTCTAAAATTTTAGTGAGTGCTATAGTATTTAGAAGAGGAGAGTGAGTCTTAAAGTATGTGTGATAGCATGGGATTTTATTTCAATTAATGATTGCTTGGGGTGTGTGCATGTAGCCATGTGTTTGAAAGGTTCTGCAGAGCAAGACCTCCTCTTTTTATAGGTTTTGGCCTTTGAACATACATTCAAACATAGGTTGTCAGACTTTGTGCCAAGTGCATTTATCCACTGTACTCTTACACAGGATTTTTAAAAATCACCTGTTACTGGAACTATTAGAGAATTGTTGATAATGATGATGATGATGATGATGGATGGGGAGGCACTCATGTATGTGTTCATGTGTGTGTAGTTGTGCACTTCTATGCATGGTCAAGTAGAGGAGACATAGGAAGATGTCAGATATCCTCTCCTAACACTTTCTTCCAAATTCCTTTGAAATAATGTCTCTCACTGAACCTAGAAGTCACTACAGTTTTGGAAGAAAGACTTGTGATCTTCCTATCATTGTGTCTCCTCCCATCTGTGCTGGCTTGACAGGTGTACATGTAGCCATACTTGCCTTTCTTAAGTGAGGACTGCAACTGAAACCAAAGTTGTCATACTTCATACAGCAAGCACTTATCCACTATGCTATCTCTCCAACCATTAACACCATTTTCAACTCTACAAAGCTAATTTGCCTCTTTGGAAATTCAATATATATGCACTAATCTAACTAATTTAATGTTTTAGAAATATTTTTATTAATAGCTTGTTAAATGACTTATAAATAATTCTTGATAAGTCAAGCTGAGGATAAAAGTTAAAACATAGTAAATGCATTGATAATCGAGTAAGATTAGAATAAAAAGCATCTAATTATTAATTATATTCTATAATTTATTATATCATTATATTATAACTTTAAAATATAGCATGTGTCTGGGTAAAAGATACTCTCTCTGAGTTGGGTGTAACCAAAGAAGGAAAAAGAGAGCAAGTTATATCCAGACAGTTTTTTTTTTTTTTTTTTAAAAATCATCTTTTAGTGGAAGGCATCAGGGTATACTCCAAGGACAAAACAGAAGATGCTATTAACATGAATTCAATAAGTGAGTTCCTGAAGGTAGAAAAATGCTCACAAGTCAGTTGGTTACATCTAGTATATGAAGTTGCCATGCATTTAGATTTTATTCTGTAGGAAAATTAGATGAGTGAAGGAAACTGTTGTTGTTTCCTCTAATACACAAACACACATATTTTTACAGATTGCCTTTGATATTAGCTATACATATTTTTACAAAATAATTTATAAATTATTTCACTAAATGATATTACAGTTCAGGGGTATTTGATTTTCTTAAGTTCACACAATATTTGATAGACATTAGATCCAAAACTAAAAATTTCTGATAGGGTTTCTACCAACTAGACATTCAAAACCTTTCATGTACATTTTATAAGCCAACTATGTTCTGTGTAATTTAATGTACAAAGCAGGGTGAAACCATCCCTAAATACATATATCAAATAATTTATATATATATATATATATATATATATATATAAAATATTACCTTGGCAACCAGGAAATATGGGACCACTTTAAAGCTTCTGTTACTTTTAAAAAAAAGGCTTAAACCCCAAAAGAGAAGTGTAAGGAAATTATAACTATTTTAATGGAAAAACAACACCAACTCTGTTTTTTTTTCTAGAGGGTTATTTTTGAGTCAGGATTAGATATACACATTTGATATTCATTTCCATCTATCAAATCATAATTTCTTTAATTAGTGATACAATGGAGTAGTCTCTTAAGAACATCAATATTCTTGCTTAAATGTTTTAGAAAATGTAAATGCTTTAGGCCTAAACATTCTTCATTTTAGACAAACTTTTGTTTTATTATAATAAGAAGAACTTGGTCATAATATCAAATGATACAGCATTATAAAGAGATAAAATTTACTTCTCCTTCACCAATATATTAAGCCATTTAATTAATTCAATTATATATAGAATAATCTTCTATAACTTATTATATTGCCATAACATTCTTTTTTTAATAGTACTAGATTTAGTGGTTATATTTAAAGAATTCTGTGCTAGGCAGGAGACATTATTTGATCATCAGCTTATTTACAAACATTGAGATGCTGTCTTATTACTGTATATATATATATATATATATATATATATATATATATATATATATAATACATCATATGTAAAAGTTGCTTTTCATATACATATTTCACATGTGTACCTTGTCTAAATATATAAACACATATATAAATGTGTGCACATATGTATATTTGATTTTGCATGTGTTTTCTCTACTTCTTTACAGTGCCACAATCATAATATTTGTGTGAAAGATTAGCTGTAAAATTATACTTTGATATATAATATATATATGTATATATATATTATATATCCAGGATATATTTAAGCCCAAATGGTTTGCAAAATAATATACTTTACGAGTGTTAACAGTGTAGTATACTAGAATGTGACTACCTAGTCCAATGCTTGCTAAGAATAATGTTTAATTAAATCCACAACTGCATAAAAATTTAAAATGTACAATCTGTTGGTAGTCTGTGATTTCTATAAAGAAAAGGGGAAGAGGTGTTGACAGAAATAAAATAGCTTTCTGAAGTTATAAGCTAAGTGCTTTGTATTTTGTTTATGTTTTGTCTTCCCTGGACAAATGCTAATAACAAAAATATTGAGACTAAGTGGCTTTCCACACCAGCACCAATCTCTCCATTTATAAGATTTTGAAGATAATATTTTTACATCTGTACAATTAGAGTATTCGATTGTCATGTCACTTTTATTACAGGTTTTCAGAAAGTGAAAATAAAGAAAATCTCAGAAAGATTAAATTACTTTACCAAGATCACAAAGAATAAAATAAAATTATGTTTTAAAATATTTTTAACAATTATAAATATCTTTATACAGTATAAAAATAGAAGTCAGTAAGTGACAAAGAATTATTATTTTTTTGCTAACTAAAAAGACAGCCATACTTTCCAGTTGAAAAGCTGCTGTCTACTTAAAGTTAACTTCTATCTGCTTGGAAATGCTCACTCTCTGTACAGAGAACATACTCTGAGGTAGGTGCACACTGGGACAACTGCCACCTCTTGGGTAGAAAAATCTTTGCTGGAATTTGGTTTTTGCAAGAGTCAAATATGAATTTTTCATCAACTGCTGCAAGGGACCTGGAGCAAAAATACTTCAAACAGTCTTGGCAGCATCAAGTTATATAAAGCACAGAACAGTGAGGGCTGCAAATGTGATTAGACAAAGAGGCACATCACAGGCACTCAGGAAGGACCATTCTCCATTCTGACATTGCTGTCTCTAAGGTTGACAATTAATTCTCACTCTAGAACATAGGTGGTACATCTGTTCTCACTGTTTATAAAGCTACATACAACAGGCATGCCCCAGCCATGGTTCTCCAACAGAAATAAGCACACATAGGGGAAACATATTTCCTTATAAATATTAATGCATATATCATGGAGATTTGAACTTAGAACCAACTGAAGCATTCTTACAAATACAAACATTTATACTTATTACATAAGTGAGTCTCCGTATAAATATTATAAACATTCTCATAATCTACATGCATGCGCATACATTCACATGAAAATATTTGCAGATAGAAATGGAGTTACATATTTGTCGAAAGATTTAAATAGCTTTATTTTATATTTGAGTCAAGATCCCCTGCTATAAAATCCAAAGAAATGTAAAAATAGCTACAACATTTAATACCTTTCAATAAATATAACCACAGAAATCAAGGATTTTAACCAAATAGGTAGCACGCCTTAAAGGTAATATACGTTAAAACTCAGGGTTATTCACTTTAATTAATTTTAAAAACAATTTATAACTTGTGGAATGTTATTTTTGTTTAACAAGACATATTAAACAAATAAGAGACTTCTATGATTTTGTGAATTTCATTGCCTTCATGTTGTAATCTGAAATAAACCAATCCTAGTAAAACAGTAATAAAGAAGTTAGACCTAATTAAGAAAATATTTCCAATGAAATGAATATCAAAAGCAGCCATCACCACAGGATAACTCTATCAGTAATTCAAGGGATGAAAGCCAATCTTTATTGTGTCCTTCCAAACATGGAGGAGAGCACTTCTTTATATTTCCACTCTTTTGTTATTAAGTCTATATTGCATGTGGATCATATTCCCTATTTCTCTCACTCCATTTCTTTAATGTCCCTTGTTGTCCTAGAGAACTAAAAAATGCATTTATATTTTTGTGTTAAACATACATAATTTGTGAATCTATGCAAAATATAGGCACCAGAAATAAAAGAATACATATTTGACTTCCTGATATTGGCTTAATACGATTAATATGATTATGTCTAATTGTATCCATTTTTCTACAAATGACACAAACACTTTCCTTTGTGGCTGAAAACAATTCCATTGTGTCTGTATGCTTCTCTGTCCATCTATCTATCTATCTGTCTATCTGTCTATTTTTTCTGTATCTATCTCTGCATCTATCATTGATCATCTATCTATCTCTATCATCTATGTCTCTCTGTCTGTCTGTCTGTATGTATGTATCACCTATTCCTCTATCTATCTATCTATCTATCTATCTATCTATCTATCTATCTACCTATCTCTATCAATATATCTGTCTGTCACATATCAATAAAGTGTTTACCTAGCTATGAGTATCTAAATCAATCTCACATTTTCCTTAAGCATTCCTATGTTGTTGAATATCTTGGTTGGCTCTATAGTTTAGCCATAGTGAATAGTGCAACAGTAGTTCTGCTGTTCAGTAATCTCTGTATTATTTCACTTAGAGTCATTTTTCTAAATTCCCAGAAATGGGCATATAGTTTATCCATTTCTAGCTTTGAAAAACCCTTCACAGTTATTACCCTAGTTGACACTTTCCCCTGCAGTACATAAGGAAACCATTTTATTCAAATTCTTCCAGCATTTTGCATTACTTCTCTTAATAATTCCTGTTTAGACTGGCTTTAGAAGGAATTTAAATATAGTTTGGATATGCATTTTTCTGATAGTATGGGATCAAAAATATTTTTTTAAAGCTTTCTCTCTCATTTCATAGGAATGTCCTGTTCATTTAATAAGCCTGTTTATTGTCTTGGTTCTTTGATTTTCTGTTTTGTTTTGATTTCCTTAAGATAATTTTATTGCTTCTTATGACAAAGGCAGCACAAAAAAATTTTTGAGTTAAAATTGTTGCCATAATAATGATATTTTCCCTCCAGTGTATTGATATGCTTTACACTTAGTCTTCATTGTATTGTAGATTTGATGGCAATGACATGAAAAGAGAGAGAGAGAGAGAGAGAGAGAGACTCTTATGCTAGTCCAATAGGATTATCACAATATTCCTGAATCTACAATATGTGAAGAAACAGACCTCTTATTTCCAATATATCCACATTTAGACATTTTGTAGATTACTAATAGAAATTATAGATGATAGACAATGTTAATATCCATAACAAATGAATAAATGAGATGAAAACTCAACAAGAAATTGAACAAAGCTAATCCAGTTGCCCAGTGAACAATTGGTTTCTATATATGATATTTTATCTACTGATTTCATAAAATGAAGTGACCTGAATATCAAAACATTCCTGTAAAGAATGTAAAAGTAGCTGGGGATGGAGTTCACAGGAGAGCACTACCCAGTCACTGTGAGGCTCAGGGCTTAAGTTCTAATACCAAAACCTTATAAAGTTAGAAAAGCAGAGTGAACACTTAGCATCTTTTTCTTCACCAATGGTGTATTGAATTCCAACATGTGAAACATCTTTATCTGAAGAAACAATTCCTTGTTTCATTGGGAAAATGTGGTAATTGTATTTTTAGCACATTCTTACACATACTAAAGTAATTTTCTAGGAAGTAAAAAAATTCTAGTTCCTAGAAAATTACTTTTCTTTGTTTGAGGAGTACAAATATAAAAACCCCAACTGGTTATTAAGCATCAAGCTTTCCTCCTGGTATGTCTGATGGCTTATGGTTTGCTGCCCACTGGGAACAAAATTTTGGATTAACAGAACTTTTAAGATCTCTAAATCCAATCTTTTATTATGCTACAATTATTTACTCTAGGGAATTTGGCAATTTTTTATTGACAACATGCACATTTCCATTTCAAACATCAGTCTGTAACACCTAGAAGCATAGTTTAATGTCTAAAGTTGTTATCATTTATTACCACATAAAAGCAACAATAGCAACAAAAGACAGTATAATTCATCAAGGTGCCTTCAAGGACTTCTGCATTCATGGATTCATACAGGGCCATAACTATAATGAGGAGCCAGGGCAGTATCATCTGGGAGATATGTAATATATTTTTTCCTCATGCACAGAATTTATCTAGAAACACTTTTTTTTTAATCCTAGAAGGGGACATGGTGTTATTTTATCAAGTGTTGCTTTAAGAATTGTATATAGATTAGGTCTTTGTATTTTATGTTATCATCAAAATAGGTTGTTTAACAACTGGATTAAGTGCAATAATATATGTAAAATTCATCAGAACAAGTTACACTACTAGAAAATTTTAACTTTTTGCAAAGGCTACATATTTTAATACTCAATATGGTTTGCTTTAAACTTGTAGACATTTTAAATTTTCTAAAACTGTTGTCTAAGTTGTAATAAACACATATACTCAATAATAGACTTCTAAAACTGTATTTCCCTGCAAGATGATTGGATGGTTTCATTTATTTGTTGATTATGTTACTTCAATAACAATATCAAGGGCTTCTATCTGTTTACCTGTGTTCTCCTCAAATTCTTTGAGAGTGTTATTTATGACCTTCTTAAAGTCCTCTAACATCATCATGAAAAGTGATTTTAATTCTGTGTCCTGCTTTTCCGGTGTGGTGTGGTGTTTGGGGCTTGCTATGGTGGGTGAACTGGGTTCTGGTGATGCCAAGTAACTTTGGTTTCTGTTGTTTACGTTCCTGTGCTTGCCTTTTGCCATTTGGTTAATTCTAGTGTTACTCTGTCTCACTAGTTCTGACTGGGGACTGTCTTTCCAGTTATCTTGCTTGTGTCCGAACTCTTCAGGGTCCAGATATCTCTGTGATCCTGTGATCTTAAGCACCAGCTGCTCTGAGTACAGTGTCTCAGGGTAAGGTGTCTTCTTGAGAGCAGAGCAACTAGGTGTTCACTGCTCTGAGTGCAGTGGTTCCTCTAGAATGTCTCAGGATAAGGTGACTGCTGCTCTGGGTTCTGTGGCTCCTCTAGGATGACTCTGGGTATGGTGTCCCCTGCTCTGAGGTCAGTGGCCTATCTAGGATGTCTCAGGATATGGTTTCCACAAGGGTGCAGGTCCGCTGGGTATCTGCCTCTCTGAGGACACTGACCTCTCTGGGCTGACTCCGGATGTAGTTTCCACAAGGGTATAGACCCACTGGATGCTTGCTCCAGCTACCAGGATGGATCCGGAGAGGGGCAGAAGGGGTGTGGAGTTACACAGGGGCGGGATTGGGTACCTGTAGGGGAGTCCTGGGAGCTTTCTACTCCCAGCTGTGGGTCTGGGGCATAGGGCGGTGCTCCTCTGGCCTTACCTGTCTCTCTGAGGACACTGGCCTCCCAGGGATGTGTGAGTAAACAGTCTCCTCAAGTGTGCGGACCCAGCTGGGTGTCTGCTCCCACTACCGGGATGGATCCAGAGAGGGGCAGAGGGGGTGTGGAATTACACAGGGGCAGGGTTGGGTACCTGTAGGGGAGTCCTGGGAGCTTCCTACTCCCAGCTGTGGGTCTGGGGCATAGGGTGGTGCTCCACTATCCTTACCTGTCTCTCTGAGGACACTGGCCTCCCAGGGATGTGTGAAGATACAGTCTCCCCAAGTGTGCAGACCCCACTGGGTGTCTGCTTCCACTACCAGGATGGATCCGGAGAGCTATATTGTTAGTTATGTAGCGGGAGATATTAGAAATGATACATCTGGTTGGCTTCTGGCTAATCACCAAGTTCCCATACTAATGCTGGCTACAGATGGGTTTCCTGGCTCCATGTGGATGTCCTCATTTATGCAGGCTCTCCTGCAGGGCTGGAGCTCTCGAGTTCCTTTCATGGCCACACCAGCCCCACACAACAACCTCCACACCTCAATCAGCCACCACAATCCCCATCACCTGGCAAAATCAAAACTCTTAATGCTTATAGTTAACCAATGAATTTAATATTTCAGTAAAATCTCAATACCCGAGATGCTCACACAATTTAGACAAGTTATCTCAATTATCCTAACCTTTTGATAAGCATCACTACCTGAGACTACAAAAGCCATTCAGGTACATGTTGCTGCCATTTTCTGCCACCTTTCTCTCCCTGTGTCTCTCTCTCTACACCTTCATCTCTGCCACCCTTAGCTCTGCCTCCCTTTTCCCTGTCCAATCACAGGCCTCCTACTACAAATAGATTGGACAGGGAAATTTCTGCCACCAATCTATCTATCTCTCTGTCTGTCTATCTATCTGTCTATCTATCTGTCATCTATCATATCTATTATCTATTCATCATTTATCTATTGTGAATCGCTCTATCCTCAATGATTCATCCATTATCTGTTAGCTATTTATCATGTCTTTATGTCTATATCATCTATCTATATATCACCTATCTCTATAATTACAAGTCAGTTTTTGTCAGAGACATCTATTCCTCTCTTATTTGTTGCACATTGTGAAGCATGATGGAAAGGATATTATAATGATTTTTATCTGTGACCTATTTCTACGACTTTTCCTAGCATGAAATTTCTCAATCAATACTTATAGAATGAAATAAAACTAATACTATTCATGGTTATTAAGAGTTGAGAGAGCCAAAGAATGTTCTCCATGGGAAGAAGATGTGTCCTCCAGCATGTCTCTCTTTTTACCTACTAAGATTTTATTTATAACAGTATTCATTGATATTGGATTCCTTTTTGTCTATATAGAAACATTTTAATGGGTATTAATTGCATTTGTCATCACCATTATCTCACCAGTGTGTACACTTGAGGGATGCTTTTTCTTTCTCAATTGTGTCCTTTGATGATAGCACTTTTAATAAAGAGAATTGACTGATCTTACTTCAGAACCTGTAGTTTATTTTAATGAGGATTCAAAGATAATTTTCTTTTCAAAACAACTTTAATTTTTATTTCTCTATTTAGAAATTAAATACTAACATGTCAAGTAAAGTCAGACTAAATGTGGAAATGAATGAATATGTGAAATATATTTTTAAATTGTGGATTTTTTTTAATTCATCCAAATTTCAAAGTTTTATATAGAATATGAACAATTCTTTCAGCTAAATTAAAGAGAATTATTTATTAAAAATTTATATATAAATTATTTAAATTAAAAATAACAAAAAATAACTTGTGCTTGAGAATATAATTTTGTATTCTATGAAGATTAATTTGAAAACATCTTAATGAAATAATATTTTTTTTCCATTTATGTTACAAGAGATTTTTCCCCTCTCAATTATGAAGCATTTTCCCTTATCTTCCATCAGGTTAGAAAGTTTTATACTCAACACAGTATACTGAGTATACTTTTTTAGCAAGTTGAATCCAATTAAATATAAAATTCCAATAGAAAAATAATAATTTTATTTTAAATTAATACATTTGACTTTTACATATGTTTAACTCTCATGTAAAAAGCTTCATATTTTAATCTTTCAGATCTATTTGAATGAGAAACTATACATGCTAACAATAGAGGCATTGTTTCCATAATAGTCATTAAAATATAAATTTAGAGTGCATACACACAGCATTTATGACTCAGTGTTAGATTGCATCAATGACTCGTTAAGTTTCAGTAAAATATTGTTAGATAATAATGTGTTTGAAAATAAGAAGCACATTTTAATGCTGTATCTCAAATTTTACAATTTTATATTTTCATTTTACATGTTGTTTGAAAAGGGTGTTGATATAACAGAAGAATATCGGAGAGAGAGGATATGTTCAAATAACATATTTTGATATTTGCACACCACAAATTTAAATTCTAGTGCCTTATTAAGTGTTAAAGTAATTATAAATTATATTTAAATGCTTCTTTAAAATACAATACATGTAGACAATGTATTTTTGATGATTTCCACATCTCGTTTAACTTTTCAATTCCCCCAGACACCACCTACCATTTCTTCCTTCCAACATTAGGTTCTTCCTTTTGATCATAATCATATAAAAATATTCTTATTATATGTCTCCCAACACTTCCCTCAAGCATTCCTTGTACTTCCCCAAATATATCTCACTTAAACATTATAACTTTGTTATTTTTCAAACATTAATAAAATGTGTTTTTCTCCTATCCTCCAATTGCTTCCTTTCAATTCTCCCAGATTTCCCAGTATACCTTCATTTGAATTTCAAGGTTTTAATTTTGATAGCTCACTGGTTCTGATTAATAATACCCATGTTCATATAGGTGCGTTTATCCACTGGATCATAGCAATCTTC
>JANHMN010000010.1:43745915-43853415 GCA_030674055.1 Rhabdomys pumilio | reverse complement strand
TAATTCTGCAACATTTGAAAATGATTAACATGTTGTAGGAATTATAAAAATTTTGCACTTTTGTTTTACAGATTTTGTTTGCATTAGTCATTAACTGTGATCATTAAATATATTAGGACAGCTTCTATACAATAAAAATTCTTATCTTAAAAAAAACATATTTTATGGTCCATAACATGGCTCAGGGCATTAAAGGTCTTGTGGCCAAGAATAATGATATGAGTTTCATCCATAAAAAACACATGGTAGAAAGATCTAAAAAAAAGAACCTCCACCATGTCCATAGACTTCCACATGCATGCTGCTTCATGAGCAGACTTCTTCTCTCTGTCTCCTTTAACACACTAAATAAATAACTAAACATATAAAATTTACATTTTAAATAACATATTGAAGAGAGAAAAAAATATTGTACTCAGATTTTAAGAAGAATAAGCAGAACAGGTATGACCAAGCAATTTTTATGAGTGTGTATGAGAAAGTTATAATTGAAAAAGGAAACTTTCTATGATGAGATCATGTTATGCATTTATTCGAAAAATAATCTTTACTTTTTTCCTTGGGTTATCAGTAAAATACAACCAAAGTCTCAGCTATTCCAAAAATGTTCAGTTCTGCCCATGGACTAATACACCTAAGGTTTACTCTCTTCTGATCTTGAGCCAGATGTGTCCTTCTCCTTTCTGAGGGTAAAATGTGTGACTTGATTGCACCAGAACATGGCCAATTTTCTACTTTGATTTCAGCATTATTTCTTTCTTTTCTTTGTAGGCTTGTTGTACCAGAGAAGGAGGATGCCAAAGAGGTGAGGCAGGAGTGGGTGGCTGGAGAGGGGAGCATCCTCTTAGTGACAAAGTGGAGAGGTTCAAGGAGAGGAAACTGGGAAGAAGGATAACGTTTAAAATGCAAACAAATAAAATGCTTAATTTTTTAAAAATTTCTTTAACCCAGACTGAAAGCAGTAGAAAATAAAATGAGGCTCCTTTTTACCTGGCCTGGATATTTTGGGGGCACAAGCTTGTATTTATGAATATTTAGTTATTTCTAATACAATTCAAATATTTAATTTAGATCATTCACTGTGGTTAAAATATATTCTGAATAGTCATCTAGATAGAATATAATTTTTACAGCATTTAAAATCTTCTTGTTCTCATTTAATTGTCAGTTATATTCTTCTGTAAAATTCATTATAATATTATGGTTCTTATAACTGTAATAATACAAGATCATTGTGTGCTTGTGTGTGTAAGTGCTTATGTGTGTGCACATTTCACGGTAATATATAGTTTCAATAAATATTACCTATTAAGTGTTGTGTAGATTGTTTCCCCAAATTCTTGCAATTGTGAAGGAAAGTGAAGTGTTAGGTATCTTGGCAAAAAAAAAAAAAAAAAAAAAAGAAAACTCAGAAAATTCTGGTACTGAAATGTTTTCTTTTTTTGTTTGTTTTGTTTTTATTCTGTAGATTTGGCTTGGAAATATATTAATTGAAATTAAGGAGAAGAATTACACAGATTGTTTTACACAGACTGGAAGAAGGATAACAGTAACTCAGAGATTCATTGTTCAGTGTTCAAATAGAATTGAACTGTGTGTTTGAATAATGCCATAAGAATGTACTGTGATGCTTTTGCGTTATGCCTAAACTGTAACAGAGATATCAGGAAACACTTAGGTATATCAACTTATAAATCATTAGGTAACAGTATACTACCCATGCCCATAAAAATGGCCATAAATTTCTGAGCATAGCACTTATGATTTCTCCTAAGACATTTCTTCTTTTAAAATAATGTTTTAATTTATCCATTAAGAATATATGAATGTCTACATAATCATATATATATATATTAATATGTAGATGTTCTACAATGAAATAATCAATTATTTAGCATCTATTAATTCAGAATGTTAGCTCTCAGTTAGCACATCAATACAATATGATACATTACTTTGGTTTTTATTAGACTAAATCTTAACTCTTAATTCTAAGACAAAAAAAAACAATACTATTTATTTTCTCTATCTTACATATGTTAGCCTTTAATCTTTAATTATGAGTATTTCATTTAGAATATTCATGGAAGTCAGGAAATTACTAAAAGGTGATGGAGAGGAGCTTTCAATGAAAGGGAGCTAGGAGGGCCTGGAGTAAATGGTTTATAATTGATTATGGAAAAGGAAGTGGTAAAATGGGAGGGCAAGACAGGATAGAGGAGGGAAGCTTGGAGAGAAAATTATACTAAAGACTTAAAAATTGTCATATGAAAACATATGACTGTAACGAGGGCTTCGTGTGACTTTTGAATTATGCTATAAGAATTTACTGTATTGATCATCCCATAATTTGATTGTATTCTTCAGTAGGTGCTCCCTACATTGCCATATACTTTTCTTAAAACATATCTATAAACATATATAGAAAAAGATAAATATATTTTATAACAAGGCACCAACAACCCTGCTAGACACCAGCAGCTAAAAAAAATATAATACATAGTGCTAGGAAAGGATTGTTTTACAGTTGCTGTTCAGTGAGGTTCCAAAGAACACTAATACTTACAGGTCATGCTCTGGAAAGTTGTGTTCTTGCAAATATTATACACACAACTCATTTATTTTTATGTTTTATAATATTTTGATGAAGCTAAAAGAAAATGTATTAGTTACCCTATTAAACCTAACAACATACCTATATCTGGCCTAAGTAATACATTCAGTAAGAATGTTATTCTTTATTTTTTAAAACATATAGAACTATAAAGCACTTAGGAAAATGAAAAAGGTAGAATGCTTCAGTACATATTTTGAGGAGGATAAATCTGTCTCCCTTAGCATTTTAAGTTTTGTGTTTGAAGCTAGGTTGATGTTTAATTTAATAGCCTGAAGTTATCATGGACACAATGTCCATCAGCTGAGAAATGGACTTGGGGAACCGTCTATGTATGTGAGATAGAACATTGTTTTGTGATAGAAACGAGTGAAGTGACATGCTGCATATATCAACCTTGAACACATTACGGTAAATGAAAGAATATGGTTGTAAAAATGATGTACGATTTTACTTATAAGAAACACTAAGGGTTGAATACATACTGCTGAAAAATAGATCAACGGCTCCTCAGAGGTAGAAGGTTGGTAATGACTACAAATAGTATAAATTTTATTTTGTAGGTAACAAATGCTACAAACTTACAATAGTGGTTGTAAACTGTTACGTTCTAGGAAAAAAAAACAGCAACATTTATGTGTGATCTTTATACACAAATTGAATCCCAACAAGTCACACAAATTTACCACACACTACTTAATTATAATGATATGTCTCATTATATCACACTGGATCTATTTGGAGTTTGAAAAAGGAAGCTAGATTATACTTCAAGCCAAAGGTTCTGGAACACAAAAATTTTCCTTGCTTAAATTATAAGATTTGGATAATAGAATCAGGTCCCATCAACACCACATAGTCGATATGATTTACATAACCATAATGATGTCCATTTGAGTTTTCCCTTGTAGATGTTGAGAATAATAGAGTAACTGGAATTTGTTTTTAAACTCACCCGGCATATCAACAAAAGCAACAAGTGCCTTGTTTCTGCTAAACACGCAGGAATTACTGACTCATGTTTCAGGGCATCTCAAAATGTCTGAACTGAAAAATAAGCCTTCAATTTGCTGAGCTTCAGTTTTTTATCTTATTTTGATTTTTCAATATTGGGAATCAATTTACAAGATTAAATACATGGCTCTTAGAGATTATTGTAAGAACTAATTTAGAGGAAAGTGAAAGGCTAGAGAACAATGACCAAGGTCCCAGCTAGTGAAGTCACTAAAGCTCTCTCACAACACCTGATCATAATATGAAATGAGCACGAAGGCAATGAGCTGACATTGCTCCTTTCCTTCTCATAGATCATCTTTTCTTTTCAAGGTCATGCTATCTCCATCTCTCTCATTTGCAAAACAACCTTGAAATATTCTGCTCTTTTTTTCATATGAACAAGTAAATAGTTAATTTAAGAAATGTGTCTCATTGTTCCTAAGCTACAGATTTTCTAGTATTTTAGGTACTACCATGAGTAAAATTCCCTTCACATCAAGAGAAGTCTGGATTTCATGTGTATAATGAGCTTTACACACGCAGCTCTGATTTCCTTCAGGTTTAAAATGAATGTTATTAACAGAACCAATTAAAAGGATAAAGTTCACAGAGTATAAATTAAAGCTGGCTGAATTAATATTTCCTGCAGGACTTCAACAAAGTTCCAGGTTAACAGGCAGAATCCAAGGGCACAGTATAATTAAAATACCTATTTGAGGGATGGAAATTAGATTTATCTCTCTATAATGAATACTCAAATACACTGATAAGTTTTAAGATATTACAAGAGATGTAGTACAAACACCACCCAAAGGAATCTAAGACAGATTTGAATGAAGGATCCAGCTCACTGTCTTCACTCAGGAAGAGAAGTCCCCTCTTCACTTAAATTATCACAACAATTCCTAGAACATGTCTGAAAACCCAGGGGATTGTTATTTATGTTTAACCAACAGAAAACTTAAAAATGTCTGATTTCTGAAAGTTCAGTGTCTATTATTTTTACTACACTCTAAAACAGTATTCTGAAAATCCATTTTTGTAAGTTCCCTAGGGCTTATAATACTTCTCTCTGTGTATATACCACTGTAACATTGGGAATTCTATATAAACTTCATGGCCTTAATTCACAACAAGACATGCTCAGCTCCCACCCACTCCTCATGCACATGAGAAAATTTATTACCAAATTTCACAAGGGAAAGCAATAGAATGTAAATATACATTAATTTAGTATTTAGAAAAAAAAAGATTCTAATTTTAGTCCATGTGCTTCTGAAGCAAGCTTATTAAAAAGTATTTTAGAATTCACAATTTATCCCAAGAGGAGGGAGAGGTAATTGGCAGTGGTGTACTATCCCTTGCAGGTCGCTGTTGGGCAACCAGAATGATTGGTGCAGAAAAGAGAGTACAGATACCTTACTTGTGTTGCTTGGCCTTTTGCTAATTAATGCTGAATTTTATTCAGACACTAGATATCAGTATGATCCCCAAACTTTGCTTCTTTCTTATGAGCCCATGTTGTTGATCTGTCCACTGAGCTGATAGATTAAAAGCAAAAAAAAAAAAAAAAAAAATTATGTGCCTATCACCATCATAGCTCTTTCCTTGAGATGAGTATCCTGATAAACAAAGGAAGAGCATTTGCAGCCCAGTAGCTCTTAAAGGTAATATGTATATTCAGGAATCACCTCATAGTGTGAGCTTGTTGAGCCTTCCTTGCACAGATAAGCATCCACTGGGTAGTTAATTCCCCTCAACTCCTGAATACACCACCATGAGTATTTAACAGTATTTCTTTATTTTTGAGAAGTTAATACATGTATACAAGGAAATATCTATATTATATTTCTCCTATCATAACCTTCCCAATATTCCCACATCCTTGACCTTTGGCCAACCTCATGGTATCCACCTTTTAACTGATAGTTGTTGATGCTCATATACATGTAGCTGTCAATCAGAGTATTGGAAAGCCCATCAGTAGCCACATTCACCGAAGAGAATGATATTTTCTCCACCAGCAACTAGCTATCACTGAGTTATTCTTGTTCGGTAGGTCAATGTTGGTAGGCTCTTTCAAACTCACTGTGTCCAGCACTCAGTAAAATTGTTGATGACTTTTCTCCATTAGCATTCTGCATCATGCCTCTGGCACCGTGAAAGCTGGCTTGTGGGGGGAAAAAGTTTCCTGGTGGGTTTGAGATTAAAATCTTTGTATTCTACACCCAAAGATTGTGACATTTACCTCAGTAAAATCATCTTATCAAATAATTATGGTGGGTACCCAAGGGTGATGGCAATAGCTTCTGTTGTTCTGGAGACCTTTGGGGCATATCTGACTAATCCCTCATACAGAAATAACCAGTGCCTCATACTGCAAATTTCTTTTATCCAGCTTGTCTTCTGGGAACAATTGTTCACCTGTGCAGAGTAACTCTGTTTGAACTATGCTAAAGCTGTTTGGATTTTAATTAGCTTACTAACAATGAGTTCACATGAGGCTCTTTCAAATGCACTAGTTTTCACTAAGGTAAATGCTTATTCCTCCCATCCCAACACGCCTGCTCCAATCATTACTTGATGCTTTAATGCTCAGTATTTCCTCTGTCTCATTCTTTTCACATGTGTTCTACAGTCCCTCAGTTAATATTTTCATCAAGCCCTGAGATTCTGAGCTTTCTTATGGCCATCTATACCGCTTTCCTCTTAGCCTTTCCCTTTCCTACTTAAAGTCTCCAACTTCACCATTCCTCCCTGCTGATGGCTTTCTGCCCTAGTATCCCACCTCATTGCCATAATCTGCTACACCCTGTCCCTTACTGTGCATCCCTCAATGGTCCCTTTCTACTTTTATTTCTTCTGCTTGTACTCCAAGTGGAGCATGCTTATCTTTGAGGACTGTTCTTTGCCTACTTAACTTCTTCATGGTTTTATTCATACAGACTTGTCTCACTGTAATTGCTTTCCAGCGTGATCCTTATGAAACTGTCCCCACTGAATATACTTACAAGTGCTTGTTCTTTATTCTGAGAAATTTGAGAGGTTTTTGAAAAATTGCTAATAAATTATCAACTATATTATCAATTATATGTTATTCTTCATTTTCTTTATGATCTAGTCTCTTCAAAAATACCACACAGACTTTGGAAAACATTATCTATTTTCACGTATGTTTGTAACAGCCATGGGTAATGAAGTCCATAGTATGTAATAAAATCTTCAAAATTACTATGGAATCAGGACAATTGCAATTTTAACCAGGTGAATGAGAAGATAGTGGTTTTAAACCATAAATGGCTATTAACCCAGAATGAAAATCACTGCAAATCAAAAGAAAATTAAAGTGGACACAGGTGAAGCTAGGAGCGAGACTGGAAACTCTGCACATTGCTCTTGAGAACCCAAATAAAAATGTTACACTGAGAAGTAGTGTCTAGATTCTTATCAATTTAAAGAACCTTAATTATATAGCCTAAATATCTCGTTAAGAGATTTAGTCAGGACACCTAAAAACAGCCTCATAAATGTTAATGGAATATATAATAGTAGTTTTATTGAGATTTTAATTTTTATACGATTTACCTGCTTGATGAATACAATTAAATTTTACTTAGTATAGCCATATCTATGCAAAAATCATATTTTTGAGAATAGCTACTAACTCACTAGTTCTTTATTAAACTATTGATATACTTCTGTCTCCAAAGACATTTATGTTCTGGGTACTTTACACATCGAGTGGGGTATTTTGCTTTCATTTAGTGTATCTAATTACTTTCTTTCTTTCTTCCTAAGGATTCTTGGTAGCTAAAGAAATTTAGCTTACTCACTTATCTATATAGCATTTGTTATGACCTGCTTTTAGATCTTTGGAAGTCAATATTAATGTCCACTTGACTATACTGCTTTCATTAATTTGGGTAATTTTTTATTATTTTCTTAGTCATTTGAGCTAACATTTGTAATCCTGACATTTTCAATGAATTATATATCATCTGACTATTAGATTTTTATTTTATTTATTTTGATTTTTTTATTTCTTCCATTTTAATTAAAATCTATACATTCATTCATTTATTTATTTAGACAGTTTCATTTCGTATAATGGACTGTCTGTCTAAATAAATAAATGAATAAGTAGCTTGAAAGAATAATATCGATTTCTCAATTATTATCATTAAAGTCTTGGTTATATCCTTTAATTTGACCAGTTTTGTGACTTATGTATTTAAAAATTACTTTGATAGATGCATAGATACTTATAGCTGTATATTTTGGTTAAAATGATTGTTTTGTTCATTTTTAGGGGGTTTGAGAGAGGATCTCATTGTGTAGCCCGTGATGGTCTAGAATTCCCTATGTATAACAGGCTGGCTTCAAATTCTCAGAGATCTACCTGTTTCTGCCTCATGAGTACTGGGTTTCAAAGAGTGTTCTATCATCCCAGCCTGGATGATTGGATTTTGATTAATGTTTATGTCCTCTATAGAACTTCTGGGTATATTATCTACTTATTCTAATGTCAAAATAGCCACTTCAGGTCTTTGTACAACATACCTTAACATTCCTCTTATGACTGTGTGTACCTTCACAGCAATCACATTTTTTTTTGATGATGATGACATACAATTGAATGTTTTCCAATCTGACTGACATCACAATTTTTAATTCTTTAATCAATTGAATGTTATCATTCATACATACAGATTTTATTTACCATTTTAATATTTATTTGTTATACATGTTTTACTACTCTGTTTATTATTCATCTTTACCTGTGCCCTGTGCATTAAGTAAATATTATGTAGTATTTAAAATTTTCTGTTCTTTTCAAGTGGTTATTCTGTGGATTATTATGTATAATAAAATAATATGCCATATAGTCACACTGATTTTTGAAATAAAATATAAATACTTATTTTATATAGTAATTTTTTGTGTTTTATAAGTTTAAAATGTATCATACATATACATGAAGCTGGATGTGTTATAATTATTCCTTTATACAATTTTGTTTCAAAAAATATACCATAGGGATTATGCCTTCATGATTACAAAACTTTCCACATGAATCATTTTTCGTATTTCAAGGTTACTGTGGTTTCTGCATAATTCTTTTCTCTGCTGCACTCATTCTCTCTGCTCCCAATGGCCTCATAGTATAGTTATTGTCAAGTTCATTACATTTTTATACATTAGAGTCACAACAAAAAATTATGTAGACATTATTTCATATAATTGCTTTTCAGTCAGTTACAAAGAAAATACATATTTAGACTATTATTCTTAATTATGTAATTAACTTTATCTTTGCACTGTTTGTTATGTGAGTTTTGGTTACTCTAATTGCGCTTTAGTATTATACTTACTGCCTAAAGGAGTCTTTTCTATTTTTTACAGGTTGAATTGATATTGCTGATTGTAATATTTATTCACATAGTAAACTTTTTACTGGGCCTTTACTTTTGAATAGACTTTTTAAAAATATTGTGTCCCTGAATTATTATCTAATATTCAGAAAATGTTTTTCTCTATATGCTGCTTGCTGTGTCATCTGATCTCAATCAATTAAGAATTTCAGCAGCCTGTGTCAAACAATTTTGTTCATTTTTAACATTGTTTAGTTCGAAACTTATAAACACACCATTCTAGAAGACTCAATCTCACGGGGACTTATTTATTTTTAGATCATATTTCATTAACAACCCAAAGCATAGTCCTTTTAAAGTTTTGGTTTCCTAAACTTTGGAAATAGAGTTCTTTGTGTTTAATAAAATAACCCAAGTACACAACAAGAACCTCAAGATTATGGATGGCCAATGTCTCAACTGGGGCCGGGAGCATGTCTATCTACTGGAGGTAGTCTTTTCAGTTTCCATCTCCCTGCTGTTAGACATTTCTTCTAAGGTCATCCCCATTGAGTCCTGTGACACTCTCACATACCAGGTCTGGAACTTTCTGGAGACTTACTCACCCCATGCAACTGCTTATTTCTAATGATTATCCTGGCCCTCTGGGCTTATCTCCTGACTTCCCACCATACCTGATCCCGAGCCCCTTTCCTCTTCCCCCTCTCTTCTCCCATATGGGTCCCTCCTCCCTCTGCCTCTGGTGATTATTTTGTTCCACCTTCTAAACGAGATTGAAACCTCCTCACTTGGACCTTCCTTATTATTAAACTTCTTATGGTCTGTGTGTTGTATCATGGGAATTCTGTACTTTTTAGCTAATATCGACTTTTAAGTGAGTACATATCATGCATGTCCTTTCAGATATGGGTTACCTCACTCAGGATGATATTTTCTAATTTCATCCATTTGCCTGCAAAATTTATGGTGTCCTTATTTATAATAGCTGAAGAGTAGTATTCTGTTGTATAAACAAACCTCCTTTTCTGTATCCATTTTTTGATTGAAGAACATCTGGATTGTTTCCAGCTTCTGGCTGTTACAAATAAGGCTGCTGTGAACATGATGGAGTACAAGTCCTTGTGGTATGATGGAACATGATTTAGGTGTATGCCCAGGATTGGTATAGCTACGTCTGCAAGTAGAAATATTTCCAATTTTCTGAGGAACCACCAGATTGAATTCCAGAGTGATTGTACCAGTTTGCACTCTTCCCAACAATGGAGTAGTGTTCTTTCTTCACATCCTTTACAGCATGTGGTGTCACTTGGGATTTATCTGAGCTATTATGATTGGTGTAAAGTGGAATCTTCAAATCATTTTGATTTGCTTTTCACTGATGACTAAGAATGATGAACATGTCTTTAAGTATTTCTCAGCCATTCAAGATTCCTCTGTTGAGAATTGTGTTTAGCTCTGTAACCTATTTTTAATTTATTTGTTTTTTTCTTTTTTTTTTTGGAATCTAACTTCTTGAGTTCTTTATATATTTTAGATATTAAACCTGTATTGGATATAGGGTTAGAGAACATCTTTTTCCAATCTGGAGGTTGACATTTTGTCCTATTGATAGTGTCCTTTGCCTTACAGAGACTTTTCAGTTTTATGAGGTCCCAATTGTCAACTGGCGATCTTAGAGCCTGAGCCAGTTAGTGTTCTGTTTGGGAACTTTTCCCCTGTGCCAATCCATCTGAGGCTCTTCCCCACTCTCTCTTCTATTAGATTCAGTGTATCTGGTTTTATGTTAAGGTACTTTATCCACTTGGACTTGAGTTGTGTACAAAGTAATAAACAAGGATCAATTTGCTTTATCTATATGCAGACCACCAGTTAGACCAGCACCATTTGTTGAAGGTACTCTCTTTTTTTTCCACTGTATGGCTTGTGATCATGAAATTCTGATGTGCTAACACACAGTAGACTGAACTCAGATAATAGCAATGTCCTACCTATTTCAAAATGCTAAAAGGAGAGAGATTAGTCTTTTTTAAAACATGTGTTTGTGTGTGTGTGTGTGTGTGTGTGTGTGTGTGTGTGTGTGTGTGTGTTTGTGTGTGTGTGTGTGTGTGTTTCTGTTTCTCTCTTTCCAATCCAGGCAAGTGTGGAGGTCAGAGGTTGATGTTCGAATGATGTTCTAATCACTCTCCACAAAACCTAAAGCTATTTGCTTTTATGAATCTGGCTGGCTAGCAGTCCTCAGGACCTGTTACTGATTCCCAGTGCTGGGATTATAGATACAAGTCACTCTGCTTGACTTTTATGTGGACACATAGACTAGGACTCATCTTCTCAATCTTCCACAGCATACACTTCAGCCATATAGCCAGCTCCCCTGTATGAGAAAAGAAGTGTTTACAATAGATGCCAACATGTAGAGACTAGAGAGGGCTTAGCAAGTGAGAGTACTAGCTGCTCATCTGGAGGACTTAGGTTTGACTCCCAGTACTCCCATGTAGACTCACAACTATCTGTAATGCTAACAGGGAATCTAATGTCTTCTTTTGGCCTCTGAAGGAACCCAGCACATGTGTGGTGCAAAGACAAACATATACATGAAATACTCATATACATGCAATACATTACAACACAAATTTTAAAAATTAAAACCTGATATTATCTGACTTATAATGTATATAATATGAAGAAGTAAAAATACCACACTATGTCATTAATGTGCCCAACGTTTATGTTTATATAAGCCACTTAAAATACATTTAATTAAAACTAATAATTAAGAGACATTTCATCTTCTTAGAGAACACAGGTAGTAGATATGCACTCCCTTATTCTATAGCTTTTCTCTTTACACAGTTCACTTTCATTACTTTAAAGAAGCATTTTCACAGCAAAATGGAAAAGAGGGCACGGGATAGGGGTTTCCGAGGGAGGGGAAATGGGGAAAGGGGATGGCATCTGAAATGTAAATAAAATATCCAATAAAAAAAAAAAGAAAAAAAAAGAAGCATTTTCACTTCATTCAACCCCATTTGTTAATTCTTGGTATTATTTCTAGAGCCATTGAAAAGTAAAGTATTAACCAGTATTAACCAGTGAACTGTGCGAAAAACATAAAGCATCATTTGGCATATAATAATAATAATAATAATAATAACAACAACAACAACAACAACAGAACAGGGCTAGGAAGTTGTTGCCAGAAACTGTTTGGTGCACATACAAGCAAACTTTAGATGTGTAGCAATTCTGAAAAATGCCAGCACATGTGTTCAACCTGCAGTTTCATTAAGATCTTACGTGTCAACATGTTAAAATGTCAGAATGATCACTGACATCACTGAATGTCTTCCTAGAAATTTTTTATTGATAACGATTGTGTTTCTTAGTATAACCTCTACAACCCTGACTGTCTAAAGCTTACATGTTGATGAAGAATATGGAAAGATTTTGTATCCAGGGATTTAAATGGCTCTCAGAACAACACTATAATGTCTGTGGCATTATTACCACAATCATTTATAGATCTAAAATATGAATACGTGGGTTGGCAATTTGTCTAACAAACTGCTATTTAGTACAAGAGACAAACCTCAAACCCTGGAGGGATCCTCTGAATCTGCGCTTTGTCTCTCTGCTATATTATATATATGCATCACACATGTCCCTTAAATTCTATTAGAGGTATATATCAATTTAATTCCATGCACTCCTGCTGAGGACTCAGTCCAGATGTAAAATTGTACGTGTCATTAGAAATCAGTAGAAAGCATCAGTGTGCAACTTAGTTAGCTTCACTGTGTGCTTTTGCTTGTATTGAACAGAGGTGAGCAGTACATTAGACTGATCTTGACAAAGTAAATTAGATAATAAAAAAGGAATTCGATATCAGCATTTTTATAGTTTCTAGTTAAGAACACACAAACATATATATATATATATATATATATATATATATATATGTGTGTGTGTGTGTGTGTGTGTGTGTGTATACATTACATACAAACCCATATGTATGTACATGCTTACATGCTTACATAGACATATTTAAATAAACATATATATATATATATATATATATATATATAAACATAGATGTATACAAATACAGGTAAAAATAAACATATACAAACACAAACACACCTATAAATATATACATAACCTCACACATGTGCAGGCATAGACAAACATAATTACATCTTATCATATATATATACATATTTACACATAAATACACATACATATACATATAGAAACACAAAATACACATAAGCATATACATGTTTATACAAATATGCATATCCATACCTAAATGCACAAACACACATACACACAAGTATATGACATATAAACATATACACACAAACTCACAGACAAATTATTTCAGTAGTGTAGCTATGTAATAAAAGAGCAGCTCTGGGGAAAGGCATTAAGAAATTTAACCTAAAAGAACATTTTTAATCCTGACTCTGGGTGACTCCAGAATGAAGTCAAAGCTGAGAGACACTGCACGTGAGGGAGAAGAAACTACTATGAGAGAGAAGTGAGGAATAAATGTGTACTCAACTCTGTAAAATACACGAGAAAACAGTACTATACAGTTTCAGTAAGAACTAGCCTGAATGAAATGGAACAGAAAGTCCCTTGTAAGAAAGTCGAAGGTTGGGTGACCTTCTCTGGAGTTACTCTTCTAAAGCCCTCCAAGTCCTGACTCCATGATGATGTCATCTCAACCCCTGTCATTATTCTTATTAGAAAAAGTGGTGCTCTTCATCATAGCACTGGCTGGGCTCACTCAAAGCAAACTGGAAGCTGGGAGCTGGTAAAGTGATCTTCCACAGGGAGGAGCACATGAAAGGTGGTCTAGTGCTAAATGGTCAGCTCAGAAAACATACACACAAGTAACATTATATGAACTGGACAGTTTGTATTTATGAATATATATATATGTGTATATATATATATATATATGCAAGAGTAATTAGAAAAAAGAGACCATGAATCTCAAGGACACTGGGAAGGATTTGGAGAGAGAAAGGGAGAGGGAGAAACATTGCAATTAAATTATAATCCTTAAATAAATCGGAGATTATTCAAACACATCATTAATAGAACACTGACCTCTAGAATGTATACTGAGGTTGACTATTATACTGATGTTTGCAGATTTTGGGTATAAACTCCTGTGCTAATTTCTGCTAAAACTCTAGTCATCTGAAGTAAATCTGTATCAACAATGAAAAGACTAAACATTCTCTATGATTAAGAGTATCTCCATTGGTTTGAATACTTCAATAACCTTGAAAACTAGGATTTCAAGAGCACTGAAGAGTTTATTGAGGAAGGAGAAGTTATTGAGCTTCTCTGCAGTCTTGGCAGGTAAGCACTGCTCTACCATGCTGACATGTCAGGCAGACCATGGGAACAGTGTCAATTATTGTACTAACATAATTTTCCACCCACCCACATACCATTTCCTTAAAGCAAAGTTCCTCTGGATAAATATATTTTAAAAAAACTGGTGTTTTCAAATGACAGGTGAGTGGTGTTTGTTTTAAAGTGCTCTGCCATAACACTTGTGTTGACAGACATATCAGTGAGGTGAGTATGTCTGTTAATACCCAGTATAACGCCAGTGTTATGGGACAATTTAAGATTTGATCATTCTGTTCAGTAGCTTTGCACATAATGATGCCCTTGCCACAAGATGTCAGGAGCAGAGTGTGACTCATTAGGGACTGGATAGTGGCATTCTCTACTACCATATGTGTCATTATAAATGTTCTAGAAAGAATAATAGTAAACAGAAAATTTTGTAGGTACATGTTTTCGTAGGTATTTGTAGGCATCTGTAGGTATTCATGTTTTTATACCCATAGCAGATTCAGCTGAGCATTGCGTAACCACCTGTTCACCAATATTGGGTTTTATATATGATGGTTGAACCATAGATTGTCATGGAAGTTGAAGAATTCTGGGGGTGTGGTAATTTAGTCCTTCTGTTTTCATAGTACAGCATCTCTCATATGCTGTGAAAGTCACTATGTAGCCAAGGTTGGCCTCAAACTCATGGCAATCTCTTTGCACCAATGTACAAAGAGATAGAACTGTATACCTGAAATTCCACTTATAACTCTATTTCTGAAATGTGAATTGTTTTCTTTTCCAATTTTTTCTCCTTTAATACTTAACTATACGTGGATATTTCTTTCTACTATAAAAAGCTGAAACAGTTGAATTTATGTGAGTCATATTCTATAAAATGACTCACAAGAGTAAGCGTGAGTCCCTAAGCATGAGTGTATGACATTGTTTGTCACCTGGAGAAGTCTCCACACCACTGTGTAAGGGCAGGAAATCCACGGATCTGTCTGCATCAGTAAACTGGTGGAGAAATTGGAAAATGGGTGATGATGTTGCAACACTATAAGGGACCAAAGATAAAAGCCATTGAGGAATATTCACGTGCATTACTGGACCTACAAAGAGGCCTTTTTATTAATTCTCCAAACTAGAAGGTGAGTCACTTCAAGGAACAGGCAAACATAGAATTGTATTTTCAAGCTTTCATTTAGTTTTGGATATTTTGCTGAAGGATGAACCATGTTCTGTTAACAATAAAGATTGTTATAGAACAGCCAAGAGGAGGCTTAAATTGACATTCAAAAAGAGACAAATGATTAAAACTAGTTTATTTATGTTTATGAATAAATTTCAAATTAGTTCCAAAGTAAGATGAAATATAATAGCCATCAACATAAAATATAACATATTAGCTTTTGAAGAAAGTTTATCAGAGATGCGGGTAGGAGTATGTCATACCCAAAACAACACTGACACCTTGAAAAATGAAATAAAAAAAAAGGTAAAAATTACAGAATTGGTAATGGTTCCAAAATATAAACTTTAAAACAACCATGATGAAAATATTCTTTGTTAGGTATCTCTAGGATGAGATGAGACATGGGTTAAGAGAGGCATCCAAAAATCAATGGGGGTGACTGTACACATGACTCACTACGTTGAGAATGTGGAACCTGAAGATGTCACCTCCTGTAGCTAGACAGGCACTGCAGTGGAAGGGTAGAGACACCAACCCACCCACAAAACCTTCAACCCAAAATGTATCCTCTCTACAATAAATGTAGCAATGGAGGATGGAACAGAGACTAAGGGAATAGCCAACCAATAACAGGCCCAACTTGAGACATTTTCCATGGACAAGCACCAGTCCCTAACTTTAATGATACTCTGTTATGCTTGGGGATATGAACATATTGCCCCCAAAAAGATTTTACCTGTCATCTGAATCAGACTGATACACACACCACAGCCAATAGTAGATGGAGTTTGGAGACTCTTATGGAAGTATAGGAGGAAGGATTGGAGACCCAAAGGGAACTACACAGGATGACTAACAGAGCCAATTAATCTGGACCCTTGGGACTCTCAGAGTTTGAACCACTGACCAAAGTACATACCTAGATAAGCTGGACCTAGATATGCAACTTGGCCTTCATGTGGGTCTTCGACAACTGGAGTGGGAACTATTTATAAAACTGTTGCCTGTGTGGGGGATGTGTTCTACTAGATGGACTGCCTTGTCTGGCCTCAGTGAGAAAGTGCCTAGCCTCACAGAGACTTGAGGTGCCAAGATGGAGGGAGGGATTGCTGGGTGGGGGGTGGTCTGCGCCTGCTCAGAGGAGAAGGGGGAGGTAGGAGGGAGGAAGGATTGTGGGTGGAGGTTACAGAGAGACAGTGAACAGTGAACATACTTCACTATGTAAAGTGAAGAAGTAAAACTAAATAAAAGAAAATATTCCTTGCTAAAGAAACTAGAGGGAAATTTGAGAGCAATATAACAAGAAAACAAAGATTTTCCTAAAAACTTCATTAAAATGTCTACATAAAATCTACATTTAAAAACTATGAAGTTGAGCGATAAAAACTATTGTATAGGAAGCACACTTGCTAACAGATGCTTAACCTTTGGTAACAGGTTATGTACAGTAGAAAACATTAGCAGGCATGGGGATGGAGGAGTAGACAGAATGACGAATAACAGTGAAATGTGGCCATAGTGCTCCCTAAGAGACTGTCAAAGAGCATATTGTGTCTTCATCATCCCCAAATGCATGGAGAGGACACAGTTGAATATGAGAACTAAGAAACACTGTCAAATTATGGAGGAGAGCTTTACACATTTTTTTTCTCCTTCATCTTACAAGAACTGTGCTCCTCACTCTAGACGCTGTGCTCTGGTGCCTTCCATGTCTAGCTTGATGGATTTCATAGTGAGCACTATAAAGCTTTTGTGAATAGTCCTGAACAACCACCCAGTGCCTCAAAAGCTACCTAGACATACTCTAAGTAGTTTTTTTGAGCAACTCTTTCTTTGTCAGTATGATACCAGCTAGTATCCTTCCCTGTCTCCCTCTCTACCAGACACTTCTTTCTGAGAAATTTCTTATCCTGCTGTTCCCTGGCAGCTTTAACTTTCTAGAAAGATTGTCTACATAACTATGCATCTATCTCTGCCAGATCTTTGTTCATATTTTTAATTAGTGGTTCCTGCATTTCATTTCTACACTTGGAGCAAGATTGACAGCTGCAGGATTCTGCCTCTGCAGGAGAGAATCCAGGAGGGGGCTTGTGGGAGACACTGCCTAGGATTCTTTTGACTAATATCAGAGGTATGGCTACTGACAGGTAGCAGAGCAGTGAGGAGCTAGATATTTTTGAGTCTACATATATATATTTTTAAACTTAACAAATCCAGATGAGAAAAGCAGTTAGCACTCAAAAAACAAACAAACAAAAAAACACCAATTTGACTGATTTATCTGAGATCACAGTTAATATGCTAGTTTTTGGTAGCAAATGTCTTCAAGTTCACATTTATCTGACTATACACTGCATTTATTTTTCACTGTTGCTATACAGCTTTCCAAAAATATGTCTTCGGGAATGTTACTTTACATAGATATATCTTTATCTTTCTTTCCACCTGTCTGGGTCTTGGCTTCTGCTGCTGTTTCTTTCAGTTCCCTGCATGGTTCAATTTACAGTTCAGGCAAATCTCTGTTTTGAAGTTGTTCTTGATATTCACCCCTAGGCTGCAACCTCCATGCTTCCAAATGACAATTTACTCTGATATGATGGGCTGAAGTTGTAACTTCTCCATGTCTGTTATGAAACATAGCACTGGGTGTTTGTATAAGATTGAATACATATTGTATGAGTAAGAGAATAGGTCTTGAAAAGTTTAAGAATACACTACATAATATTTTGGGGGTCTCTATGAATCTAGACAAACTGTCACACACTATAAAATCCTGAAAAAACTCTTGTCCTCCAACCCTGAGCTAGAGTTAGCAGCTACCCTGTAATATGGAATAAATTTTCACTGTGCCAACTAGGAGAGGAATCCCATTCTAAGGTCTCCCTCGTCCTGCATCTCTTATCTGCACAATGCCATTTCTGCCTGTTTGGTCCTATCCTCCCTTCTCTAATAGCAAGCAGGAAATCTTCCAGCCTCTTAAACGAATACTGTCAATTTTCTCAGATGCCATTTGCTCCCTTTCTCAAGACTTCTGGTACTTTGTTAACGACTCTTTTCTTCAGCCTTTGAAGTTCCCTGATTCCCTAATATCCGCCACTTTCTTCTTTTGAAGAATCCTCTAAGCCATACCATTCACGCTAAATGCTGTCTCACCCATGACCTTTTCTCCATGCTCGGAGAGTCTCTGAGTGCCTCTCTCATGATGGGGTCTGTAATTGGTTTCAGTCTGGGTCTGGATTTAAGGTACCCTAACCATTCATTCTAGGTTGAGTATCAAGGTTGAGAATCAGTCACTTTCTTGGTCTCGATTTATCCCTGACATGTAAGCAACACCAACACATACTTATACAGACAAGGAAATAAAAATTGTTAGTTTCTTCCTTTGAAATTTCTTTACCTGGTTAAATGTCCAGGAAAAAAATTTTATATCCAGTAATTGAAATTATAACCATTTCTTTCATTCTTAACCATGGAACCATCAATGTGAGGCTTTTAGTAATCACCTTTTCCTGATCTTGTAATTGAGCAATTTAAAAGAGCCAATGATAAATAGTGTTAAGGACTGTAGGTATTTAAGAAAAGAAAAAAATAACTAGAGATGTTGGTTGATCTAGGAATGGAATATATAGCATATATGTGCTGAACCAGGATGTTTTCAGTAGATGAAATAAATGATAAGAGTCATGAGCAGAGATGAGATGCAAACAGGTTGGGGGATGGCTAACATTAGGAGGCAATGTGTGTATTTCTTAAGGTGATAAAAATCAGCTGCAGTCAGAAATAGTATAAAGGAAAAAGATGATTTGACTATGGTATTGCCCAGTTTGATGGAGAAGGCTCATTGATTCTTTTATACCATTTTAATTACATGCAAGTATTAAGGTCAGTTCTAAGTTGAGAGACTAGCAATACAAAAGATGCAAGTAGTCAAGGAACAAGCAAGAAAATGAACACAAATAGTCAAAGAACAAGCAAGGCGATAAACAAAGATGAAGAGAAGGAATAAGAGTGGGTAGATGACGTGAGTGATGTCAAATATCAACTATTTGACCTTTATAGAATGCACTTACCAACTTCTGGAGTATGGAATGAAGTTGTATAGATCTGCAACCCTGTGATGGGAAAGCAGAGGCAGGTGGATCCTAGGAGCCATTTGATTAGCCAGCCTATCCAAATTGATGAGTTTTAATGAGAGACAAAAATGAAATAGTGGTACTTATGTTTACATGTGAACCAACATATGACCAATTGGACCCAAGGGCAATTAAACAAGAGGAGAATTATTCCTGGTGCTGGAAACCTTGTTACCTAACTAGGGCCAGTGAAGTCATGGATCTTACAGGAGAATCTACTATGGCTACCTTCTTAAAACAGTATAATGTGCTATAGATATTCTTCTTATGCCCATAAATTAGTAGAATTTCACCCCTTACCAAAGAATCTCCTTGTTTTTTCAGTGGATACAAATCATTACAGAATGCCACAACTGGGAAAAATGCCCATCACCTGTTGATGGATCAATATTGCAATCCCTACACATAAGACTCAGGAAACATTATGGAAGAGAAGGGGATACTGTATGAGCCAGAGGTACAAGGAAGTGTGCTAAGTGGTTCTCTGTCCTTTTGTATGACAAGAGAGTTACACCCACAAAATCTCAACAATATGCTTACTTTAAGAAGATCTGAAAAATACAGCACCAGGTGGTATGCCGCCCAGGGAATTAAAACCAGCTTTTCATGTATGTTTGGTTAATATTCAATTAAGGTACCTTCACAGACCACATAAAACACCCATTTTTTAACTAAACACTTAAGATACACAGATATAAATTCACCAAATATACCTTCCCTTAATCAAGTCAGCCTAACTTTCACAGAATACATTTGATACATTGTAGATTTTTGTTTTACCTTATTTACATATTTGAAGTGAAAACACCTTTATAGGTTTTCGCAACAACTGTTCACATCACATGTCTATTCCCTAAACAAACTTTGCATCAACAAATCTGCTCTGCTCTTTACAGTTAGTTTTCCTAGCTCATCTTTCCCTTAAAAAAAAAAATGATCTCTCTCACAAACCAAACCTTCAGTTCTCCTCAGGATGGAATGAGATGGGTCTGGCATTATGCAAAACCTCTATCTGCTTTTAAAAGAATAGGTGAATATAAAATGTGAATGCAGATATTTATCATGTCATGATGTGAACTCAGCCTTGGATGAATGAGAGCAGATAGAAAAACTTATTAATGATGCACTTTCACTTTCAATAATTAATAAAGGTGGGAATAAAAATAACCTGGACTAAGAGGATCAGAGTTGAAAAAGGTATGTCCCATGACCTTTCTGAATTGGAGCTTGAGATAAGGTAAGATGAGATACTGGCTTCTCAAAGGTAGAGTACTAAATTCAAGATGTACTCTATACTTGGTCTTCCTAAACTTTGCAGTAGCCTTCGTCTTTGGTCAGAGAAACTCGTCTCTGCAGCATGAGTGTTACATGTGGAGATTCATGCAAGGTATTGGTGACAAATAACTGTTGAGCATATAGCATGATCATAGTATGAATGTCAAAGCTATTTTCTAGGTATGACTTGTCCAGTGCGATTATGAACTCAGCTGTGATGAGCACCATAGGTTCTGTGTGATATTAGACTAATCAGCATTCAGTTATAAAAAATGGATGAGTTCAAGGAGCCCTGCCCCCCATCCTCAGAAAACTGTCAGTTGGTTGCTGCTGGGGTCAGGAGAGGCTTTGCCTTCAGTGATGTATATGCTGGTGAATCGCCCATACTCCAATGGATAGAGTCGCAGCAATGACCATGCAGGCACCTCTTGACCTCCCTGGATCACAAATAAAACCAAAAACAAACCAAAGAGACAAGACAATAGTGGGGTTGTTGTTGATAGAAGAGGAGCATGGTGGGAGAAGTGATAGAGAGAAAGTAGTGATAAGTCTGACCAAAGTATATAATCTGCATTAATTTTAAAGTAGCAGTAAATTCCTCTTCTATTGTCTATCATTAAGCTCTGTCTGTATTTCTTTGTTGAAATACTTTGAAAGGTTGTTTTGAAAATTCATGTACTTTTAACGTTTTTCTCCCAAGTTATGCATCAATGGTAATTGAAATAGAGACATTTGGAAAATGATTGCATTCTGGGGCTTCTTCTTGCAAAGTGGACTAGCCTACCAAGTGAGTGCCTCTGGTTTAAAATCAAACTCTCTCTGTGAGGGCGGCTTCAGTTCAACATGCTATGCCCACTGACTTGTTCAGATGCAGCTGGAGGATCTTCAGTGATGCTTAGCAGCTGTTGAAGTCACGCACTTTGCATCCCCACTTTTACGACTGTGAGCAAAACAAGGTTTGTGAAACATATAAGGAACATTATATACATACACTGAGAAGGCTCTATTTATTAATATCATGTATATCATTTGATATTATATATATATACATATATATATATGTGTGTGTGTGTGTGTGTGTGTGTTTGTATAAAACAACAATTAATGGAAAAAGAAACCATGAATATAAAAGAGATCAAACAGAGGTATAGTGAAAATTTAGGGGGAAGTAAGGGAAAGAAAGACATTGTAATTGTATTTTAATCTCAAAAATAAAAATAGTAACAAAAAATAAAATACCTTTAAATTGAAAAATAATCCCCTCCTCCTCCTCCATCCCTCATACTGACCCTCTCTCAAATCCCTTTCATGCTGCCCACTGAGTTGATAATGTCTGTTTCTTTGATTATTACTGATTGCTGAAGTTTAATCTTTATAAAATCATCCAGTTGTAATAATTTGCCATAGCAACAGAGTCTGAGAAGCATGTGTTTAACTGGTTTTGTTTTGGTGCTTTGTGTTCTGTTGTTTATCTCTTCATGTATCTCACACTATTGTCTTAATTCATTCCATGTGTACCTATAGAGTAGCATCTCTTAAAAACAACCTCAATTGTGTACAAACATCTTATCAATAGGCCTTTATTTGATACATGCTAACTTTCAGTTGAATCATCTGAATAATCATTTTTCTCAGATATACTTTATTTTCTTATTAAAGAAAATTCTACATTTTTAATGTATACTTAGTTTCAGTGGGAATAAAAAATGAGTTCTTCCTTTGGCCTGTGTGCATGTGTAGTGTGTGGTGTGTGTGTGTGTGTGTGTGTGTGTGTGTGTGTGTGTGTTCTAGATATATGTGGCATATGTGAATGTGTTGGTAGCTGAGTGTGGTTTCTGCATGTGTGTGTGTGTGTGTGTGTGTGTGTGTGTGTGTGTGTGTGTGTGTATACAAACCATGGATACAATTCATTGTGGAAACACAATTGCATCAAGGCTTTAGGTCTTACTGTGTGTCATCCTCTATTTTTCTTTAAAAATTATTTTCTGAGGTAGTCCCTAACTGAACCTGAAGCTCACAGATTAGCTGAATTAGTGGTTCAGTAAGCAAGAACAATCCTCCTGTCCATCTCCTAGGATTTAGATTATAGGTACAGAAAGTCATATTTTTTGTTTGTTTGTTTGTTTGTTTGTTTGTTTTTAAGTAGGGCGCTGGTGATCAGGACTTGGGTCTTCATGTTAGAGCAGCAAACACCTTACCTCTGAGCTATCTCCCCAGCCCTCCTCCCTTTCCTCTTTATTTCATTCACATAGACATACTTTTCAAAGTATCCATTTCCAATTTACATGTCTAATGCTCCTTTATCCTTCTAAATATATTTTTGACTCAACAATGAAACAATCGCTATTACTTTTAGCAAGAACTATTTTATAGATGCCCAGGACACTTTTTTTCCTATGCATGTGGTGACAGCCTTTACAATTGACCGCAATCCCCATATTAACAATAAAGATAGCAGCAGCATAAATATTAATTATAGGAATCTGAGGTATTCTTTCCATTTGCATTCTTTACACTTTCTCTGAATTGCTTAAAAACCTCTTTCTCCTCTTTCTTCAGCTCAGTGATATGATTTCAAGCCAAACAAACAGGATGAGTTTCTACTTTTCAATGGCTAGTCACTTTTAAAGGGAGATATAACCATTCAAATTTATTTTAATAATTTACAAAAAAAATATGTATGGAAATACTTAGTTATAGTTCTCCTCCATTTTTAGATATTTGTAACATTTTAAAAGGTTTTGGTATTTTTGGCTAATACTGATCTTTCTAGGATATTAATTTTCAGCTTCGAAATTATCCTCTGAAGGCTATGAAAATTCTAATTATGCAAGGATAATGGGGTACTTTTAGTAAACCAGGCTGATAATACTATTAAAATCTAAGCAGTAAATACGACAGCTTCATACATGATAGATTTTTAAAAGACAAATGTCTTAAAAAAGTAAAACTCAGAGTAATATCCATTTTCTTCGAAACATACATGCCCATGGTGAGCAGAGACATGATCAATTAATGTCTGTTCCATGGTCCACATTCTCTCCAGGACTTCAGTGCCTTTTCATAAGTCACTTGTCCTTTTGGTGGAAATGAGGTAGGGAACATCTAGACTGTTCCTCTTGCATCATTTTTTCTGCCTCTAACTAACAAAATCTACCTCTCCCATACCTCTGGTTAAAATATTATGATCCAAAAGAATACATAGGCGATTGTCTGATTTCATAGTGCTCCAAAGTGTGGGGAAATTAGGGAAATACAGATTTGCTTCTTTTTACTAAATTGATTTTATACTTTATTTTGAGATTATTATAATATAATTATATCATTTTTTCCCTTCAGCTTTGTCCTCTATATGCCTCATATACCCCTCATATAACCCTCATATACCTGTCTTTCAAGGTCATTGTCTCTTTTTTCATTAGCTGTTACTATATACATTTGTTTATAGATATATATTACTAAATACATAAGTGCGATTTGCTCAGTATGTATAATGTTGCTTGCAGGTAAATTTTCAGGGCTGACTATTTGGTATTTGATAACCAACTGGTGTGCTCTACTTAGAATGTTTCTCATTCTCTCAGTACTAATTAGTTGCCCATAGTTCTTTGTGTTGATTTGATACTTTGTGGGTTTTCCGCCACGATGTTATATTTTTAACAGAGAGGAAACAGTGCTCTCTCACTTTGTATATGCTGGGCCAACAATTAGTTTGTTTAAGCTTATGCTGTCTCTAAAAACAGGAAACTAGATTATTATTATGATTCCTCACATAAAAATTATGGTGATTACAAGTACACCCTTCTTTTTTATAATCTCCTGAATCTCAAGAGAACTGTAATATTGTTTAAAGATTCAAGGGAGTGTTTTTACTCTTTGCCTTTTCATAATTATTTCCAGTAAGGGTAAAATAGATCTATACTAATTACCTGAATGTCATATAACAATATAATTGTAACATAATATATTAATGAATGCCATCCTCTCTTATGATTGTCTTTTGTCAGGAAATCTAGAGTTATTTATCTGGTGAGACTGCTTTCCCAGCTGGAGTAGCACTCATGTGAAACTCCAGCTGGTGCAGGGGAATACATTTCCAAAGGATTTTTTTTTTTTTTGCCATATATGGATGACAAATGCCCCTCTTCTTTTGACAGAGAATGTCAGTTTCTCGACTATAACACTGCCACAGATGCTGCTTGGAGGTTCACAAGACACCAGTTTCAAAGAACAAACAAATTAAAGAAAGGTGTGAATGTTACTTCAATGGCACATTAAAATGTTACTCCATTACTTCTCAGGATTCTATAATCATACAGACCAATCATGATTTAATATTGGAAGAGCCCAAAAAATATATGAAAGCAAATTTTCCTAATCATTGGAGCCCTTATTTATAACATGGTACCAATCAATCTTCAAATACAGCCTATTCTTAATGAGACTCTTATTTATTCCCTCTCACACAGTTCTTCTCATAGTCCAAAAGTCCAAAAACATCTTATGAGTGCATTCACCTAATTCTAGTTAGTGTCCTAAAATTTTATTTCAAATATATGAACTATCCACACTCTGGAAGACCTAACAAGCAGCTGAAACAGTCAGATGCAGATGTTTGCATCTAACCAATGGACAGAAGCTTCTGAACCCCTGTGGTTGAATTAGGGAAAGGCTGAAAGAAGCTGAGGAGGATGACACTGTAAGAGGACCAGCAGTCTCAATTAATGTGGAACCCTGGGATCTCTCAAACACCAGACCACCAAAAAGGAAGCATACACCAGCTGATATGAGCCCCCCAACACATAAACAGCAGAGGACTGCTGGGTCTGTGTTCAATCAAAGATGATATACCTAACCCTCAAGAGACTGGATGCCCTAGGGAGTTTAGAGGTCAGGTGCAGTGGGTAGTAAGGACATCCTTCTGGAGAAGGGAGTAGAGAGGAGGTATAAGTTATGAAACACTTGGAGGGTGGATGCAGGGGGTGGGGAAATAACATCTGGAGTGTAAAAAACTAAAAAAATACATATTTTAATTTAAAATGATTGACTTGACCTAGACCAGCTTTCTTAACTTTCCATTGTTTTATGATCTCTATATAGAGATAAACACATTCTCTCTCTCTCTCTCTCTCTCTCTCTCTCTCTCTCTCTCTCTCTCTCTTTCTCTCTTTCTCTCTCTCTCTCTTTCTCACACACACTCTCACACAGTAATAATATATTTTAAATGCACTGCTGCATGTACTTATATTGAATTTTAAAGTAATCCATAAAACAATAATTTCCCCTTCACACAAATTTTCTTGAAGCAATTTTCAAAATAACTAATATTGTTGATTGATTTATTGATTGATGTTTTTAATGGATATTTTGTTTTTAGAATGTAATACATGAAATGTGATCATATCTACTCCCAATTTCCTTTTTCTCTTTCTCATGTCCACTAATGTACCTCCTTTCATGTTTATAACTTTTTAAAATAACACACCAAGTTAAGTTAGTACTTCTCCTACATGCATGGGTGCAAAATCACCTACTAGAGCTTTGGAAACCTAAGAGTGACCTCATCTCTAAAAATCTCACCTTCTGCTAATGGGTCCTTAATTTAATTTTGGGCCCAGAGATCCCGTTCCTCATACACCAGAATTTTGGCTGGTTTGGTTAATATAGGTCTTGTATAGGTGTTTACCAATGCTATGAGGTTGATTTCCCTAGCCATGTCTACAAGGCAGTATTTCACAGCTCTCTTCTGCATCCTCCAACTCCTATATCCTTCTGTCTTGATCAAGCTCATATTAATAGAGCCTTTAGGGCTAAGCACTCAGTCTCTCATGCTTGGCACTTCCTCCATTCATATCTCTTCATTGACTATTGTCCACTGTGAAAGTATATCATTTTTCTGTAAACTCTCAACTCACTTCAATGTAGCCATTTTCTCAATTCACTCAACTGAAGCTTGTGTTCATAAATTCTTCAAATACCTTTAGTTTCCTTTATTGAGTGGGCTATTTATTTCTTTGCTTACAGAGCCTTACTAGTTCTGCCTTCTCAAGATACTCAGGGTCTGTAGGATACTATGTTCTCGTTGAAACTAGATGAAAGCTGCCCTCATGCAGCTACCCTTCTGGACCTCTTTTAACTAAATTTCTTAAATTAGATATTGGATTTTAGATTTACTTAACACTTGTCCCCATACCTTCGATTGTTGGTCCTCATTTCAGCCCTGGTTTGGGCCTTGGGTCAAGTTTTTAAGGCCTTGTGGGAGAGCCTAGCCTGGCTCGAGATTTGAGACCTATCTCACTCACTTCCATAAGGGGTGACTCAGCAAGATCTGTTTGGCTCTGCTTCTGCCCAGCCACTGATGATGTAGAGCTTTGCCATTGGTCCTGTCAGTCACCCCATACCCACTGTCACCCTTCCCTGCCTCCTATATCATCTCACCCCAACAAAAATCCCCCTCCCTATGCTCCAAGTTTATATAAGCAAAAGGCTGATGCAATAAAGTTGAGTTCCTGCTTCAACAAGACTCCCGGCTTGGTATGATTGTTCACAGGCCACTGACACTCATCATCCCGCTCAGCCCCAGAAAAGGGGCCAGGTAGGACTGGAACGCCTCTCCTGTCACCTGGACCTGCCAGCAAGGAGAGCAAGGAGCCAACTGCTTGGCAGGAATATGACATTGGCCAAGGACTAGGAAATAGGCTTCAGGCAGGAATCTGACATTAGGCTAGAACAAGGAAGTAATTTCAGACAGCAATCTAAATCTTAGGCTAGAACAAAGAAGTGATTTCAGACAGGAACCTAAATTTTAGGCTAGTACAAGGAAGTAGTCTTTAAACATGAAAATGACTTTGGGCTAGGCAGGGAAGTTGGCTCAGATATTTTGGTCATCCTGATAAACCCTTAAAAACAGTGATTACTGGAGAGTTCACGGAATTGTGTTTAATGTCTTGCTTGATCTTTGACTATTTGTGTTTATTGTCTTGCTTGTTCCTTGACTATTTGCATCTACTGTATTGCTAGATCCTCAAAAAAGATCTGACCTTAATACATGCATGTAATTAAAATGGTATAAAAGTAAAAAGGAGGAGGGGAGACGGGATGGGGGTTCTAGGGAGGGGAAATGGGGAAAGAAGATGACATCAGAAATGTAAATAAATTATCCAATTAAAAAAGATGACTTGACAAAATATGAAAAGGCAAAAAAATAAGTTTTATTCCTTCCTCCACTTTTAATGAACACTTTGATTCTGGTGACTCCTAAATAGTTACTTATAATTAAGATATTTTGTGTTTGGTTTCTGCATGTATAGCTAATTAACCAATTAGTATTCTGTTTTAAAAGGATTGCATTTAGACACAATAACCTTCAACTTCTGCTGATCTGTCCTTGTTGCGGCCCGAGCTGCCCCACGTTTGGGGGCCAAAATGTTGTGGACTGCTCTGTCAATGTTTGAATCCACACTGCCAAAAGCCTTGGGGGCTAAATTGTTAGAGCTCGTACTGCCTCAAGCTGCTCCAGTCAGCGGGTCAGGGTTCAGCAAGAGAGAGAGTGAGGACTCGAAGAATGGAGACCAGACAGAGTGTGATTCAATCCCGTTTATTCTTCAATCTCTCTTCTTAGTCTAAGTCCCAAGTCTTGAGTTCCTTGTCTCTAGTTCCTAGTCCCTAGTGCCTAGTCCCTAGTGCCTCCAAGTTCCAAGTTTCCAGTTCCAAGTTCTCTTCCAAGTGCCTGCTATCTAATGCCTAATAACTAGCTCTGCTCCAAGTTGTACTATTTCTCTAATGTCTAATTCCTAGTTCCAAGTTGTACTCTCTAATGTCTAATAACTAACTCCAAGTTGTACTGTCTAATTCCAAGTTCTTCCTCCAAGTGCCAAGTGCCTCATACCTAATCTCTGTTCCAAGTTGTACTACCTAATTCCTAGTTCCAAGTTGTACTCTGTCAAGTAATCTGTTGTTTGGTTCTCTGTTCAAAGTTGTACTCTCTCAAGTAATCTGTTGTCTGGCTCTCTGGTCTCTCTTCTGTCTGCCTCTTGCCTTTTATATGTCTCACTTCTAACCCATGCCTCTAAGTCACGCCCTTAAGTCATGCCCTTAGGCCTTGTCTCTAAATCTGATTTCTAAGTCACATCCTTAAGTCTCAGCTCTGAATCACACCTTTAAGTCTCACACACACAAGGGAAGATCCTGGGTATCTAAAGCAAGATGTTATGAGTGTGCTCAGCTGTTGTAGGCTAATGTAATCAAGTCTCTTGTCAGGGTATATGGCTCAAGATGGCTGCAAGGGTGGTAGCCTCCTTCTGTTGGCTCCCCACATGTCCTGAAGCAGTATTTTGCACATTACATTAGATATTTCCATCACTCTTTATTTCAGACCTTGGCTTCACTGACAAACGTGAGCTAAGTTTCACACCTAATTGCCTTGTCTAGTGCCTCCATTCTCCTCACCCAACTCTTCCTTTCCTTTATTTAGTTCATTGTATGTTGAAGCTCACATTATCTTTTATCAGGTCTTTTAAGAGTCTAGCTTTTGTGTTCTATATTGGTATAATTAATTCCTTATATAATGTCTGTTTACATTTATTTTGTAACTTTGTAATACATGTTTTTGCTTATTTATCAGTATAAATAGACATGGATTTCCAGATTCCTTTTATTTTTAACTTTGGCAAATAGAAATTTTATTTATTTGCCAAGTCTGAGTACTGAATTCCTTTATTTAGCAATTGATTTATTCACATATATTGAAATATTTATCATTTCACATATGACCAGCCTATCATTTATAAACTTTGGGGATTTATTTGTAATTATTTACTTTTTAATCTCACTCATTAAAGATAGAAGTTTTTCTCCCTAAACAGCCTACCTAGCATTTTTAGATCATAAAATTATGGGATTAAACTTAATAGAATTTTTTTCAGACCTGGTATTAAAATACCTACCCTGGACAGAAATTAAACTTGAACAAGCTATTGCTCTGGAATTATTATGCTGGGACTTCTCTTAGCTTAATATTCATTTTTTGTGTGTGTATGTTCACGTGGGAAGGGCATGCTGATAATACAAATTCAATTAGAAAACTCAATTTGGTCTGTACTTAAGGATTCTCAGGGGACACTTTATCTTTTTCTTTTGATAGACAATTCAGACAGGGGCTGTCTACTGTGTTTATGTCTATGCAGCAGAGAATACGTATTAATTTCTGTATTCCCTGAGCCCAGATCAAACTTTGATACTGTCTCTGTGTTCAGTAAATACATGGAAGCTATGTTTAGCAGTGTGTATTTAGTTCATTTAAAGAAACTGCATCCTTGGAAGACTACTGAAAAGGTGCTGAGTCACAGAGTTCAGAAGCCTCACGAAGAGCCCTCAGAATATCAATTTTGCAGGTATTAAGTGATTAGAAACAGTTCCCAATTTTATATATATATATATATATGTGTGTGTGTGTGTGTGTGTGTGTGTGTGTGTGTATGTATATGTATATATGTACACATATATTGATGATATAATTTCATATATATATATATATATATATATATGACTGTTACAGAACAGAATTGTTACAAATGTAACATAAAAGTCAGTATTCTCATTCAAAAAACTCATCCTTACAAACCTTGAATTAAAAGCATGGTTCCATATTAGACAACTAATAAAATCATATTTCATGTTGTATAGGTAAGAGTCAATCATAAAAGTTCCTGAGTAGATGCTCAAATCCATGAATCCTGGTCACAAAGCCATTTTTAAAAATAATATTCTTTATGGTTGCTTGGTAGAATTGGCAAAATTATGTAGAATCTAGAAATTTAAATATAAAAGTATGTCTGAAGGAAAAAATACTTCAACAAAAATACTCAAATATCCATTGCTTTTCTCTCTATGCATAAAGATGTTGGTTAAAAGTACTAACAGGATGTGCATTCATAATAACCAGTGATAGGTAAAAAGTGATAGATATAAAATATAGATAAATGGTAGGTAGGTAGGTAGATGGATGGATAGATAGATAGATAGATAGATAGATAAATATATAGAGTAGTTCTTACCAGAGACTTATTTGTTTAATAAGCGTGAGTGTTTTGTTTAATAAGAATGGGTGTTGTGTTTGCATGTATGTTTTGGAGGGGGGTTATTTTGCCTAATCTTTGTATTACTTTTGATTGTGCCTGATATCTGGAAGACAACTGTTCATTCAATAGTCTGTTTAGAATTTTCTTTGCATTCGTAATAGTCAGTTTGATTTCAATAAACTTAATGGTGTTGAAAAGTACTCTCAGATATCTTATAAAGTGTCCTTCAGTTGATATATTTAAAATGATTTTCTTATGGTAATATGGGTGTAATATGCTCTTGAGAAGGAACACAAAGATACAGTGACCATCACTTTACAACTTGGGCATACACACTGAATACAAGTTATTATGAATGCAGTGTTTAATTCCAGTTGCTGATAAAGTACTATAATGACAAACTTTTTTGCCATTATTTTATTTGTGCATTCCAGCATTGTTTTTTTAACTTGGAATAGATTTAGAGCTTGTCACTTTATAGTTTGAATCCATATATTTTTATAAGTTTATACCAGTTTGGTTTAAAAACATTTAGGTTAATTTATGCATTTAGCTTTAATTGCATTCTCAATTATTGAGAAGAGATACTTGAACCTAACATAGAAATGTTTTGAAGATTCTGGACAGAGTTGACCCCACTGACAGGACAGAATTTTACATAAGTTATTGTTTACTGACAAATTTTAAGGGGTAAGAACAGTATGTTTTCTTCCAGGCTCCCCAAATGCTGTATCTCAAAAATTTTCACATTTTTAAAGGACATTCCTTGTGACATACTGTTTTATCTAATGCGTTATGTATTTTTTCTTTGAACGTTGACAATATGTTTAATTATCTGCACCTGTTTTTAGAAAAGGCATTCAGCCTCATAATTTGGAAATAATCTTGATGAAGCTGACAGTGCTGATAGAATTCTGCTTATTCTCATCTTTGCTAGATACATGTTAGTTTGATGGAAAACACTGACAGTCAATTTTATCAATTTTAGTCTTTGACAATGGTTGGTATGAGGATGATCATGTTGCAGCTAATTGCCAAAACAACAATTTCAAAGTGAAAGGGATTGTTCCTGTTTTTCAGGTGAAGAAATAAATTCCAAAGGTTAAATTGCCCAAGATAATGCAATTAGGCCAGTATTAATATTAATGTTGTAGTAATGCTTTATGCCAGCTGTCATATTTAATCTTTCCACACTCCTGTGGAGTGTTATCCTCATTTCTCAGACATCAAAACAGGAGTTTAAAGATGCTGAGAAACTTGCCTGGGGTAGGCAAAGCTTACTAAAAAGTAGTAAGCTGATTTCCCAATTCTCTGATTATTATTTTTTCAAATCCACATTGATTCATGTGGTGTGGATAATAGTCTCAGATAAATGTGAGTTTGCATATGTAATTCCTGATTTTGTATTTAACTGTTAAGTTTCAATTTAGTTTTTTTGGGGAAAAAACATAGTAAGAAACACAGAGAAAAGCCATAATGTCAGAAATAAATGAATAAGTTAAAATTTAATATAAGGGAAAATGATAAAGTCTAAGTCACCAGGCATCCAGCATTACTTTATTCTGCATGCATCCTTTCTCTCTAATCTTACTGAAGTTTACACTTGTCACACCATGAATGCAAGTTTAGAGCTGCTAAGCTGCACTATGTCACATGGCAATCAGAACCACATCCCTTCCCCAGGACATTTCCAAACTCGGGTACCATGTGTACCTTTGTCAGATAATGTAATATAAGCCCTAAAGTTGAAAAAGTATTTTTTTTAAATAATACAAACTACAGAATCAGAATGGTAGTGATTTTATTTAGCTTTGAGACAGTTTATTATGGAACTCCTACTGGCCTTGTATTTACTGTGTAGCAGAAATGACTGTGAACTTCTCAACGTTCTGGATCAGCTTCCCAAATGCTAGGAATAAAGGCACACACCACAAAGTCAGTCCAACCTGGAAGTTTTGTATTTTTAATGTTTTGAGTTTATAATACATTTAAACAATTTCCTCTTACTTTGCCTCCCTCAAAATCCTCTTGTGCAATCCCCTCCTTGCTTTCTTTAAATTCCCAACTACCTCTTGTTTAATTATTGTTTTGAATACACACACACACCACGATATATAAATACAGCCTTTCAGTTCATATAATGTTACTTTTATTCCTATATTTTCAGGAATGACTATTTGATATTGGATAACAAACAGATGTGTTCTAATAGAAGAGCTAACTAGTAGAAGAGCTTCCCTGGGAATGATTCTTTCTCCTACTTCAGCATTCCTTACTGGCCTGTATTTCTTTGTCTAGGGTTGAGGACTTTCGAGCACCCCCACTCCATGTTAACATGCTTATTGGTATTGTCCTTCTTCTGTTCATATTTAGGCAGCTTCTCTAATGGAAATTATGTGTGTGGTTTATGACATACCAGGGAGGCACAAACCCACAGCAAACTCCCTTAGCCTCTGTCTTTACCATCTTCCCACTTCAACTTCTGAAATGATCCCAGAGTCTAAGGTGCAGGAATTGTGTTGAAGATGTTTCAGTTGGCTTTCTATTGACAATGCTATAGAATTGTGGTTAGAGACAATATATTCTACAAAGTTCTCATGAAAAAATAATTTCCTATTTTTTACCTAAGAGTATTGATTTGCAATACTACCATTGAATTTAGGTTTCAATCAAACTGTCTCTATGATCCTTGAGTCCAGAAGTTCTGGTCATTATAACGAACATTAGCTTAGAAAGACCCGAATTTGTCCCCACTGTTACTTAACTATTATATATATATATATATATATATATATATATATATATATATATATATATATATTTGATATGTATCTGCTATGCATATATACATTTATATATATTTCAATTTTTTATATATGGAAATAGATATTTTAGCATTTTGTATATATGATAATACTTCTCAAATGTTTTTTAAATTGGTAATTTTATTTATTTACAGTTCTTTTTTACCTTAGCATAATATTTGATATTTTATTAATCTATATTTCAGATGTTATCCTCTCTCCCCATGCCCCAATTAATCCCTTATCCCATCCTTCTTCCTCCTTTTTTTTTTTTGTTTTTATATCATTTAAATTACATGCAAGTATTAAGGTCAGTTCTAGGTTGAGGAACTAGCAATACAATAGATACAAATATTCAAGGAACAAGCAAGACAATGAACCCAGATAGTCAAAGAACATGCAGGACAAAAACCAGAGCCCCATGATCACTCCTATTATAATTATTTCTAACGGCTTATCAGGATGACCAAATTTCTGAGCCTACTTCCCCGTCCTAGCTCAAAGTCATTTTCATGCCTGAAGCCTTTGTTCTAGCTTAAGTTTTAGATTCCTGCCTATAATTACTTCTTTATTCTAACCTAACATCAGAATTCTGCCTGTAGTCCATTTCCTTTCCCTTTGCCTATGTTAGATTCCTTCCAAGCAGCCCATTTCCTTGTCCTTGGCCAATGTCAGATTCCTGCCAGGCAGCCCTAAAAGCTATTCACATCTACCCTGTTTTTATTGCATATATCAGACTGAACCTGTCTTAGGTTGTTCTGACAAGAATGCCTTCCTTACCCATTGTGGAATATGCATTATCAAAAGCAATGCACTTTTGTCTTAGGTTAGTTAGGTTCTGTGCAGAATCTTACCCATCGTTGGCTTGCCAGCCTGTTAAATTAATAGCTCTGTCTGGGGGCCCATTTTCAGTTTCAAGTAATGTACTTTGACTGCCAACCTGTTTATGTAGCTCAGATGTTTTTATTCATATTTTTAAGGGTCTTCTGAGATGTGAATTTCACTGTGGATTCTAGGTGAAGAGTTGGATCTTAAAAAATTTCAATTTGCATGTGCAAATCAGATGACTCTGAAGAGGTTAATGTCCATGTCAATGTAGAATCAAGCATCATTAAGAAAAGTGAGCCCTATATATTTTTTTCTGTAGGACTTGGAGTTTTATAATAGTAATTGCAATCCTTTAAGACTCATTCTTTTCTGATCTTGGTATCAGAATCATTGAAGGACTCCAAGGTCAATGTGCTTTATAATAGAGACATTTACTGAGTAAATCTTTATATTTGTTCCTAAAATACATGCATATAACAATACATACACAAAAGCAAAAATTTCATTTGCCTGTATTTGAGATACTAAAGAGCACAGATTGATATTTTTATCTCTTATTAGCTACAGTATCTCTAGTACATCAGAAACAGACTGCTTACTCCACAAAATCTATACATTTTATTTTTCCCTGTAACTTTCATCTCTCAAAGCTTCAGAGAATTCTCAAATTTCACATCACATGGATGATAATTCCGCAAAACCTCAAGTGGCATACTTTAAATGTTTACTGATGGACTAGTGCTGGGTAGGTAGCCCCTAAACACTTTGTAAACTTTCAGTAGTTCCATTAAAAATTATCATCTTTCCCCCAGGACAGAATTTTCAGATATTTATGAAGGTAAGATACAATATAATTGTGGAGTGGTCTCCCTTCTCATGTTCACTTTACATAACAAAGGGCAACTATTTTTTATTGTGAAGGAAGGCAGATGCTTTCTCAATGACTATAATCTGCAGAAGTTTGTCTCTATAAAAAAGGGAGTTTAACTTTCCATGTTTATTAATGTTGGTTTCTAAATGATATTGAAGAATGTGGAAAACTGAGATTTGTATGAAATAAAATAAAGAAAATATACTGATATTTGTCAAACAATTTCCTTGACTGTAGTCAATTATGTCATTTTCCTTGGTTGACTACTTCTGTGGAATAGGAGTTTTAGTTCATTAAACAGAAGATATAAATAAAATGAAATCATAGCGCAAGTGTAAGCAAATGCATTTGAAAGCTGATTCTATCAGCACAAGTTTCAAGGCTCAGGTCTACTTCCTTGGGTCATATTTTGCTCACTCCAATCAGGTCCAAATTTCTAGTGGCACAGTTCTTACCTTCATTTGTTTGTGTCCTGTTAATTACAGTTCCTTTGAGCTACCATCTGCACAGTTTAACCTCTGAAAACATTTCCAGAATGCACAGCTCAGTAGCTGAGAGAACAGCAATAAATTGTTCACTATTTTGCATTTATTAAGGATTTAATTTGGATGGAAAATATTTTTCAGTTTGTGTGTGTGAGAGAAAGGGGAGGCGTATATAGGTATATATAAGCACTCCTGTAAATAATAGAATTTCATGAGTAACTATTTTATAAGTGGAAAAATGAAATTAGAATATAGAAATTCAGTTATTAACCACTATTGATTCTGTCATTCATCCTGTTAGTTTTAATCTTGTGTGCAATTTTGACTTAGCATATTTTATAATACTTATCATTGTAGATACAATTCCCATCAACTACCCCTAATTTTTGTGAGTCAATTTCTCACTGTTTTCTTTAATTCTACACATGAATTTCTCTTGCATATCCCTTTGGTCCCCATCTGTTCCACAAATTTAAATTACAGTTAGATGGACATTTATTTTCAGTGAAGGCCATATCTAGGCCACCTTATGTCCTTGCTAGTAAAGGAACATAGCTTAAGAGCCAATCTCAACTTAATCCAGGTCAATTTAAAATCTCCCGATGGGGTCCTTGATTTTCCCTGGGCTGGACTAATGTCTTTTCTCTCTGTTAGACTCAGATCCTAAATTCCATCTAATAGACCTATTTTGCTTTTTAATTAGACTCAAGAAAATGTATTTTTCCAGCACAAATTTCATACTTTATTTAAGCAGTTTGCAATTATTGCTTCACAACAAAAAAGCAAGTACAATCTACAATGACTTTTAAATAATTGTAATTAACTTACTTACCTTGCACTCCTAATATCAGCCTCCCCCACTTCCAGTCCCTCTCTCACAGCATCTCCCCCCCACACACACACACAGACATCAGTCATTACAAAAATAGGCAAATCCTCTCTCACTTAGTCAGGACAAGATGGCCCTGTTACGGGGACAAGCAGACAACAAATTCAGGGATAGCCTTCTTTCAGATTGTTGGTGAACCAAAATGATGATCAAGTTGCATATGTGAAACATATGTGCTAGATGCCTAGGTCCAGCTAATGCTCAATATTTCAGTTGGTGATTAGTTGCCTTTTTGTTCTTCCTGTAGAGTCCTTGTCCTCTTTGTGTCCCTCAAACGGAGGGAAGTAGAGGAGGAAGAAGGGAGTATAAGGGAGAGGAACGGAACAGAATAGGAAGGAACAAAATGGAATCAGGAAAAAGTAAGGAGAAGTGACAGGAAAGGGAAGGGAGAGGAGGGGAGTGAAGCAGAATAGAATGAAAGGCGGTAGAAAGGTACTTAAAGGGAAGGAGGAAGGAATCCTCTCTTACCATAACTTCCTTTGGTATGACTTCAGTTACCTTCAGTCAAATGAAATCTCAAAATATGATCTAAAGTATTCCAGAAATGAATAATCAATGTCCTAAATCCCACAATTTTCTGAGTATCATTATGTAAAGCCACACTGTTCACCTTTGTAGCACATGTATACTGTGTGTTCTGCTCACCGATTAATCATTTAGTAATGTCTCAGTGCATTACTACCAATGTCTCTAGTACATTACTAGATCCACTGGGATGTTTCCAACATATTGTCTAATCATTCTAGATGGTTCCAACTCATTATTGTTAAATTTTCTACTACTCATAACTTCAACTATCATGGGTAAGTATACATAGTCAAAATGTGTGAAATGAAGGGTTTGGTGTTATCCATGGTTTCTCCCACATACCAAAGATAGTTTAATAAAATCCACAGGGCCAAGAAAGGATTCTGTACATGTTTCTGCTGACCATAGCCACATGGTTTCTCAAAGTAATTATTTTGTTAGAGAATGATTCTGCTCATCAATTATTCACTAACAATAAGAACAAGGTCAGATGGCAAATTAATTTTGGAGTCTCAATGATATATAAAAACATGGAAATGCAACTATCAAATAGCAATATTAGATAACTCAATTAGTCCTAATGTAAAAACATGGAGATTACTTCAACCCATTTTCTACATCCTTGCAAAGCACTTTCCATCAGACAAAAATCAAAGTAGGTCAGGTTACATACAGATTATAGCTCTTCACATTTTAAAAAGTAAAACTGTGTGGGGAGCCGTGATGACGCTGGCACCTGACACTTGTGGGTAACAAGTAAAATTGCGCATGTGCAGTGGCAAAGGACCGCCTAATCACCGCCCAACCCGGGGAGTCACATGGGAATTTGAGCAAGCAGCCAATCAGATATGTCCACCCCACCCTAGGGTGTATATAAAGTTAGATGTTAGATCTGGTCTCTCCTCCTCCACACATGGTAATAAGCACATGCTGCAGAAGGATCCTGTGTGCCCGCGTGCGTTCTTGCCAGCAAGACGATTGCGCGGGTCACAAAACTGTAGTTATGTTTCCCCGATAATATTAGACCATGTTTTGTGCTTCAGACTGTAAACTTTCTACTATCAATCAAAATTTTAAAAAGTATTTACAAAGTCCTTCATAAATTATATGAATTTTTTCTTATGCTTCATTTATATTTGCAATTTGCTTCTTAGAACCAATAAATATGTAGATCATTCAAATATATTTCTGTTCTATGTAGGAAAATAAGGAATATGAGGCTTTTCTGTTGATGCACACCCCCAGCCTTCTGGATTGCATATTTAATTCCTAATTACAATTTCAGATCCAAATCACACAGTGTTCTGCTATGCCTCCTTTAGTTTTGAGAAAATGTATTACATTGATATTATCACCAAGGCACATCCAATCTATTAGCCTATCACAATGCAATTACAGTGTTAATCTTTTATCTCTTTATTGAGACCACAGTGCTTCTGAGATCATTAAGTTACTTCACTGAAAAATACTAGATACAAAATTTTCAAACATTTGAAAAAAAAATTAAGTGACGAATCTATAAGAAAACTAGAGTGTAAAGATTTTATTCTGGAATACTTTCTAGATGGCCACATTTTAAGTACTTGGTCTCTAACTTATGGTGATATATTTGACAACTGTGGAACAATTAGGAGATGGGACCAGTTGACAGTTCTACCATGGAGCAGTGAACTATACCAGGAAACTTAGTAAGATTGAGCAGGTTGGAAGTCCCAGAACCTCTAACTGGACAGGTGGAGCTTCACCAGGTAATGACCAGGCCCCTATCACTTGTCCACATTCACAACATAGGAACATGAGCTATAGTCATATAAATCAGAACACAATTTTCCATGCTAATGAGGTATCTAGAGGCACAGTGAGTTTTCTCAATGACATTCCCTTCCTGAAGGTTCTTCCCTGCAAAAGGTATTTAATCTCTGGTCTACCCTGAGGAGGTAGTTTATACCCATTTTCCACATTGAAGCCAAGGACTGTCTTTCTCATTAAGAATCACCTTGGGGAGCATGGAAGAAATCTTCATCTACAGAGCCTTGCTATCTAAGTCTCCCTTAGAAGGCCCCTCTACACTCTCGGACTTGCCACCATTGAGCTAAGCTGGAGTTTCCAATTCCCCCAGCCTCTGGCTCATCATCCTTACACTCCACCATACTCCATTGTCCAGGAGTTTGCGAACCCCTGGCCCTTCGTTCCTGACTCCTCTGTGTGGTTTCCAGCAGTGACTGGACACCTGGGAATCAGGGAACCCTAGGTTTAGCCTTCTACATCTTAGGCTGCTTTTTACTACCTCCTGAGTGGTATATTAGTACTTGATAGAGCCTAGCACAGGACAGCTGGTAAAGGCTAAATGCAGTCAACATCTCCACATTATTCTGCCCAGTGGTTTTCCCCACTTATGAAATCAAATCAGCAAAACACAAGGATGTTTGGTTCAATTTCTAGTTACTATGTAACCTTTAACAGGGCTATCTACTATTATAATAACTAATCATATTGGGAGTTCTGATGCCTTCTTAGATTCTAGAACCCAACCTTTTCAATTAACAGAAATGAAGCAAACATATCTCTTGTCTTTTCACAAATATGACAAAACAAAAGACTGTTTTAATTATGTTTACTCAATGTCATAGGTTAAATATGCCAATAAAAGCATGTCAGTTTATATTTTCTTATATATACTAACTTGAAATAAAATAGATTCACATGCTAGATTTTGAATCAATTTAGTATGCTATAAACATAATTTTTAGATATTATATACACTTACCTGTTAATTATAGTTTAGATTTTTATATATTTTACACATCATCTTTTAATAAACCAATTGCCTTTGTTTGCTATGTTTAAATTCTATGACTAAGAGAAACATGGCAAGTGCATGACTTATTTGGATTGCATATTTGTGCTCATCCCAGTCTGAGGTTTGAGGGAAAACAAGGAACATTAAATAGGGTCACAGAGAAAAATCATTACTCACAAAAGAATATTATCATTTTGAAAAGCTATCAAATGTGTGTAGTACCAAGGATGTGGGAAAATTTAAGTCCTTGGGCCTTTCACTTGAAAAACAGAATTGGGAAACTACTTAAAAAAAAAAAAAACTCAGGCAGTTTCTGAGAAGCATAAGCTGCTGTGTCTTCTGTTACTTGGTTATTGAAGTACTGAGTCAGTCTGACATCCTTTAAAATAGTATATATTAGTACATATGGACCTAGATGCCAAACCTATTGTGTCTAAGACACAGTAATGAATTGGACAAAGAAAGGGTTTTTAGATGCACATGAGGCTTAGAAAAAAGCTTAAAGTTTGGTGAAGCAGTACACTGGATCAGTGGTCCTCAACCTTCCTAATACCAAGAACCTTTAGTACAGTTCTTCATGTTGTGGTGACCCCCAACCATAAAATTATTTTGTTGATCCTTCAAGCCTATAATTTTCTAGTGTTATGAATCATAATGTAAATATATAATATACAGGGTATCTGATATATGACCCCCAAGGAGGTTATGACTCACAGGCTGAGAACCACTTCACTAGAGTATCAGGGTTCAGTACTAGAATCAGAAACTTGATTCAGCTGCTGAAACTAGGCACCATGTCCTATCAGGTGAGAGACAACTCTTGCCTGGACCTGATTCCTACTTTATAGGAATCAGGCATTTATTACAGACCATGCACCTGGCACAACCATCTCTCAATATCCCAAGGTAAAAACTAGGGACACTGACTAAGAAGGAAAATTATAGTATCTACCCTAGAATGTCATTATGAATATGAAATAGATCAAAGCATTTAATGCACTTTAAATGATACTTTCTATGCAACTGGGTATTTGTACGTGTTTATTATGTTTGTTTGAAATCAATGGCAGCACTATGTATTCCTACAGATCTATACAAACAGACAATCAACCTTCAACTTGCTTATGGTGGCTGAAAATAGAAGCTTTACCTTCCTTCATGAGAGACTGAGCTAAACAATCACACCTGATGGAAGCAGGAAAATGTTAATCTGTTCATACATTTTTAGAAAAGTCCTAGAATGACAATTCGAATAACAAAACAAATAAATTAGATATAAAATTCCTGAACCAAAATACATTATTAGGTGACTTCATAACTCTGGACCTCAAGAACGAATCAAGACCACAAGAAAGACCAAATGGTAGAGAGAAAATAGACCATTTATAATTATTTTAAAAAGTCTTTGAGGAGGTGATAGGCAAACTAGTGCCTTTTCCCTTTATCCAAAATATAGGCAGATGCTAAGGCAAGTACAGGATTTTCCATATCTAGAATAAAATGAAAAATAAAAACAGTAAATTCTTTATTTCTGTTTTTTTCTGTCTCTTTGATGAATTCCATGGTGAGATTTTATTAGCTGTTTAGTAGTGTATTCCCCATGATGAGGCTATTGCTAAATGAACACTGGCTATTGCTGCATTGCCTTTACATGTCAATGACTATGACCCTCTCTGAATCTCTGCACAGAAACCTAATGGTTTGGGGAATCCATTTTCAGTAGGTAAAAATATAAAGATAAGGATAGGCTGTAGAATTGCAGCCTAACTCCATTGTCCATTTAGGCATCACTTGGGAAACACAATGAAAAAAAAATGATAAAATATTCTAAGGTGGTGATAAAGAAAATATTGAGACTTTCCAGTGGAAATCTCCAAGCAGGATGCCCTGGAAAATTGCACTATCCACAGGTCCAGAAAGACAACATTATGTATAAGATAATTAAGACTTGGGGATGGGAAAGGAGAGATCCTAACATGATTGTGGAGGAGGGACGTATTATACCTTTTCCATGTCACCTTTTATGAGAAAGCTCTCCAGTGGTGACATAGAGTTTTGTGGGTTCTGAATCCTGATGAGAATCGGTAGGTAGAACAGCACTTCCCATACCCTGGACCAGTCTCAGAGAGGGCACAACAGAAGTGGGGCCATTCCCTATCCAAATCAGGCTTAGTCCTACTCAACTCCATAGAGATAAAGGCTATATTATGATTAAAAAAAAAAAACAAAAACAGTTAGGCGTCTGTTTCCTTGCCAGAAAATTTGCTTCTCAGAAATCACAAGACCAGCAGTCTGACAATCTAGCTGATAGGCTTGGAAGGGCCTTGCCCCCCTGGTGTACCTCCCTCACTGCTCTTTTTCCTTCCCTCTACCCTGACTCAAGTTATATAATCTAGTCCCCCTATTTCAACACACAAGATGTCCTCTGACACAGTCTCCCAAGTCATTTATACCCACCATACACACTGCCACCCAAGACCCTAATCCCCAGTTCCTCTGCACACTGAATCTCAGGTATGCAATGGCCAAATGTGCAATGGGGGACCCTCATAGTTTAAATATGCTCCCTTCCTTGAGAGAAATGGAGTTGGCTGACTTATGAATGAGTTGCTAAAGAGTATAAAAATGGGAGGTAGAGTTGTACTTAGATGGGTATTTTATGACGTGTGGATGATGTATATTATGTCTTAAGCACCAAAATGGTTGAAAATAAACGTTAGGAGCACCCTGTCTTTGAAGGACAGAGGCGCATCATGTTCAATTACAGGTGGAAAAGGAAGAAAAGGCTCTGAATAGAAACATGAATAATAGATTATGATGCAGATAGACAGGGGAGTCCCATACCAAGAGCCACTTCCAGGTTCAAGTCCCTAGTGGAGAACCTACTATGGTTATTTTGCTATGTGTATAGTATTAAACCAACTCCTAATGACTCCTCAGTATATCCATATATGAGTTAATTGGACAATTCCCATCAAAGAAACTTCCTTTTACAGAAGAGAGTTATTAACACAGAGACCACAATTGGCCAAGGTGCAGAGAATAAGAGACTACAGAATTTTCAGCACTAAACTGAACATCTGTATCACATCACATTCCAACAGAGCTCGGAAATCATTGTGGAAAGGCAAGGGACAGAAATGTTCTATAGCTAGAGGTAAAGAGTGATGGTTGAAGATAATAGACTTTCCTGGACACCTCAGGACAGTTGTACATATGAACTCACTCACAGAAGATGTGACAGCATCCACAAGAACTGTGAGGATGCTAGCTAGACTAAATCCCAGCATGTAGAGGTGAAATAGGCACAAAGTTCACCATGAGCTAAGGGTTGTTGGCAATTGATAGCTGATGGAAGAAAGGGAGTCAGTCTGATTTAAGTCTGTGGTGTCCAATTAATGATCACATTTTAGTGGATGGTCACATACCTAAGAGTATATGCACAGCACATATTGAACTCATAGTGGGTTTTTTGTTTTGTTTCATTTGTTTTCTGTTTTTATAAGTACATAAAAGTGGGTAGGTAGGGAAGAGAGTAAATCTGGGAGGAGATTTGTAAATATTACATCCCAATACAATACAGAAAGAGGAAAAGAATAATTTCATTCCAATTCATAGGCTGGACTTCTAGACGCCTCTCACTGCTCTCCAATTGATGGTCTTAGCTTGATTATTGTTGTTACATACATATATACATAAAAAGATAAATAAAACTTATGAAGACTCTTCAGTGTGACTTGTGAGCAAATATTTTTTTTAATAATGTATGAGAGAGTTAGATTTAAAGATTTATTATTGACATGTAGGATAATTTATTCTTTTAAGTGTAAAGTTCTAATTGCAAATCAAATCAAGATTAACCATTTTCTTCATGAGTTTATGTATCTGCTCTCTCTCTCTCTCTCTCTCTCTCTGTGTGTGTGTGTGTGTGTGTGTGTGTGTGTGTGTTTGTGTTTGTGTATGTGTACAGATACTTGCATCATGCAGAGGCTAGATTAAGATACTGATGCCCTCTCTATATAATTTCTTTGAAACAGTATCTGTCAGGGGAAATGGATAACCAGAATGCCCCAGAAATCTTTGACTAACCCCACATCGCTCAGTTTCAGGTGTGCAAAACCATGGCAAGCACTTTTCTTTTATTATTAGAAGCAATTAAAAAATGATTGAAGGTGATCCTAACTAAGGACTGCCTGCTTGAGCAGAAAGCAAAACTACTCACTGAGCACTAACCCAGCATATGAGATAAACCATTTTCATCTTTGTCAGAGGCTCTTCTGGTTTACCTTTGTAAAGAAACCTCTTATTACATGGCCACTGGCAACTAACGGCATGCGATCTATCCAGCCATTGTTTTTCTCTTTGCAGAAGATAATATAAATAAAATGTCCCATACTGTAGTTACTATAACGAAATACCATAACATGAGTATTTAATACATAACACCAAATCTTACCGATCTTAACCCTGGAAAACAGATAATCTAAAACCACCAAAAGATTTGGTATCTGGGCTGTGCTTTATTTTTCTGGTTCATGGTGATCCTAATTAAGGACTTCCTGCTTGAGTAGAAAGCAAAACTACTCACTGAGCACTAACTCGCATATGAGATACATTGAGGCCATTTTGTGTAGTATTGTTTTCTAGTTATTTTCTTACCCGAAGACTTCTTAAACTATATCTGGTAGAGGTTATAAACCATGCCAGGCAAAGCAGAGAGTAGCAACTAAACTGGTAAAGGTAACCAACTTGAATCTAAAGTACGGAAGACATGCACTAAAGCACTATTAATAATAAAGACTTCAGTATTGGTAAGAATAAATTTTATTTACTGGAGCTTGATTGTGTAATAGATTTTATGCAAAGTAGTTCTCATGTTAAATGCTTTATTTTTAGAAAAACATTCTTATATTTTTTAAAAATATATATATATATAAAATCTTATTCTATGTAGAGGAAATGAGTGGATGTCGTGGATTTGGGATGATCTGAAAACTGATGTGTGTAACTCAGAGTAAGAATCACTGTCTAAACATTAAAAGAAAAGAATAGGGCTCAATTCACTTGCCATTGTGTCTGTCTGTTACCTTTTGCTTCTTGCTTCTTGACATGAGTGAGAATGAGCCTCTTCTGAGAATGAATTGGGAGATCAGAATAGAGAAAAATATGCACACACAAATATGTATATGTATATATATGAATATGTAATAGATATCTGTTGTACTATATTTGGTCACATTAAATACATCATCTGTATGTATATATTATAAACATATGCATTTACGTTTACACTTATACACACACACATACACACACACATATATATTATATATATATGTATATATATACATATATATATATATACATATATATATTTGGTGAATGTCTTCAAGAGTCAAGTATAAATATTATTTTAATACTTGGATAAAGAGAGAAATTTTAAATTTTCTCAGTGCTCTCTAATGGGCTCATGACTACATTTGGCTTGATCTGTATTATAATATATTTATCACTATCTCTTTGATGACTGATTCTGATAAGAAATAGATCCTAATTCTCTCCTGAACAACAAAAACAAATAAACTCTCAATGCTTCCCATCTGAGATTATGCACAATAATTGGGGAGTTAACACTTTGTGCATGTAAGATGACAGAAATTTCATGTGCTGTGGGGACATTTTTTTTTTTTTTTGTATTTCTAGTGTGCACCAATACACCACCGTCATTTCTGTCAGGAAGCAGCTTTACTTTCTGCAGGAATTTAACATGCTCTTGAAATCGTCATTGCTGGTTTGTGGTCTCCTACCTCTACTCGTAGGTCTATATGGATTAGGTTACTCCAACAGTAACTCTTTGCAAATTTTCTTGTGTCCTATAAAGCTTGCAGGCAGAAGGGAGTATACTCTTTTATTAAATACATTCTTTTTGAATTCCTTTGTTTCTATTCTCGAGGAATAAGTCATAATGCACACACAATATGCTCTGCTGGGTTGACACTCTTTTGACTATATGAGTTTATTTACTTTCCGAAGTCATGCACACTTGAAAGAAAACAAACAAGAAAAAGATTTACGGCCAGCAAAGAATCTGCTTTTCCTTCCTCACAAGAACCTTTGGTATAGTTAAATGTATATAGCATACTGGCCTGTTTATTCCTCCAGGCCAAGGACACCCAAAGACAGAAAGTCCCTGTTCTCCAGCTACAGCTTTTGAGTATTTATGTTTGTCACGTTAGAAAGTTTTCTCAAGCGCAGATGTGTAAAATATACATTTTGTTTTCTGTAAAGTCATTTATTATTTAAAATTCTAGACAAGAATCTGTAAAGGCATCTCTCAGAGAAATGGCACAAGGGAGTTAAAACAGGCGGAAGTTATATTTTAATGCATTTTATGCCTTCGAAGAGAACAAAACTTTACACATCTGTCTCTCTCTCTCTCTCTCTCTCTCTCTCTCTCTCTCTCTGTAAAAGGACTGAGACCTAATGTGTAGGTGGCAAAAAATACACTAATGAAAGAGGTTAAATTCTAGCATCTGTACTACCCCACGATTAAACTTGAAAGGTATCCTTGACTTCAGAAAACCATTTGTTTATCTTTGTAATAACTTAATGATTGTTTGCCTGTGTCATCTGTAGGGGGATTCGGAGGCTCACAATTGTAAAAAAATTGAGAATAGTTTACAATGAAAAAATAACTTTGAAAATGACAAAATTACTAAGTAAAAATGCATATTCTTATTCTATTCCTGCTGTTATATTGTGTTTTCAATAAATAGACAAACATATTATTACTTCTCATGTTGAATTTTAAAGACTTCAACAAATCACTTTTTGTGGTTTAAAAGAATTAATATTAAAAGTAAGAAAAAAATCTATAGATTGTTGTGACATCTTAGAAATTCATAGATTTATTCTTAATAAATTCAGCTTTTAAAACCATAACAATCAAGAAACAAAATTTTTAAAATGTCTAGAACAGCCAAAGCTGAAGAAATCTTGGACCAAACTGTAAAATGTCTGATATATTACAATATCTGACTTAATCTAGGCCATCGTGGGCTTTATGGTTGTTTAAATGGCTTTATGGTCGCTGGTCACCTCGGCATCCTGAAATTACTTCACCTCAAGGCAACAAGGATTTTCTTGCATCTGTTGCCATGGCAACTGCAGTGATGAATGTGACTACATTCATTTACAGTGATGAATGTGACTACATCACAGCATAAATAAAAGGCAGAGACCCCAACCCTTTGCCCCTTTTTTCCTCCTTCTCTTCTTCACTTCCCCCCAATAATCCTCTTCTTGTGGGACTGAAGTGGCCTGGTGTATTCTGTGTGGATACAAGCCACCTTCTAACACAGCAGTCTTGATTAACATAATGTAGTGGCATACGAACCAGACTGACAGAGACCCAATAAGTTGGCCCTCACTACTAACACTTGAGTTGGTTTGCAGTACAAGTGCTGAGAAGAAATTGGAGGAAGGACAGTCTCAGTCCACATGCATGAGTTAGGACTTTCCATCTGACCAGTTACAAAGATTAATTCAAATTTAGAAGCTATGAAGATGCAAGTTGTAAGTCACGGAACTATGAAATGACTAGCCGAAATGATGCTAAAAGTTTTAGGAGTGTAAGAGAAATGAAGATTTTAAAAAGTTTTTAAACTGTCCTTTTCTTTTATGTATGGTGTGTACGCAGTGCATTAGAGGCCAGAAGAAAGTGTCAGGTCCAGTAGATGGAGTTAGAGAAGACTGTGAGTAGCTATGTGCATTCTAGAAACCAAACTCAGGATTCTCAGAAAGAGCAAGGAAATGTTTTTAGTGACTGAGCCATTGCCTGTGTTTGAATATTTGTTTTACAGGAGGCAATGCAGTTTTTGGAGGTTCCAGAACATTTATTAGTCTTAGAGGTTTGTGGCCCAGACCTGTCTTCTTTGTGCCCTCTGCTGTCTGTTTGGAACCATATAGCATACATGCCCTGCCCACTCTAGCAGCTGGGAGCCACTTACCACACTCTCTTTCCACTGTGATGGGACATGTCCTGTTAGAGGCAGGACCAAAATAACCAAAATAAATCCTTCCTTAATTTGCCTCAGTAAGATATTTTTTTCAGAGCAACATGAAAAATGACTCATATACTTGTCAGAGAATTAAAAACAGAACATCATGTATGAGGGAAATGGCACCAGAATGCCCAGGCTATATCTGTATTCTCATGTTTATTGTAGCAATATTCACAGTAGCCAAGAAAATAGAGACAACAATATGGCCATTGACTGTAAAAGAGGTAAAGATGTATGCCAATGAGAGTGTTTTCAGCTGCAAATTGGAAGGAATTTTGTCAGTTGCAGTAGTGTGGGTAGAAACGGAAATCATTGTACAACGTGAAATAATGCTGAACGAAACAGAAAGCAAGTGCCCAATAATCTTATTCATAGGTTTAAAATAAAAGAATAGCTATCATAAAAATTGAACATGAATTAACAGTTGGAGAGATGGCTCATTTGTTAAGATAGCAAAGTATTAATGCAGAAGATGTCAGTTAAGTCCATAGCATTCATGGTGGGTGGATCACAAACACATCTGACTCCAGGGAATATGACACCCTTTTCTCTGGGTAACAGGCTCACTTGTACATATGTTTCACAAACACACCCAATAAAAATTAAAAAAAAAAAACATTCTTTTATAGGAATCACATTTGTTGTAAGCATGTATGTATCAACGTCATAGCAATTACAAGTTATATATTGAGCAAATATTTTCTTATTTGAAAAGAGCCACAGACAACAGTATGATAGAAGACATCAATATTTAGAATTTAAAGATGTGTGAATAATGAAGGTATGATCAGTACCTTTAATCTGGAGTTTATTTGAACCAAAGGAGAGGATGAGAGTAGTGTGGTCTGTAACTTAAAGATGAAGGCCTTATCTGTTCTCGTTCTAGCTCATAAATAATGACATGAAGACCTGTTAAGTTAATTAACAAACTAAAAACACTGTGACTGGGCAGATAATCATCTAATCTAATTCTCTGGGCTACTTACTTCCCATCCACAGGACCCATGTTACTTGAAGTTTGAGTCTCATCCTGGCTTGTTCTGTTCCATGTGTGTCCTCATGGCAAAGTCCTTGGCAACCTGTTTTTCATGGCTTCTCCTGGATCATTTGCCTCACGGCTACCTCCTCTCTCTTTCTCTCTTCATGGTCATTTTTCTTACTTCTTCCTATCTGGGACTCTAACTGGGATGGACATCTTTCTATATTCTCTGCCCAGTCATAGAATAAATCAGCTCTTTATTGATCAATCGGTGAGGATGAAAAGCAATTTTTACTTAACATTTGGACCAAAGATGCTTGACCATGCCATCATCCAGATCATAGACAAATGTCTGAGCTAGAAATCTACAACTGAATACACAGTGTGCTAAGACTAATTCTCGCGAGAGAAGTGATGCTTCCCAAGCATTATGTGTTAGCATCATGATCTATGGCCATAGTGTATATCGCTGTCTGTTCTCTGCTCCTCCTCCTATTCCACAATATTCCTTTATATCTTGTAGCCCTTTCCAATTAACTTTGGTAGATAAAGCAGAGAAAGGTAGAACTTTGAGGGATTGTCCCACATGACCAGGGAGCACATGTTTTTTACCGTGATCTTCTTTCCCCACGGAAGAACCAACACCAAAGGACCCTTCCTTGCTATCAAACTGAGCAGCCTTGGAGGGAGGTGGTATAAATAAAACAAACTATTGATGATTCCTTCCAGCCTTGGAACTTGTACTCCAGGCTTTTTCCCCTCCACTAGTGATCTGTAAATTCTTTACCAGACATTAAATGCTTACCAGGGATTACTGTGGGTAAGAAATTGCCTAAAATAAATCTTCTTTGAGAAGATGACCCTGCCATTTTCTGGTTTTCTGTATTCTATTTTTGACATAGCTTAACTAAGAAAACTGACCCGAATCTGCTTAACTAAGAAAACTGACCTGAATCTCGTCACAGAGAACTGTTATGTCTTGAATAACAATTTTATCTAATCCAAGAGCCCATTTATCTGATAGGCATGTTGTCCTTAAACCCATAGGCTCTACCTATTACCTAGTAGTACTGATTTCACCCCTTACCTCCTCAGCAATAATTTGGATATTGACGAATTCTTATTTCAATGCTGTTGAACTGACTTTACCACATTTCTCTATATTTATAATCCAGAAAATGAAATCATATATCATCTGGTTTGTGGTGTTATATAGAACCAGTTAAACATATACATACCCTTAGAAAATGGTCTGGAACAACACAGCTTTCAATGCATGATAGTTGTTGAAACTCTAATTAGTTTTTGTTTTGTTTGTTTGTGTGTCTGTATGTTTATTTGTTTTAGAACCAGTACTGATAGCTGCTGAATACAAGTATCTGAGGAATTATAAAAATTATTTAATGTCTTTAATTCTTAATTCTAAAGAATACCTACAATTGTTACTTTTCATTATAAACATTTTTATAGTTTATTTTAAATATCTTACATTTTAACCTGGCTTTTGTTTCCACTTTGAAGAATTATGTTCTTTAGTACTATTAAATATTAAACATACTTTGCAAGCAAATATATGATTTGCACATTATTCTTAATCATGAAACATTTATTTTGCCAAAAATCACATTAAGAATTCATATCTTCCATAGTCAATATTTAATGTGTGTACAACCTACCTAAAAATAAGATTATTGGGCTGGCAAGAGGGCTCAATGGGTAAAGGCAGTTGCAGCTGAGTTTAATAACTTGAGTTCAAGCCCAGGGACTCACTGGGCTGGATGTAAGTACAAGCCAGCTTCTCCAAGTTGTCCGCTGACCTCAAATTGGATAGGGTAGCATGTGTACTTTCACACTGACACACACAAATATAAAGATGAGATTATTTTCTTAAAACTTGTGAATCCTTCAACTTTAATGTATGAACTAGGTCAGTGTTCAGGAAATTCAAGTTATCTGTGTCTATAAATATTGTCTCAAAGTAATAATGTAGCAAATCTTCTGAAGTCCATTATACCTAAGTCACACCATTCCTTTATAAACATCACTGCTTTCTGGAGCTGTCTAGGAGAATAAATATGTACATCTTTTTAAAGGACATTTTAACCTCTCTGAGCCTAAAATGTGTTTTTATAACAATGTCATCTTAAAGCTGCTGTCAATCAAATGTCGCCAGTGATTTGGCTGCTGTGGCCCATGTTTGCAAAAACATCAACTGTAACATTGGAAATGGAAAAAAGAAGAAGAAAAAAAACTTCCATATACAAAGTGTGGAAAATTTATGTCATCTATATAAAGATGAGAGTGACAGAGAATAGATGAGGGAAGGGACAAGCTAGTATGTTATGCAACAAGCCAAAGGCAGAGTCAACACTACAAATTTGTTTGACAATTTTTGTACTTTGTACATTGTTCTGAAGTAGCCATCCACACCAGCCCTTCTGGGGAGCACAGAGCATAACATGGATAATATACAATATTGATAAATCTGTGTTGAAAACTGCTCAAAAGAAACAAATTTCAATATGCTAAACCTTTAAGAATTATTTCATCTACTTATATAGTTTTCCTAGGGTGTACTGTGTCCTTTCATTAATAATAATCTCAAGGAGAACAATGATGTATCCCAATGGCAGTGGCTGTTATTCAGATTTTACTCACATAGCTAAAATCAACAATGCTTTAGACTCAGTGAATGAGGTCATCATGTGTCTACCATACCACAAGATCTTAGGTGTTTCCGTGTTTCTTATTAGATATTGAACAGATATTGAAAAATATTTAAAATAATAGTTTGACTAATAAGTATGTGATACCATGTTTAAAATGTTTTCAAGATTATCTGGAATGCTCTAACAGGCATATGATTGAGATCAAATGTAAAGTAAAACGAAATGGTGCTATTTGCTCATGGCAGTAAGCAAGGCACAGTTTCCTAAGTGAGAAACTTTAATTAAGACTCTGTGAGAAGAATGACTTTTCAAGGTGAAATAAGAATGAATCTTCAAGGGAAGGGAAAGACTATGACTTAAATAACTGAATCAAGGGACAGACAAGAATTCTATTTAAAAACATTCAGTTCTATGTGTATATGTTCAATGTACTCATGTACATAGCTGGAAAAAATAAGAATGACTTCATGGAGGTTTTATTCCATAAAAGGCAGAGTAATAAGTAGACAGAATATATAAACATTTCCCACAGATTATGTAAAGCAGAAGCTTATATAAAGTTCATGCCCAGTTAATCACAAAAGGATAATTTCAACCAGATCACAGTGTGAGTCAACAGACGAAGACACATTTTCTAAACAGTATGACTGCAGAAGGTAAACTGAGAGGATGCAAAAGAAAACATTCCCGAGTGTACATTTAATTCAGAGAGATATTGTTCACTTCCCCAGTGACTATGCCAATGCATTCGCTTTTCCATTTAATAATTTTAGTAATTTAATACCATTAGTTATCTCCAAAAATGTGAGAGTTTGACCTAGGAGAGAACAGGTGATTTATTTTAAATTTGAATGGGAGCTGAAGAAAAAGGGTTCAGGAGGCTGACATTTGCATGTGTGAGTAATCAAGGAAACTGTTTATTTCTCCAATATAACCTCTGAAAGTGTCATATTGATAATGCCACAGATGATCACCCCTATGGAAACCAGGAGTCAAGCAATCAAGCGAGGTTACTTTCATCCCAGAGGGTGTCAAAGTTCATTATAAATCCATCTAAATAGAGTTTCTCTAGGCCATTACCTTTAGTGCTTCTAACAGATCCTGTTATTTGCCTGGTATCCTTTCTCTGATAAAACAAGTCCTTTGAACTATGTCTCCATTTATTTTTTTAATCATTTGCAATTCCTCTTACTGTTGTCCCTACAGATTAAGTATTGCTGTGTTAACTTTTGAACTTAACTTGAAATTTGTATTCTTCTTGCAATATTTCTATCAATCACACACTTTCTAACTAAAGAAACTCAAATACTGTACATCACAAATATTTCTGATGTGTCCATTTTTCTGACCATGTCTTTAAATACAGCTTTTTATTCCATTTAGTATGAGTATGTACAACTTATGGGTTTGAACAATAAAAATCTCTTTTTCTGTACCTAGATGTGAAAGAGTAAAAGTAATTCCTTGCGAGATGGGAATCAAGCACTGTGTTCATTCCTGCTGACTAAAAGCATCCACACTGGATTGTTATATGTGAAAGTCAAATCTTTTTTTTTTCTAAAACCAAAATGATAGGCATGGCTTATTGGTGTGCCAAAGTTCATCCAACAAACGAGCTGAGAACATGCCAAGAGATCATCATGAACACTAAATACATCTGATCATCATGAACAAGGCAAAAGGCAACTGAAAGAATGTATCAAAACTCTCCAAGAAGGAAGATTAGTCAATAAAGGAGGCATCTCCAAATTTCTCTCATGTATAAAGAATAAAGAAAGTTGAGTGCCTGTATCCCACTCTGTGGAGAGTTGGGTGGAAGAAGGCCACGTTCCCAGGTCTTTGTTGAGAGAATGCTTTCATTGTTGACATTTTACCATTCAAACATAGGAACAGATAATAAGTGAAATTTAAAAAAAAAAATATTTTTAGCCATTTCAGTCCAGAGAAGGAATGCTTGAAAGAGATATGTCTCTAGTTTTTCGAACTGGACTTTATGATAGCCCACAGTTTCTAGGATGGTTTTGAATAAAATCTAAAATTGGCATGGATGTGTAAGCAGACAACATTGTCTACAGTGCAGAAGATAAAGGAAAAGATAGACATACACATCACGGCCCTTGCAGCTTTGTTAACATCACACCCGCTCACCTTTATAAGCTATTAAGAAGTATTTGAAAGCTAAAGTCAGGTGAGATGTTTAGAAATCATCTTCAGAGAAATAGATAAACTAGCCCAGCAATACAACTGGGATATGGGTTGTCAAAAATGAAGTGGTAAGACTTGACCATAGTAGGTAATTTATGGCATATCCTTATGGAGAGAAAGGAACTAGAAAATACCATTCTCAGCATTTACAAAATATCTCATTAGAATTAATGAATGAAGGAGAATTAAACAATACACAAATTCATCAATATCTCTGCCTTTTGAAAAAAAAGTCCAACATAAATTTGGTTATTAATTAACCACTCAAAGCAACCCCATTTTCATGAAACACATACAATCTTGAACATAAAGATGACATTGCCATGGCATAAAGGTGAGTTCTACAAAGTATATGTTTATTTTATCGGGGTTGAGTGAGAAAAATCAAAGTTAATGCTTTCTTCTCATGTCAAAGGCTCTACATTCTGCTCTAAGATCTGGATATTTCTATAAGATCAGAAACAACTCAATCCACTTCTAACACAGACTGGCACAGAGTAAACATTTCTGTCATAAAAAGAAGAATCAGGGAATCACATGGAACAATAAAAACAAAGCAAGGCTAAAATCCACCAAAGTTTTAGGTCCTTGTTCAGTGTCTGGAGATCACTGTGCAATTCACTGGGCTCCAAAAAACTTAGGTGATCCTACCCCTTCAGCTCTACTCCTCACAGCATGCACGAATTCTCTTCTGCAAATCCTCCCTTATGAAGCATAGAGGAAGTAGGACTGGATTATAAAACTATACAACCTTCCCAAACAGTGCCATCAGCTGTAGACAACTGTACAAATGTGTGAGTACCTGGAAAACATTTCATATTTGATCCATGACATTAGGAAAGAATGCATCCTTAGTACACCAAGGAAAGGAGAATTTACTGAACTATTTACAGAGTCATAGTTCAAATTCTATATAAAAACGAATAAATAAACTAAAACTTCATCTGACTTAGCCTTCTAACTATTATTTAAAGTTTTCTGACTCATCCAAACATACTTTTTGTTAGGTCAAGATACAAGAGCAATTGATGGGACAATACATTTTTGTTGCAATTCATTGGGCCATAAAGTTATGCTTGACATTTTTATAGTTATATGACCAAAAAAAAAAGTCACATAAGTATTGAAATTAATGAGTTGTAATGATACATACCACCTCCTCTGGCACTTCATATACAGAACTCAATATAAGATTCAAAGGTAAGCAAACTTCATTTTCTTGGTTTCAAAAATGGAAACACTTTAAAGGCTAATATTGACATTAGCACATTCAACATCTATCAAATAAACTCTCTCTGCAGAAAGGACCCTGAGGGAAGAGTATGCTCGCTGAGTAAAAGTGTCCTCGAATCGGTCTATGTAATTATTGTTTTTAAATTTTTCATTAATGTTGAAAATGGGTGACAATAAAATAGTAATGTGGTTTTACTTCAAAATGCAATGAACCAATAAACCACCAACTATATTTATGCTTCTCTAATTACACAGATGTAATACAGATAATTTTTTTTTGTAAAATATTTGTGTTTAGAAATCAACTTACAAATTTGGACATACTAGCAAGTAATTATGCTCCCTTGTTGGAGAAAGGACTGATTCATCATGCAACTGATTACTCCTCCAGGCATTCTCTGAGTGATTTTCAGGTAATAAAAATAGTAATAGAATATACTGAAAAGAAAATTAGCTGCAAATAAAAGCCCCCAAAATAAAGTAATGAGGATCTTGCCTAACTCATATGCAGGGTCAGAGGTTAGTACACAAATAATAGGCTTTACATAGTTAATTTTTTCTAAAGTAGATCTTTTCCCGGCATAGCACGTTATATGCTTGGAGCATGAATAGAGTGGAATTGCTACCAATCCATTAGCAGATACATCAAAACATTGTTTTTGGCTACAGAAACTTTAAGATAAAGAAGGAAAGTGTTTAGAATTATCATGTATACAAATTTCAAATTCTACTTCTTTCATATGATTTTTTTTAATTCACCAAATTTACTGTCACTATGTGCTGACAGAAAAGCTTTCCCTCACAAGAGCACCAGACCATTAATAATTCAGAACATGCTTTTCATTCAAAGATATTGTTGATTTCCTTTGAATCCCAAAACACATATTGAAAGAAGTGACTGTATACTCATGGGGCTATTTAGGAGCCTGACAGCAGTCTACAACTGGTTTCTGGATTAAAATTCTCTAGCTCTACTAGTCAAAAGACAAGATTCTTTCCCCCAGCTAAATTCATAGTAACAGCTTTTTAAATGAGTATTGTTGAGCTCCTTTCACCAGTTCCTCAGTTAAAACAAGGAAAGGGCATACAATCAGAACATATCAAGGCACTTTAGATTGTGGGCAGAGAAAAGCTCAACTTCTGGCTTTGCAGATGCCCTGGCTTCACAGTCCACAAACCATAGCTTGTTATTAGCAAAACTACAGGCAAAGAAACAGCACTCGTATTTAGAGTTATAGATGCAAAGTACGTGTGACTGCAGGTTATACGTTTGAATTTACTTCAACTTCTTATTACACAGTAAATTGTTTCCAAAATTTATTTTAACCTTCTTGATTCTATTACATCAATCTGTGAGATGTGCATAAAAATAATGCATATTTAAAATTGTGGTGGCTTTTAAATGCAAGGAAGAACTCAGTGTCTATGAACATACTTCATTGATGTGTCTATTTAGATCTTATTTCTGTATCCTTCTTAGATTAAAATCAATTATGTATCTTCTTCAGAAATAGTGCCATGGCCAACAATAGCTATAAGCCTAGTTTTCATTCCCCACATGTTCAGTCATACCAGGTTGTGGGGCTATAATTTTTCATGAATTATATCATGCAGCGATCAGCGATATCTGAAAAGTTTCTATTACTATTCTCATTCTACATGTATAAGGCTCATGAAGAGAAGGTGTCAATCATCATAGTCAAGTATTTTTTATAATAAATGGAATAATGGTGATGTCAATTGGCAATCCAGAGTATCTCTCTCTCTCTCTCTCTCTCTCTCTCTCTCTCTCTCTCTCTCTCTTTCTCTCTCTCTACCCCCTACCTCCCTCCCTCTCTCCTGCAGCAGTGTCCTGTTCATGGCACATATTGCTTCTAACACCTCCATCCACTATCTTTGGCATAGGTTGATTCTACTTTCTTTGCTTTAATCCTATCTACAGATCTGTAAGAAGATGGGCTCTTTCCAAACCCAACTGTTGCATGTAACACATGCAAATGGCATGACTATTTTTTTCAACAATAAGCAATATATATATGCCTTTAGCACATACTATAATTTGATAGAGAGAATAATCAGGCAGGAAAACCTGCTTACCTGTCTGTGAGTATAAAGATAGTTATAACACTTAATGCACAAAATGACAGAAAACACTGAACAAGTAGCCACTAAAAGTTCTTCAAAAGCAATCAGTAGTTTGTATTTTCTTGTCCTTATCAGTCTTAAACTTTTGGAGAACAATGATATCTCATTTACTTGTTGCCTACTATGGCACTTGATAAAGGATAATAATTAATGGGAATGTTTATAAAATTGACCAATTTTCAAATATGTTCCCCTTGTTGAACAGAATGCTTTTGATTTTGTGGTTACTTGTAGATTAAAATATGTACAGAACTTGGGAAGGTGATTATAAAGTCCAGTATAAGCATAAAAGTATAGGAAGTAGAAAAGAAAATTTTAAAAGGAAGAACTAAGACACTGGAATTACTATAATTATTACACATTATATATTAACTTTTATTCAGAGTATATGTTACATATTTTATTATCTTATTAAATATAAAAATTGCAATAATTTGTATATATAAAAGTTCTATATATTGTTGATGTAATGAGTGATATACTATGTAAAAAATGAATATTCAATCTGCTGAGTAGCTATGACAGGCTTAACAATTTGACTTATTTGTATATACATTGGAGAGATATCCACTTAGATTATTCATCACATGTTCTAGGTAGATAGACAAGAAAAATTTAGAACAAGCAAAAAACTAATGAATGAAAAATGAGAAAACTTTCAGAATAAAATCCCTTCCCCTAGAAAGTGTCCCTGTTGTTCTGTTATTGCTGTATTTTGTACTAATGAAAAACATTGCTTAAGTCATTATTAATTGTGTTAGTTGGGGGAAAAACAATGGAAAAACAGGATAGTTCCTTAAAAATACTATTTTTAATTTAATTTTTCCATGTTTTAGTAATTGTTTGAGAAAACTGTACAGGTTTTTTGGCAATACGTTCTTCATTCTTCTCCCAGGTTCTACCCTATCCACCCAACTTCATGTCTTCTGCTTTACTCCCAGCAATCCAATGTTTGCTTCTTATATATTCTTGAATGTATAGCTTTACAGTAGAGCATGAGTCAAATAACTTCCCCTTTCTCAGCAGTTAGTAATTAATAGCTCTAATGTAATCATCTACAGGCTCTGATTAAGTCTAGCTTGAACTTACAGATGATTTGTTCAAACTATCCCAAAAATTGTTTCTTCATAGGTGCAATGACACTGCTGTTGTCTTGAACTTGATTCCTTGAGATGATCTATTTCCTCAGAATATTACAGACACCTACACATACAAATGTACATTCAATTGATCCCTGAGCATCAGGATGAGGAGTATAATATACATACACCATTTTTGGTTGACCATTCTTTATTATTTATTGTGTCTTTGTCATAACTGACATCTACTTCAATTTGAAGTTTCTTCTATGAGGGTTGAGGCTATATTGATCTATGGCACAATTATGTGTGACTTAGGAACCAATTTATTACTATATCCATTTATAATAATAATAATAATAATAATAATAATAATAATAATAATAATAATAACATGCTCTCTTCTAGGATCTATGCCATTTATAGCTACTAGTTTTTGTTTCAATTATCATGTCAGGTATGGGTCAGGAATAGGTTTCATCTTCTGGAGTGGAACTTGCATCTAATCAAAGTATGGCTGGTTTCTCCCAGCATATTTGTGCCCCTATTACATCAATGGACATATATTTCCAGAGTAGATATTTTTCAGCTCTCAGAGATCACAGCTGAGAAACTGATGACTATATTTATCCACTGGTGATGTGCCCAGCACCTTTAAGCACTAATGCAGCTAACTATTAGTATATGCAGACATACACTAGCTTGATAGTTTTGTGTTCCATGATGCAAAAATGTGGTCAACTCAGCAACAAGATCTTATTGTTCAAGATTGGATGGCAACCAGTAGCACTAAACAGAGTCTATAATGTTTAAGATCTATGAAACTTGACTGGCCAACAACTCAAGTTCTAAGCATTGAGTTTTTTCTTATCGTGTGGTGTCTAGTAAGGAGATTGATCTCTGTTATAGGATAACTCTATATTCTCATTCATTCCTTTTTCTCTGTTTCTCTCTCTGTTTTTGCCTTTCCATGTATCTCTCTCTCTCTCTCTCTCTCTCTCTCTCTCTCTCTCTCTCTCTCTTTCTCTCTCTCTCCCAACCCATACATGAAAGGTATTATAGTAGCAAGATTCTAAATTACTTTTTGATAAGGTCTTTATCTCTCACACGATTTCCTCCTCTACTCTGTCTTCTGACTCCCGATCTTAAGAAAAAAAAATTTTTTTAAACTGTTAATTCAAGTTTGCATTCAGTTGTAAATTTTACTGTTCTCATAAAAAAAAGACGTGTGTGGACCTGTCAGCTTCTGGTGGTATACTCACGTCCAAGTCATGCCCACTGTCCCAGCTCTCAGTTTTCTGTAGGATCTCCTTTGCAAACACAACTAGAGGCAGGCTAAAACAGGCCTAGCCATATTTCCAACCAGCCAGGATGCCAATTTGATCATCCATCGAATAAAGCTTAGAGTGAGAATTATTAATATTCTAAAGGACTTACAGGAACTGTTATTTCAAATCAGATAACATATTTAAAACTCAGTGTTATTCAGGTTCAGTGAGACCAGATAGAGACAGGAAAGAAGAATGGATGAAAAAGTAGAACAATCTTCATTTGAAGTTGCATTTATTGTTTTCTCACTCTTTATAGGATATCTCTCTAAAAAGTAAATATATTCATATATATATGATATATGTATGTACATGTGTTTACATATAATATAATCATATGTACATATATATGTACATATGTATGTGTATAGTCTTTGGTGCTAATCTTATAAGCATGAATTATAAGTATAAGCTAATTCATGTTACATTTTTCCTTCTAATCTGCCTTGTGAATATTATAAGTATAACTTAGTTTCATTTACATTAAAAAAAATATTGAGAAAAATTAAGGCTCATTCAAACTCCCTGGATTGAACAAAGACCACAAAATTAGCCCCTTGTTTTTTCATTGTTTCATTCAAAGCCACCTTGTTTCATTCTCTGTGATTTTCATGCTTTAAAAGACAAAGGTTATGTGTCAAATGTACAAAAATGTCAAACAAAGTTACTTTTTTCTTCTGGCAACCTAAAAATGAATGTATAGAAAGATAACATGGATTTTAAACCCATGAGCTATTAAAATGCCTAAGATAGAAAAGAGTCCTTACTGAGAATGTGTCCTCCTAATGCTGATTTAGTTCCATTAATGAGGTTATTTGAGTTAAGCTAATCATATTTATGTATTACAATATTCAGAATTCTCAAATTGCCCACAAGTAATTTAATGAGCCAGCCTGAATGGCTACAGACATTGCCAACACTTAAAATTTAATTTGCATTATCATTTAGAATGCAAGGATACATAAAGCTAATTCAAATGTTACATTTTCCCCTTCTAATCTGCTTGTGAATGCCAAGCAGATGGCCTGATTTAGGTATTGATAAAGGTCCTTAAAATGAACGTTAACAGCACCCTGAAGGACTCATAGTAGCTACTACTTCAAATGAGAGAATGAATTAAAAATTGGTGTTTTTCACAAAGACCCAATAGAGAGGAAAAAAAAAAACAACAGTAAAAGAACAACTTTCACAGCTTCAAATTCTCCTGAGTAAGTACCTCATCCATCCAATGACTACATCTTATAAATTTAAAATTCCATTAATGATTTCCATATCTTCTCATAGCATTGAGAACTAAGCAGGTGGGGGATGGGTAGTTTCCAAACAGAAGTTCATGGTTCTTTCACAATGGAGGAAAATGCGTTAAGGTTTATAAAATAACGAAGGCATAGATTAAGAAGCTTAAAATGTGAAAGAAGAAAACCATGCAAAGAATGGCCTTTGATTGTATAAGAGAATTTCATTGACTCTTTTAAAATATTTTTTCTATTTTTATTTTTTTTTTTGTGCCTGGATGTGTGTGTATGTATGTGTATATATGAATGTATGTAAGTATTAGTGTCCATTGAGGCTCTAAGAGGGTCAGGGTCTCAGACCTCCTGAATCTGGAGTTGAGACAGTTATGGCCTGTCTGACATAGGTCCTCTGAAAGTGCAACTACTCTTAACTGCTGAGGCACCTCTCCAGCCCCTCTTTGAGTCTTCCAAATTTCTATTTAGCTCAAAGCACAATATTTACAGAACTTTATTTTAAAGAAAGAAACATAAAACTGAATATCAGATATAATTATAACAAACTATTCTGAAATTCACAGTTCTAGGGGGCAAAATGAAGACAGCTCCCTAAATATGATAGTCTTCTCGAGTCACCAAAATCATCAAGTGTTATAGTAGGAACAACATACCTAGAATAAAATTATGCAAGACTAGCCCTAAAGGAATCTTGGGAATGAGTCTTGAAAGATTGTAAGATTGGGATAGTGTAGGTAATTGGCTGGGAACACTGAGGGTTCCTCCAGGCTGTTGGGTAATTGTGGCTGGAAACACAGGGAGTGTTCCTCCATGGGGAAGTCAGGCGCAGTGGCTGTGGCTCACTCAAGGCCTCTCCACGGCTCCTCATGGTGCAGCCCCAGTGACACGAGAAAGTCCATGGGTTTTTTTTACAGGTTTTAATGTCATGGAGGATGGTGGATGGATCTGGATGTAACCCCCCAAAACCAGGGCAAACCTGAGTTAGAGAGGGAGAGAGGGGGTGGGGCTGGGGAAGAATGCTTAATTGACTCCACCCTCTGGCCTTCAGGTACCTCATTAGTATGTAAATCTCTCTAGGGCCTGAGGTCTGTTCCTCATGACTATTGACCATAGACCTCTCTGTGGGAGGGGTTGTGGAGGGCTGAAGCTACATGAAAAGAACCAGGGCCTCTGAACAGAGCTGAACTCCTGCCATCCAATAAGGTTCCGGGTTTGAAGCTCATGCTCAACCAAGCACCCAAATGCTTCTCACAGTCCACCACCCCACAGGATAGAGATGTGGCTGATAATTAAAATCACTTTCTCTCACTGAGTTTGATTCCCAGAATGATCACGGCAGCACCGAATCATCTCTAACTCCATTTAAAATGGATCTGATTTTTCTGCCGGCAACAGGCATACACCATGTGTACCAATGCACCAGCAGTCAAAAAACTCATACAGATAATATAAAAAATAAAGGACCCATGGTCACGAACCAATCTCCAACATTATTAATGATACCGTGTTATACTTGAAGACAGAAACCTAGTGTAAGTGTCTGCTGAGAGGCTCTATCCAGCAACAGACTGAAACAGAATCAGATACCCACAACCAAACATTAGATGGAGGTCTGGAACATTGAGAGAAAAGTTAGGGGTAGGACTGAAAGCCCAGAAGTAGATGACAACCCCACAGGAGGACCAAAAGAGTCAACAAACCGGGATCTCTGGGAGCTCTCTGAATCTGAGCCATCAACCAAAGAACATACAAGGCCCCCAAGCATATATATAGTACATGGGCAGCTCCGTCTTCATGGCTACCTTGCCTGGCCTCATTGAGAGAAGATTTACCTAATCTGACAGAGACTTCATGTGACAGGATGGGGGGATACCAGGAGGTGGGTGGGAGGGGTCCCACAGAGGACAAGGTGGTGGTGCAGGGGTGGGGGACAGGAGGAAATCTGTGAGGGAGTGACCTGGAGCCGTGTTGGGATGTAAATTAGTTAATTACATTAAAGGATGTCTAGGACCGATAGCAACTATCTGTAAAGCAATATAACTACATGTAGCAGGGAATAGGACATGCTCGTGGAATGCAATAAATCTAGCATCATTGAAATATTACTGCCACACCGCAGCCAGATGAAATGATTGGAAATACCTAAGTTTATTAAAATTAACATATATTTTAAAACTGCAAAATCATTAGAGTTTAAAACAGACATAAATACCTTACAAATATGTAAATACTTTTCCACCATTTTAAATGAAATAGAATTTTAAAGAAGTTTGAATAAAACACGTATAGATAAAGATATAATATGTGCAATGAGAATTTTATTGGATTGGATGAGTAAGATAATACTAATCAAATAGAAATAAACTTTAAAACAAACCAAGAGAAGGTAATAATTTGAAGTATGGTACAAAAAGAGTGTATGAAAAATGGTTTCCTGGAAAATTGTGGAGATATTCTAATATGTTGAGAGTTTTCAACAGGGAAAAGAAAGGACATATTCTGGGAAAGATATTTCAATAAATATAAGTAACATAATTTATGTTTATATTTTTTATGTTATATGTTTTTATGTTATACATATACATGTATATATCCTCTGCAATCCAGGAAACCAATTACAATTCTAGGCACAGAGAGTCATTCTATTCCATGAATGAGTATGTAACACTCACCAAGCAAAGATATATTTTAGAGCATAAACAGCTATTAGTAACAGTAATAGAAATGAGCCAAGCATTCTCTATAAACCCAATGAATGAATCAGACCATAATAAAAGCAAGCTATCACAAAACCCCTCAAGAGTCAAGAAATAAGTCGTTTGTGTTAGAAAAAGTGCAACTATCAAAGGAGAGGTAGTAACTCAGAATTTGTATTATATTAAATGACAATGAATTTGCTTCATGGTATAAACTTTGTGGTGTAAAATTAGTCCTCAAAAGTAAATACACAAACATGTCTCCATTGCAAGTGAAACTCCACAAAACAGGAAATCAACTTCCATATCATTTTCATGTTAAGAATTGTTCTCTTTAAGATTTTAATTGAAGCTATAATATCATAATTGATCCATATTTATAATTATCCCAAGGAGACAGGTGTTAAATTTTTCCACATGTACAATATGCATTAACATCAAATCAAGACAAATAATGGTTCTATATACTAAACCATTAAAATTTCAGAAGGCTAGGTGCCTTCAAATACTGTTCTCATTTTTTTCTCAACAATTTTAATATGTAAAAAATAATTGTTAGCTTTGATGCAATATCTATATGAGTGGTAGGCTGAATTTGATCTGTGGTACATATTTTCCAGCTAATTCAAAGCATGCATAAATGAAGAAATGTGGGCAACATCAGCAAAATTAATTCTAGAGAGAGAAAGAAAAATTAATACAAACACAACGTGACTTTTGAAACAGATTCATGTTTACCACAGTCATACCACCCCGAATGTGCCTGATTTTGAGTGAATAATAATCAATACAGTTGACAAATCTCTGCCTAATAAAGAATAAATGTCAAAGATAAATATAAATATCATGTCTGACAGGATTCAAACACCAGTCCTAAACATATTTCCAAATAATGAGGCCATGTTCATGTTTATAGCTTGGTGAAATGGAAGTTATGTGAAGGCAAAGATATAAATAACAAAAATCATTTTATAAACCCTCTGACACAAAAGCCATGATCTGTTGACTTTGGAGTTAATTTTACACAAATATTTAGGGAATAAATGGAATATAATCACTCCTACTGTTGATAATAAAGAGATGTTTCCCAATTTATCTGCCTAGCAAAATCCTCATTTTCAAATACTTTATAAATACAGTGGCTGATTATATTGTTCTGCAGGTGAAGACCAAGCAATACAAGCTATTAAGCTTCATTACCTGATTTTGATCACCTGAACCCCCATTGTAGAAGGAGAAAAATGAATGAATGCTAAAAATTAGCAACCCATTTCGTGAGGTCCTCAGTACTCTATGAACTCTACTGATTAAAATATTAACCTAATTCCAAAATGAAAGATATCATAGAAAAGATATATAGACATCATTATATCTGTCAATAAATGTGAATAAGATTATTATTTCTTCAGAGGCAGTGGTATATTTATAACAATTATAAGGATTAACAAAAGTTTCTTCTACAAATGTTACTTTGCATCAGCATTTGAAAATCAACATACATAAGCTACTATAGTTACAGATTGATAAGCAGATGTTCAGTAAATACAATGAAAGAATCACATAGAAATTCACATTGGTTGAAAGATCTCAACACACTCGGAGTAAGCAAGCATTAGTATTAAGTTACCTTACTCCAAATGTTATAAATATATAAAATAAAATATCAGAAAAAGCTTTATTACTTTAGATAAGGCAAATATACATATAAGGCATAAAATTCAAATAATAAGCAAAATACAAAAAACCTGTTTAAACTGTTATTATTGAAACGCACAGTTAAATAAATGAAAAGCTGCATTTAAAAATACCAGAAATATTATGAGGCATGGATCTGTACCAAGAGCAGATACTACACTATATCAATGTGCTTATAAGAAAATGAAACCCAGGGATCTGCATAGACACTCAGGACAATACATTTTCAGAGAAATAAAAATAAAGAGGCCAACCTTCACTCCATGCAAATAAGCCACTAGCACTTATAGCAATTCAAGTTTTAACAAGATTGTTTCTATTCCATAATGTTATAGTCCCCCGTGAAATATCACAGATTCTTACAAAGGTAAACTTTGGTATTTTATAAACAAGATTGCAAAATACAGATTTTATAACCAAGGAGAAGGATCGAAATTTGTCTTGTTCACTTTAACTTCTACTATTAAAGAATTGTTACATTCTCACATAAGTATTAGTTTCCAAGCAATAGGTTATATTGTTTTATACCTGTAATATTCCAGGCCTTGCCTTCCGTTTATGCTATCAGCTCAGAAACTGCTAGATATTGATATAGAATCATTGCATGTGAACACCTCTCTCTAAATATGGTCATCTCCAGTTTTCATCAGCAGAATTTCGTGTGTTGCTTTTTTTGTTATGTGTGTCGTACATCTATATATGTGTGTATGTGATGTACATGTGCACGGAAGTGCACATGCATTTGTATCTATATGGGGTGAAAACAAGATGTAGACACCGGATGTCTTCTACTCTGCCTCTACTCTTTCTTGGGATACAGGGCCTCACACTGATGCATTGCTCACTAGTTTTTCATAGCAACAGGAAGCAAAGTAGAATGTATAGTGACTTCAAGATGGAAAGGTCTCAAATGGCAGTTCTCAGCCTGTGGGTCAAGAACCCTGTGGGAGCATGTTGAGCAACCCTTTCACAATGGTCACACGTCAGATATCCTGAATATCAGATATTTACATTGCCATCCACAACAGTAGCAAAATGACAGCTATAAAGCAGTAATGAAAATCATTTTATGATTGGGGGTCATCACAACAGGAGGAACAATACTAAAGGGTTGCAACATTAGGGATGTTGAGAGCCACTGGTCCAAGGTAACCAGATCCAAAACCTTTTTACACTGTTCATTTAATCTTATCATTACTGGACATTATCAGTACAGTGTCCTGAGTGAGAAGACCAAGAACACTCCACCCCACCCCCCCAAAAAAGAAAATAGGAATGTGTGACATAAGACTCCACAGCTGTGTCTTATGTCAAGCAAGCTTATTAAAAATTACAGCATACAAGGTGGTTGGAAAAAAATTATCAACTCTTTAACCTCTCAATACTACTTTTGCTATACTTTAGTGGAATAACCATATGATTCAAAGCTTAGAGTCAAGGGGGTCGTACTATTTGAAACTAACAAATAGAAATAATGCAAACTACTTGAAGCTTCATTTCCTAATGCGCCATCTTAGGGAACAGTTTTCAATGGTGACATTCTGGATAAATAGTCAGCTTGTAGCATATTAACCCTTCCAGAAGATGTAATCCAGAAGATGCTATTGCTAAGGAGGCAATAGCAAGTGTAACTTTCTTACACTAGACTCTGAAATAAGAAGTGCTTAAAACATACATGTCTCAGACATTTGTCCAGAAATAGGAACTTAAAGACATATCTTCCATTTACCAGATTGTATCCCTATAACCTAGACCAGCAGGTCATTCCTCAGTGACAGTGGACCGAGGGAGAGGACCAGGAGATCAGAAAAATTATGATACAGGTAAATGTGAGACTGGGAAACCCTCAACAGCTATGTTTTATGTCAAGAAAGTTTATTAAGAAGCACATCTTATGCACTATATTTCTGGATGGGAGGGGGATTGGTCCAAAATTATCAGTAACTATCATTCAATGGGAAAAAATCATCAAAAAGCTAATCAAAACATGATTCACAAAGGGAACATGAGAAATCTATCTCTAGAATATTACTTATTGAGGACACTGTGGCCTTAGGAATGGTAAACTTAGCCTTCGAAGTGGAAAGAGATGGGTTCTGAGGGTCTGAAGTCATAGTTCCCCAAGGTCCTAACCCCAGGCATTAGTCGTTCTTTCAAACATATTCCTGGTTTTAGACAGTAATCTAGGTTTCTTTTCCATCCCTCAACAGACCTATATTGTCACCACTTTCTTTATCATGTGGATGTGAGTACTAGTCTCAACCCTAAAGTGAACCATCTCTAATCCACTGATGTTTCATTCCTTTGCCATGTGATATTCTTTCTTCACCTAACTCTGTGGAGAAAGAAAGGGAGTGGTATTCTTTCATCAGTTGGCTGTCCCAACTAACATGATACAAGTCAATTAATTTCAGACTTACTTTATACGATAGTGAGTTGAATCTGTGCTTTATGTAATAATATATATATATTCATATGCATACATATATATGTGTGTATTGTATATATATTATATAATATATATATTATTACATTATATATACACACATACCTGTACATATATATATGTATATATATATGTATATATGTATATATGTACATACGCACAAACATATACACAAACACACACATATATATATACATACATATATATATATATATATATATATATATATATATATGTACAGGTATGTGTGTATATGTTTGTGTGTATGTGTTTGTGTTGGGACAGGATCTCTGAATTGGCCAGGAGCTTTTCAATTAGGCCAGGCTGGCTTGCCAGTGCAGCTCAAGGCTTCCCCAGTCTTGGCCTCCCCAACAATAGAATTACTACTGTGTTTCTGTGACCACAAGTTTGATATGGGTTCTGAGAATTGACTTTATGCTTGTAAGGCAAACACTTTATCAATTGTGATACCTCCTTGGCCCCTGATTTGTGCTTTTGCTCTGAAGAACTTGGAGCTGTGCCAAGTTAGATTTCTTCAAAATGCTCGGGAGAATTCAACACTGACAGTGCAACCTGGCTTCTTATGTGGAAAACCTTACGCTGTGAATTTTGCCATAGGAAATGAAGATATCTGCTGTGTGAAATCAGTAGCCTGTGTAAGTTGTACAATAAACATTCACATCTAGCTCCCTCCATTTCCTGGTAGCAGATTTGGAGCTCCACTTGAGAAAGATCTCCAGGGTAGCTCTGACCACATGGTGCACAGAATACTGAACTGAGACTCAGGCAACAAGACTGAAGTATATATTTTATATTTATACTATTACATTCAGTGGCTTGAATCTAGGAAGTGAAATCCACTGTGCACGTGTCTACTAAGTAGTATGTCTTAGCAAAAATCTTCTGTGGTTCTACATATCAGCTGATCCAAGTAGCTCATCATTACATGATTGTTTGGAGTTATTAGAATTGTTTCTAGATTGCTAAGTTTTTTTCTCAGAAGAACGCATACTTTATTTATATACTTAAAGACAAATATTTTTTATTTCAACTTGATATTTTATTTATTTACATTTCAGATATTATCTATCCTTTTCCCATCCCCCACCCCCATTAATCCCCTATCCCATCCCTCCTCCTCCTTTTTTGCTTTTATACTGTTTAAATTACATGCAAGTATTAAGGTCAGTTTTAGGTTGAGAAACTAGCAATACAATAGATGCAAATAGTCAAGAAACAAACAAGACAATAAACACAGGTAGTCAAAGAAACATATAGGACAATAAACAGAGTCCCGAAATCACTCCTGTGATCAATATTTCTAAGGGCTTATCAGGGTGATCAAAATATCTGAACCTACTTCCCTGTCCCAGTCCAAAGTCATGTTCATGCCTGAAGCCTACCTCTTTTTTCTAGCTTAAGATTTAGAGTCCGGCCTGTAATTACTTCTTTGTTTCAGCCTAATGTCAGATTCCTGCCTACAGTCCATTTTCTTGTCCTTGGCCCATGTCAGATTCCTGCCAGGAAGTATCAAAAGCTCTCCATATCTCCCCATTTTTATTGCATAAACCAGACTGAGCCTGTCTTGATGTTTTTGTCAAAATTAGAGAATAGTTCTGAATAATCTAAAGTACTATATGGAGTAGTCTGTGTGAACTTATAACATGCTGGTTAATTGATAATTAAAGAAAACACCTGTGAAGAAAGGAGGGGAGAAGTTGTAAAAAGAAGGAAATACAGAGAGAAGGCAAAGTCAACAGTAAAGACTCCAGAGACAAACAGAGAAGATGTTGTCTTGGATTCAAATTCCTTTCTTTCAGCTCCTTGCATGACGTGTGTGAACTGGAATTCTTTTCTGAACACCTTTGTTTGTGAGTGACATGGTCTCATAGATTAGTCAGGACAATTTAGTGATATAAAACTGCTTTGTGAAATGTGAAACACTAGGGAGATGCAGATCATCAATAATTTGGAAACAAGAGTGGTTCAAACACTTGCCTTGTAATGGCAGTGAAATGGGCAGCACATTGCTGCCTTATCCTTTTTTGCAGCTTGTCCCTTGTCTTGACCTTGTTCTGTAGACCTCTGCATCTCCCTTCTGCTTTCCTGTTTCTTTCCTCTCTACACAGGATAGAATATATAGATTACAGAAAAGAGAGACATCAATGTGAAACCATTTTACTAAACCCTGCCCCCTTGTCTCCCCTTCAGATGCCTTTTGTCAACTTACCTATGTATGAATAGTCCCACAGCAGCCTCCTGGGCCAATAGTTGACTGATGGCAACTGACTGCATGGAGATTATTTGGCTGTTAAAAACTCTAAGAAAAAATGAGAAAATTTTCCTCATTAGCAAAGAAATAAGTCAAACCAATTTCATAGCTATAAGTTTTAAAATTTTTACATATATTTCTTGTGTTAACATATATCATATCTTCAGGAATCTCTTTAAAATAATGTTTTAGTGCTAGAAATTGTCAAATATATATAATGTGTAAACAATGCTTTTATGTTTTCTCATTCATAACGTCTATACTCAAAGCTTGTTCTTTTCTAACTTATAAAAATTATTTTACAAAACAAAGTTACAGTCGCTCTGAATAATTCTCTGGTGGAAATTGTTTTTTATAACTTTGTTTATAATGTTTTTTAACCTCATCAAAATTTTAATATAATCAGTAGTTTTGCTATATGCCCAACCAATTATCAGAAATGGAAATCAAGAAAGCATCCAATTTAAAATAGCTATTGTTATTATTTTTAATAACCCAATCATATTATGATGAAGCTTCATGCTTTAAAATGCTTAGCTATCTCTTTTTTCTTCTATAAGCAGTAATTTCATAAAAACTTCTATTGCATCTAATGAGTTTGCCTTTCTAAAAAAAAATGCCAATGTAGCTTTCCCAAGATGAGTAATTTAGATTTTTAAAAAGAAACCATGCCATGTGAATTTATATTACTTTAAAGTGCAAGGACATTGCACTGGAAACTTGGGTGAAATATAAGATTAAATAAAACCAACATCATTCAAGCTGGGTTGTGGTGGTCTGTGCCTGTCATCCCAGAATGCATGCTGGAATTTCAAGAGTATTGGGAATTATCCATAATGTCTGTCGGGTATTTGAGACTATTCTAACAAACATACAGCAAATCTGTTTCTAATTAACTTAAGAAATTACATTATCCATTTTAAAATGCGTAAGGCGAAAGAGAACCACTTGATCTACTCTGAATTAACCATTGCTTGTGTTTTAATCTGCCCCTTATGCATGTTACTCATGTGTCCCTCTGCATCATGTAACTACTTATTTAGATGATAATGAAGTTACTGTCTGTCCTTATGAGGTTTAACATCCAATTTCCCTTAGAACAGTTTAAATGCAGCTGTTCTAATCTATCTATTTGTCTGTTGGTCAGCCAGTTTATTTATTTATTTATTTATTTATTTATTTATTTATTTATTCATTCATTCATTTATTGATCTTCCACCAGGACATCTTTGCCTTGTGTCTTAAACACAGAAGTGAGCATCATGAATTTACTGTGATTTACAGTTGAGAAGTTTAAGAAGTACTTTCATTGGAAGAGGTTGACCACATTGTGCTATGTGAACCTTGCCTCATTTTTCATAGGATGATGTGGAAGCTATGAAAGAAATCTTTTGTGGTAATCCTATTTCCTAGCTACAATGGTAGGGAATGAGACATTACACCAAATATATATATATATATATATATATATATATATATATATATATATCATATATATGACTTATATAAATATATATATATAAGTGATATGTATAATCACATATATATGTGATTTTATATATGTGTGTGTGATTATATATATGTGATTATATATATTTAAGTTGATATATACATATGATATAAATATATATATATATCATAATAACTCAAGCTCTTAGGATTAGAAAAACAAACTGAACAGAGCTCAAAGTACATTTTGAAATGTGACACAATTAAGTGTTTTTAAAATATAATACTCAGAGAAATGAAAAATCTGATTATTAATGTGTTCATTATATGTGTTATTCATTTTCCTAGATGTATTGATGAGCACAGGCAGTTTGCCAAACACTGTACTAATATATCTCAAAATATAAGGGTGGGGAAGGAATGTATCTAGCACGGCACACAACTAGAGGATAATAATGATCTTCCAGAGAAGTCCTTGGAAAGAAGGCATTCTTAAATTTCACCCCCAAAAAGGGAAATGGAAATGTTTGACAAATAGATTTAAAACCTTGGATACAGTTAGATGACAAAGAAGTATTCAAGGAAACTAACATTTTGAGAGTGACTAGTTCCATGGATAATGATATAAGACATTTAAACTTGTCTTTACCCACTATGAAATCATATAGAAGCATTATATCAGAGTATATTCCTAAATTAATTACAAAAAGAATCCACTGGTAGCCAAGTAGATGATATAATTAATGGGGCTATGATAGTATAATCTAGAGATTAGCATATTTTTAATTTCATAGATCTCCAAAACTATTAATATGTTCTCAAAGTATATATGAGAACACAAAAATACTCTCTATGAACAGGAAGGTTCCTTGGCTTAAGTCTCAGTTAATCATTACAAACATTAAATCATTACAAACATTAAATTGTATATTTTCACTAGTATTCAATATCAGATTTTCCTTCTTGATCCAAGATTCAAAAAAAAACTCTATTTACTAAGTATCTTTTCTTTATCAACTCTTAGTTACATGTTTGGTCACCTAGTACAACCAACATTTACATTATGGAGATAGAGATGATGATTTATATAAAATTCTGACCTCATACTTGGATAAGGATGCATGTTAACTTTTGTTTGCTCTGAAAATTCTAGAATAACATCATAGCCTGAAGCTATGGTGCTGAGCATCCTGAAACAGATGAGCATAGCAGTACCCTAGTAGCAGAGAATCTGTCAACAGGTGTTAAACTTTATGAGCTTTTATGTCTTTGTTGAGAAATTAATGCCCACCTTGCAATACCTACAATATAGCATTGCTGTGTCATTTTAAAGTGACTCTGGTAATTTATTTACAAAGTGTGATTAAACCATCTGCTTACCTGATGTTATTTTTGGATATTTGTGAAATGAAAAGAAGCAAGGAAAGCACATTGTAGAGGGGGTGGGGGGAGGTATGTTTGCACTCCCATGTGGGTAAGAAGCACACTTAAGCTAGACTATTTCCTTTCTCAGCCCCTTTCCTCTCCCCACCCCTTTCCCATTCTTCTTAATTTTGCTCTTCTTTCTGTTTCTCTATTTACTGAATGTTATTGCATGTCAGAACTCACATTAGGTATTTTATAGGGTCAAGAAGAACACAGGATACATACCAGAGAGGAAAGCCAATTGAAAGTACAATCAGCATTTCGGATGAGTAGAAGAGGTTCACTGTTTCTAAAAAAGAAGAAATAAAACCCCTGTTCTTTAGGGAGTCATCCTTGTTTCTTCATCTGCAGCAGCACTTCCTAGTGATAAGCATGTACCTGGAAGTCTTTAGTTCTCTTTGACATCTCAAAAATTTGATAGAAGATATACAGAGAAAGAAAGTGGAAATGAAGGAGGGAAAATAAGAGGAGAGGAGAAAAGAGAGGGAGAGGCAGAGACATTGAGACAGAGTCAGAGAAACTGCCATTTGAGAGATACATAATACAAATAGAATTCACTGCAAAGTTACATAGTTACTAGTTTTCCATGAATTTTGAGTTAACTGAATTGATGTCTAAAGCCTCCTTGTTTCAAGCTAACCAGATATAATGTTCTCATTATACTGCAGTAACAATGAAGTCTGTTCTTCCTATAGTATATGTGTAATCTGACCCAATCTGACAATGCCATTTTAAACAAGGTCATAAGTGACAAAGAATCCTGTCTTCCACCTGCTTCCTTACTGTTTTACTTCCTTTCAAGACCAGCTCTCCTTAAGCAGGACTCCTCTCTCACATAGCTCTCCTTGTTTGAATATTGGATTTTCATATGGACTTGTGATAAAGGTTTTAATTTTTTCTATTTATTTCTTATATATAAATGTGGACTAGGACTGTTAACTAGGCCTTATAAGTATTATTTTTGGGTAAAAAATATTTTAACCTGTGATACTGATACATACCGTGCATCTGTGTGGAGCATCTGGCTCAATTATGGAGAAATGCTGCATCAGCAATGTAGCAAAAACAGGTTTTGAAAGTGATGAAACTTCCAAAATGAGGACTAGGAAAAGCTTACAATGTTCAGTAGGAATACTGTTTTCCCATGCTGTTACACAATTTTAGAAGTACTTTATTTTGTTTCTCATGCAAACTGGACATCATGTTTCTGGCTCATCCACTTCTGAGGACACTTTGAGTATCATGTCACCATTGTCCTCATAGGTATGAGAAAATGAAGAAGAGATACACTAGGTTGAATTCAATAACCTCCCATCATGAATGGGGAAAGGAGTTCACAAGCTCATATTCCTACTCAAAATTTGTAGACAGTTAATATTTATTTGGAAGGGAGGGCTTATGAGGTCATATCACTTATCAAGGAGATATAAGATAGTTAACCCTTCTTGGGAGAGACAGAAGGAAGAAGGGAGAAAAGGATGGAGAGAAGGAGGAAGGAAGGGAGGGAGTGAGGGAGGGAGGGAGGGAGGGAGTGAGGGAGGGGAAAGAGAAGAGAGAAAGAGAAGAGACAGGAGAGAAGAGAAAGAGGGACGAAATAGAGCACAGAGAGAAACTTTGCTTGTAGGTGGCTTTTTATGACCAGACACCTCACTTTCTATTCAGTTTGACCCTCTTCTTGTTTTCTTTTACAGTAAGATATATGCAAGTAGTATTTTACTGATATACAACTCCTTGGCCACCATTAATCCTCTTTTTATATAAATAAACCTTTTAATACTTCACAAGTCTTTATAGATGTGGACTCTACATAAGGAGCCTTACTAGAATCCCAGATTATATTATATATACTTGATATCTAAACATTTATTGAACATTTAGTTATACTTTTGTCAAATTATACTGGGATTTATGTATTAAAGTGTTTCCTTTTTCAAATGTCTTAATGTTAGAGAGGCAAAACTTTCCTTATTTTTGCATTTTTTTTTAATTAGTATATGAGTTGATGCTGACAAATACCAAGTATGAAATAAATGGATAGGCAAATGAAAACAAGAGAAGGAAACTGCAAGAATCCATTGAGTCTTCCTTGTCCTGGGTTTGTGAACCAGAGCACTCTATCTCTAAACACAGTTCTGATGAGGAAGGAATCATTGGGTAAGGTTCTAGTACTCATTTGTTTACTCATTTAAAATAGCACACTTAGAAGGAATAACAAAATACTAAAGGGAGCAAATATGGAGACAAAGTGTGGGACAGAAATTGAAGGAGGGACCATCTAGAGACCATTCCACCTGGGTATCCATCCCTTGTGCAGTCACTAAAGGTAGAGGCTGATGTGGATGTCAGGAAGTGCATGCTGACAAGAACCTGATATAGCTGTCTCCTTAGAGGTCTGCCAGAGTCTGACATATTTAGAGGCAGCTGCTTAGCTAACCATTGATCTGATCAAGGGGTTCCCAATGAAGGAGTTAGAGAAAAAAAACTAAAGGAGCTGAAAGGATTTTTGGCCCCATGAGGAGAGCAACAATACCAATTAACTAGAGCTCCCCAGAGTCTAAACAACCAGCCTGGGAGCACATAGAGAGGGACCCATGACTCCAACTGTATATGTAGGGGAGGATGGCCTTCTTGGACATAGGTGGGAGAGGAGATCCTTGGTCACATGAAGGCTGGACACCGAGTTGGGGAGAATTTGAGGGTGGGGAGGTGGGAGTGGGGGGTAAGTAGGGGCACATTCTTATAGAAGCAGGAGGAGGGGGGATGGGATAGGGTGTTCCTGGGTGGGGGGAGTGGGGTAAGGGGATAAAATCTGAAATGTAAATACAATATCAAATATAAATAAATAAAAAAACAAAAAAAAGAAAAAAAAAGCACACATAAAAAATAAATAAAATAAAATAAAATAGCACAGTCTCATTTGAACTTGACCCTGGGTCAATCACATTCTCTTACTAACTATATTTTCTCCTGCAACTGTCATCCAGGATATTCTCTATGGCCTGGTATAAAAGCCTCAGAATGAAAAACAATTTGATCATGGGATTTAAAAAAAATCTTGTAAACTTCAAGTCCCAAATTGATTATTTATATGAGGACAGTGTAACCTTTTCCAGAGAACAACTAACTCATTTAAACACTTTCAATCTATTACCAAAAATTAGCCAAAGAACAAGGGACTAAAACCTGTGTCAATTGGATTTGGCTTAGCACAAACCTAGCCATGGTTACAAAGAAATTGTTATTCCTGGGATAGTCAAAGCACAGTTCTCAGTCCCGATGTTTAAGGTTGACCATGCTCTGGCCTGTTGACAAAACTGTCTCATGGTTAGCCACACAAAGGGACATCAATCCAGAGTCAATGTGTGAGAGGAATTTAACTAACTCTATTTGGAAACCCTCATTGTATGATCTGAACCTGAACCCAGTTGTGTGTGCATGTGGATGTGTGTGAGGTATATGTATGTTTGTGTATTCAACTGTGTGTACATGCCCTCACCTTATATAGCTAAGTACACAACCAACTGGACATATGCCTATCTTTGAAGACATCTAGAAAGGGTAACCCTGGAAACATGAAGGTCAATCTGGAAGATCTTTTTAAAGATTTGTGTAATTTTAATTCATATCTATAAATTTTTATTTGTATCTATATATATGAAAAAATGTGGTTGAACAGAGCCCCAAAAGGCCAGAAAAGGTTATCAGATCCCTTAGACATGGAGTTACAAATGGCTCAACGAGAGATCTCTCTCTCTCTCTCTCTCTCTCTCTCTCTCTCTCTCTCTCACACACACACACACACACACACACACACACACACACACACACACATTTAACAAGAGGTTACATACATTTGTTTTGTAAGGCAACACAACATAACATTATTATTTACATAATTCAAACCTCAATTAACATACAATCAAGTTACACCAAAAAATTTAAAAGCCCACAAAAATCTCAAAGTATTTTTAAGGAAATTTAAATTTTTAAGTTTGGTCACATTCCATATTCACAGGTATCCAAGCCATATGTGGCTACAAGGTTATGGGTTTAACTCTGCTGGGCAGTAAATGCTGGGGTTCTTGTTCCTATAAAGATATAGCTACAATAATTTATAATACCCTATACATTGTGTTCCTTACCAGGTTCTTAGGTGGAAGCCTTACTCCCTATACTTCTAAATGTGACTTGGAGATTCCTTGTAAAAATGATAGAGTGGGCCTACATAGGGACTGAGTTTAACCCATTTCAATATTTATTTGTATCTATATAATTGAAATATGTGGTTGATAAAGTTGAATTAGTATGCAGAGATACACATAGAGGAGGAATGATCGGGACAAACATAGAAAAGATGGATATCTTCAAGCCAAAGTGAATCCTGAGACACAATCTTTTCTCACAGCCTTTATAATAAACTAACCAAATGTACTGGCATATTGATTTTGAATTTCAAATCTTGATAACTGTGAGGCAGTAAATACCTGTAAAATTATATAGCTTATAGTACTTCATTAGAGGATACCTAGAGAGTTCACAACATAACTTCATGCCTTATTCCTACTCTATTTCCCCTAGACAGACTGAAATATGTCAAACCACCCCAACTACCACCAACACCACTGAAACAATCTGTGAGCACAATAAATTGTGGATAATACTCATTTTCTTTTTTTAAAATTTCTTTCTTTCTTATTAATTGGTTAATTTATCTATTTACATTGTAAATGTTATCTCCCTTTCTGGTCTCTCCTCCCCAAACCCTCCATCCCACACCCCATCCCACTCTCCTTCCCATTTGCCTCTAAGAGGCTGCTCCCCATCCACCCACGCACTCCTGCCTCAGTGGGACAAGAAGCCTCCCTGGAACCAAGGGCCTACTCTCCCATTGATGCTAGATAAGGCAACCCTCTGCTACATATGTAGCTGGAACCATGGACCATTTATGTATATATTCTTTGGTTGATGATTTAGTCTCTGGGAGCTCTGAGGCGTCCAGTTAGTTGATATTGTTGTTCTTCCTATAGGATTGTCATCCCCTTCAGCTCCTTCAGTCTTTCCCCTAACTCTTCCACTGGGGTCCTCGGGCTCAGTCTAATGGTTGGCTGTAAGTATCTGCATCTGTCTTAGTCAGATTCTAGCAGAGTCACTCAGAGGACAGTCATACCATGCTCCTGTTTGGGAGCACTTCTTGACATCAGCAATGGTGTTGGGGGTTGGTATCTAGAGAGGGAATAGATCCCAAAATGGGGTGGCCTCTGGATGACCTTATCTTCAGTCTCTGCTCCATGTTTTTGTCCCTTCATTTCCTTTATACAAGAGCAATTTTGAGTTAAATATTTTTGAGATGGGTGGGTAACCCCATCCTTCAACTGGGGACCATGCCTATCTCCTGGAGGTGGTCTCTTCAGGTTCTATCTCCTCTCTGTTGGGTATTTTGGCTAATGTCATCTTCTTTGGGTCTTGGGAAGCTCTCACTTTCCTGGCATCTGAGACTTTCTAATGGGTCTTGCACCCCTGTTCCCACCCTTAATGCTACATATTCCTATTCAATCTCCTGACCCTCTGGTTTCTCTCCTGTCTTTTCCTATACCTGATCTTTCTCTTCCTTTTTTCCCCTCCTCATCCTTTCTCCCTCCCAGTTTCCTCCTTCCTTCTATTTTGCATGCTTATTTTGTTTCCCCTTCTAGGTAGGATCGATGCATTCACACTTTGGTCTTCCTTCTTATTAAGCTTCGTATGGTCTGTGAGCTGTATCATGGGTATTCTGAGCTTTTGGACTAATAACCACTTATTTGTGAATACATAATTAATGTGTGTCCTTTTGGGTCTGGGTTATCTCACTCAGGATGATATTTTCTAGTTTTATCCATTTGCCTGCAAAATTCATGAAGTCATTGTTTATAATGGCTGAGTAGTATTCCATTATATAAATGTGCCACATTTTCTGTATCTATTCTTCCATTGAGGGACATCTGGTCTGTTTCCAACAAGGCTGCTATGAACATAATGGAGCATGTGTCCTTCCTATATGTTGGAGCATCTTTTGGGTATGTGCCCAGTAGTAGTATCACTGGGTCTTCAGGTAGTTCTATTCCCAATTTTCTGAGGAACCACCAGATAAATTTCCAGAGTGGTTGTACCAGCTTGCAATCCCACTAGCAATGGAGGAATATTACTCTTTATCCACTTACTCACCTGTAAGCTTTGTGGTGTCAGAACTCGTGGAGGTCAAGTTGACTTTGTGTGTGGGAGGGGTGGGAGTGGGAGCACAGGATCTACTCCTGAGCACAGTTGCTTACCAGAAGGATGATGTGCAACAAGTACTCTTGACCACTGAGCCTCTCTCTCACCCTCAGTTTGGAAATGATTTAAGGATCTTATGTCAGTGTGAGAAGAGTATGAATCACAGACCTTGAACTTCAGTCTAATTAGATCACAGGCTTATTTCCTATGTTCAATAAAGCCCTTGGGAGAGTGATTATCTTGAAGGTCAGAAGGAGCTGGAATAAAAGAACATAGTGCAAAAATATTTAGCTTCCTGGCCTTTAATAAATCAGTGTGCTATGAACTTATGTAAAAGATTAATAATTACTTCTAGCAATTCCCAATTAAATAAAAGAAATCACATTTGCTGTGTATGTGTATGGTAGGTAGCCAAGGCTCTCCTTGACCAGAAATTTTTTTTTTTTTTTTGGTTTTTCGAGACAGTTTCTCTGTGTAGCCCTGGCTGTCCTGAAACTTACTCGGTAGACCAGGCTAGCCTCGAACTCAGAAATCTGCCTGCCTCTGCCTCCCAAGTGCTGGGATTAAAGGCGTGCGCCACCACCGCCCGGCATCCTTGATCAGAATCTGTTCAGGGTTAGGTGAGATCTGTGCTTGAAATAGACTTAATTTTGACCTTGTAGACTCACCAGAACAAATATACCCACCACCTTTCCCCAGAGTGAAAGAATGGAACAAACACAAGATTTCTAGCAGCTTCAGGTTCCACCTATGGGATGATCCCACTTCACTGCAATGTGCTCACCTGGTACAACCTGATTCAACTTCATTCATTTGCTTTTCTTTCTTCCCAAGCTTGGTGATAGGCCGGTGAACACCCTTTCTTGGAGCATTTATTAGAAACCAACTATAATTGTAAATATTTGCTCTGTTCATTTGTGATGAATATGCATAATCTACATCATTAGGAGAAAAACATCATTAGGACCTAAGAGCTGTTTTTGTTTTGTTTTGTTTTGTTTATTCTTTTAATACAAGCATCATTGAGAATAGGGCCTGGACATGGCTGTCGCACCCAACTTGTCCAGCAAGCAGACACAACACGGTTGGATTCTTCTCATCAGCCTTTATTGCAGGAACTAATAATAATACTATGGGGGACCCCATGCAGCTGAAGGGTGCTGCTTATATAGAGAAGCAGATGTTGCCAATGTAAGGATTGGCTAAGGCTACAGTACCTCGTTAGCATATGCCCACTCGGGAGGTGCACACACCAGAATCATGCAGACGCATGTGCAGAATACCTGTTTACCAGAAAAATCTGAAGAGGCAGGCAGGCAGTAGGCGCCATCTTCTAATATCGGCTACCGACACATGCAACTCTATGGAGGTATGTGATATAAGTTTTCATAGCTGCAAGCATGCAGTCACATTTAGAATATGCGATTTTCTACATCCTTGACTCAAGCCAGCTCACATAATCTCTATTGTTAGTCTTCCTTTAAAGTACTAAATAACTTCTAAATACAGAAAAGTTTGGTTTAGATTATGAAGAAGTTTCTTCCTTAATACAGCAGTGAATTATTACTGATTCAAATCTGCCCTCATCTCTTTAGTGTCAAAGGTTGACACATGCATAATACAAAAGTTGAAGAAACATTTATGTCTTTGTTCTTTCACAACCACACCTTATGAATTATGTATTTCTTTAGTTTCTAGATTTTTCCTATTACTGTGTGCCATCTCAACACCCCAGGTAGTGGGCATTGAAAACCAATTAAGTAGTGAAAATCTAGAATATTTCATGTTTCAGCATAATACATTCTGGTAACTGGAAGAGTAAGTGTCTATGAATTCTTAGTTTTAGATACCAAGTATCTAGATGCCAAGTGCACAAAAGGCAAATCAGTATGCATATGTGACTGAGTACCTGGCTTTCAATGTGGAACCATGAGAAGAACGCTCAGTTACAGGTGGATAAGATTTTGGGAAGGCAAATTCATCACTTTGGAGCACAATACAAATAAACTTCCACATATATTCTGAATTATTATTGTAACATGTATTAATATCAAATACATTCTTAGAGCATACACCAGAAAGAAGCTAATTGAAACACAACCCTTTCTCCAATTACTACTAGCTACTTCTATAGATATCTCCTCATTGTAGTATTAGTCAAAGGGAGATAAGTGTTTATTATATAGCAATTAGGGGCTAGAGACTGAGTTTCATTACAGACTTGTGCTCTGTCTTATTTGCGCACTTGCCAATTTTTCTTATTGCTCAACTCATTCTTTGACCACAGAACAGAAGACATTGCAGCTACACTCCTTATTTTGTCCTCTTCTTCAATATTTTGCCGTTTGAATACTCTTTGAAATTCAACATGGTGCTTAATTTTACTTCTACTAACATGGAAATAGAAAGATTTCTGCCATACATACTTCAGTCAGAGCTGGGAGAACAGGGGGAGATGGTGCTTAGACTAAAATTAATTACCCTGGGCACTCCTCAGAAGTTCAATACTGGGAGAAAAAAACATCCCAATGACCTTAGGAGGAGCTTTGTTATTTCCTATGCTTGAGCTTACCAATCATCAGATCTTGCCAGTCCGAATATCTGTCTCTGTCTCAACATAACTGCCTTTTGAGATTTTGTTTTCTAGTCATACCTGGGGTTAAGCTAGTATGTATGTTTGCATGTGATTCACATTGTAATTCTGTTCCTTCCTCAAAAATTTTCTTTACCAAATATCCTTCTCTAATTTCTTGGAGTTTTAAGAGAGGCTTGCCTTGTTCACTTTGATGAAGTAGGCATTTTATGCACTTATTTAAAACACCTGAGGAACTTAAGGTGCGTGATCTTGCAACCAAGTGTGATAGTCACATTGCCCAGTTAAGAGGAGGGAAGGGGTTGGTAGGGCTCTGGAAAACAAAAGCAGCCTCAGCAGGCTCAAGCTGCCTTTTATGAAGCCCCTCTCTCCATCCAGGCATGTGTGCAAGACAATGTTCCCCTTTCAGATATTTTTTAATTGTGGTTAGAAAGGTTTCTAAAAAGCCCCCATCTTTTTGATGAAGGTGCCCACTTCAGAGTGTCCCACATCCAAGGACATATTAAGAAGTAATAGGGAAAGCTACCACTTCATCCTTATAGATGTCCTGTGATGAGTTACTTTCCCATTGTCAGTAAAGGGGAGATGTCCACAGTCGTTACAAATTGATCAGATAACTTGGGGACAAATGAATATAGCTTAATTAAGAGCTACCATGACACTACCTGCAGGATCACTGACTAGCTATGCTGTCCTAGGCTAATGTCCATTAGAAGTAGCAGCACCTGAAACACAGTCAAAGGCAGCAGAGAAGGACTTAGTGACAGACTCCCCCCATATATGGGTGAGCAATGCAGACACAATGCTCTTTTTCCTGTTGACCTTGGAGACATATAGAGTAGGGGTCCTGGAACTGGCTCACCCCAAGATATGTTCAGATAATTAACCAATCTCAATTAAAATTAGCACAATCTTTGCTCAATGGCTGCCAGAAATCCTGTAAAAGCCTCTAGACAATATCTCTCTGCTATCTCATTCAGGAACTCTGTCTGCATTTTCTTCAAATTTGACCTCCTTCTTTAAGTTTTCTCATTGATAAGGAATAGAGCCCCCTATCTGGATGCTGTGTATAAGGGTGTGGCTGAAACTCTGGTTCAAGTTCTACTCTCTTTTGAGCTAAAGCTTTGGACTTGGTTCTTCATATTTTCATATTGTAATCGGGTAATGTCTCTGTTCCTGTGTTTTAAGCAGATATGTGTATAGTTTTATTTCCTTTTTTATTGTTGTTATGTTCTTACCTGTTTTAAGTATCAATGACATCCTGGTTTTTAAGTTTTAGAGTGTTCTCTCTATTTCTACTTTATGGAATTGCTTGAGGAGTGTTGGTGGTAATTCTTAATATTTCTGAGAATGCAGACATTAGCTCATCATCATGGTTCGGTATACTTCAGCAAGGAAAAGCTCATCTTAGGACAATCGTGTCTGCTTCAGTTATGTTTGTCATTATTGGTCTATATAAGTTTATTATGTCATCTTTATTCAATATTCATAGATATCTCAAAATTTATCTATTTATTTAGATTTTATTTACTGGAATATATATGTTTATGTATTCTTTTATGATCCTCTATAGTTCCTTCAATCAGTAAGTTAAAATAAACTGAAACCCTTCTTTAAAGCTATCAGTTGTGATATGCCTCTTTGTGACCCGGATTCAAATATTTTAGGGCTCCTTTTTTGTTTAATTTCAATACAATTTTTCAATTACTTTAATATTTTCAAAGTCCCAAGTCTTTGGTTGATTTACCTTTCACATTTGTTGACTGCATTTGTTGTCTGCCCTGATATTAAGCATTTATTTCTTCCTCCTAATTTTGATTTAGCTTGTTCGTGTTTGCAAAGATCTTTCTGTTCAACACTGAAGTATTGTTTTTAATAGCTTTGTAAATTTAAGTGCAGCCACATAAAGTTGCAAACTCCCCTCTTAAAACATTTCACTTTTTCCTAATAGAATCATTAATGAGTGTCCATGTGGACATTTTCTTTCAGTTGTGTGTTCTAATCCCTAATGGCCTTTCACATTTCGTTAGTTGCAGGCAAACTCAAGAAGTCCCATCACTATCATCACCAATGGACTTAATAGGAGAAATAATTAAGTTAAGAAGGATTGTCTACTGCAGATTAGAGCTAGCAGATTCACACAATAATTTTCAATGTCTATTTAGCATTAAAAGGCCAGGTTGTGGTAACTGCATCTTTCACCCCATTTTAGACTGGAGGAGCATTTTGTTTATTTCTTGCCTATTTGGTTTCTGTGTCTTTCTTTCCATCTTCTTTGGGTTTGTTGCCTTAAATATAAGATATGCAAGGTTTTCTTCAATAACTCCAAATCACTATTCTAGTCTTAAGGTATTTTAAAGGAGACAAATGTAAAAAGATTAATGAAAAGTGAAAGTTGAACTAGGCCATTGAACTAAAATTGCTAAGGACTTATGCTCAAAGAAGAAATTAACTAATGCCATCTGCTTAGACCCTCATGACCACAGTCTCTTTTCTCAAAGAACACATTAACTAACACCATCTGCTAGGTCCCTCATGAACTATATTTTCACATCCCCAGACACCTCCTGCAACACATGTCCTCTTTCTGAGTTAGAATTTTATTCGTGACTTGATCTCAGTGACCTAAGAACTACAATGTAGCTCCCCAAATGCTTCACACATTCACAGCACAGTCAAGAGTCAGGCAGACCAAATATCCTGTGAGATGTTCCTCGGTTTTGTTCATGATAATGCATATTAAATTATCCCTAGGGTATTCTTGCAACTTCTTGTTGTAGAATGCCATTATCCTTTTCATTCCTTGTCCTTAGATAGTATCGGACCTATCAAATTGCCTGCCTTTAGTTTATGCAATACTGAGGTAGAATGCCAACTTCCCCAGTAGTGGTAAGCTGTTCAGGAAGCAGAGTTTACTATATATTTACAAAAAATATTTAAATTATCTGTCTATGAGAAACTCAATGTTGGTTTTGTTTCAATTCCTTTAAACATTTACATGAAAAGGTGTCCCAAAAGATATGTGATATACTCACACAACATTACCTTATCTCTCATTCCAAAAACGTTAGGTCTGGGAGTGTTTCAAATGAAATTTTAAGTTTAATGTCATTATAAGAGAATGAACCTCTTATTTCCTTATTCTTTTCAATTTTGTAAAGGTCAGTGGCTTTCATTAAGAACATTTTAAAAAACAATTTCTCTAGATTTTATGAGAAAGGTTAAAAGAGAGACTCATGTTAATTCTTGAATTTATTAGCAATAACAATCCAGTATGAAGTTGTCTTTGGAGGGGTGGTTTCTGTTATGGTTGGATTATAGGAGCTTCTAACCAATACCTTCAGGTTAAAGAATCCAGGAAGCACAGATTCATATCTAGGAATTCTAATATAAAAAAACTTGCAGTATTTTATCCAGTCTAAAATTTATAATAGTATACAAAACATGGTACACACATTTTTTTAAATAAATCACAAGCAAATGAAAATGTTAGCTATATTTTCATACATTTCCACAGACTATTAATAAAATGGTATTCTACTGACATAGATCTTAATCAATTCACTGCTACAGAAACCTTTATAAAGCATATAATATGAATTAAATAAATGATTACTCAAAATCAAATTCTATTGAATATTTGTACTTTGGTAAAAAATATTTTGCTTTGTTGTCCACACTCATTTATTTAAATACATGATTGCTTATCAGGAATCATTAAAATGGAAAACTTAGTTTAAAGGGAAAATGCACATAAGAGAGATGTAATGATATTACTATATGGGGATATTGAGAAACATTGGAATTTACAATCCCCAAAACATATGTTTTAATAAATTTAATACAACAAAGTATTATATATTCATTATGTTAACAAAAATGAAGGTGTTATTTATTTTACATAATGCAGATAAACTACTATTATAATATACACAGTCTCAGAGATACAGAAACACCAGAAATTAGATTGTCTGAAATACAAGGGGCTAAAGTGCACAGGAGCTATTCAGTGTAACCTGTGTTTTTCAAGGGCATTTATTACAGATTTCCAAGGACCCAACAACTCACTAAATCTAAAACTCTTATCATCCCATTACAATTTTACAGATATACATTAGGCCGTCAAGTGGAGAAATGATATGTAGAGCCAAGTGCAAGTAAAAAAATAAAACCTTAATAATTCTGGATACAGTATGTAAGCAGAAATTTTTAACATTTAACTTGGAATATATATCAGTGTGGTAGTTATATATCAAAATTGGCAGAAGAAAAATAAATTGTTTTGAAAATGAATGGAAGATAGTTCTTAGACAAAGGTCAAATATAAGCCCATTTTTCTTAGCAAAATTGCCAAATTGATATGTTCCATGTAATGTAAAATAATTAAGATAGTCCTTTAGATATGACAAAATGGTTTGATATGTGCATGTATGAATATGCATATGTATGTATGTGGGTATGAGTGTGTTCATGTGTGTTAAGCTAACATACATTCTACTAGAATGCCTTGTATATGAGAAGCAGCAGGAGAAGTCTTATTGCCTTGATGAAATTAAGAATTTTGAGATGCAGCAATTACATCTTGGACTATCCAGCTGGTCCCCATATTACAAGAGAAGATTATGAGAGAGAATCTGACAATTGGCATTGAACTTAAATGTAGTAATTATGAAGTCACTAGCCAAGGAGAGCCTACCACTCTCTGCAGCTATGATTCACGTAGTGTAAGGGTTCCAAAACAGATTTTGACCAGAATTCTAATTTTTTTGTTCTAGTCACCCCAAATGTGAAATAATATACTTTCTTGTTGCATGATACTGGTTTTGTATGGCATTTATATATTAAGAAGTCCCTGGAAAATGATTATAAATAAAAACAAAAGAAAAAGATAGCCAATATAATTGGGAAAAGGGGAAAATATCTGTATATTTAATATTGTTTGCTTTGTGGTACTGGAGTTCCAGCCTAGGCCAAGGCTCTTCCTAGTCACACACTCTTTAACTGAGTTACAACCCTTGCCCCATAAATTCTCTTCTAATACATGTCAAAGCAAGAAAAATTGTTATGAACATTCACTTACAAATTGGTATTTAATAAAGCTCTCAAATCTATGATTCAAGAATGATTTTTCAACAGAGTAATAAGAAGAAAGATGAGTAGAAGGGACAAAATATATAAACAGACACTTTACCAAGAACTCATCATAAATTTTGTGTCAATACAGAAAAATACACCAAAAGTCCTTCACTAACTAATGATAACCTTAACTAAGATGAAGTGCCATACCACACAGAACTGATGTAATAGGAAGATTCTGAAGTGATGACAGAGAAACAGGACCACCCAAACATCCATGGTGGGAAATTATACAGAGTTTCCTATGATGTTAAATAAGGACCATCAAATGAAGGATTCTCACTCATATATATTTATCCAAGATAAACATATATGCTCATAAAAATAACTCTGAATATCAACAGATGCTATAGTCACAGCCACACAGATGTACACACTGACTAAAGAGCATGCAGTACAAATTAAAACTAACTGGAAAATCTCTGTCTACCATATTGTGAATGGAGCAATGTGTTCCTTCATATTCTTAGAAATGAAAACATTAAGCATATATATATATATATGTGTGTGTATGTGTGTGTGTGTGTGTGTGTGTATGTGTATGTGTATGTGTATGTATGTATATGTATATGTATATGTATACATATATATATGCATTCAATCCTAATTTTCAAAAGTGATATATGGATGAAAGAAGCCAAAAGAGGAAAATTATGGACTATATTATAGAGTCTATATAAAATTCTGGAAAAGACACAATTAGAATAAAATCCTATTGTGGGTCCCTTGTTTTGGAGGATATCCCACGACGATCTCCCGACTGGGGACAGGGTGAGAGCAGGGAGGGCTCACTACTGTCTCTGCTGCTGCCTCTGGCTTGCGTCTCCACTGTCTGTAGGTCTCCAGCTGGCCTGATGTGGGAGGTTGAGGCCAAAGGACACAGTGTGCGAGCAGGAGGGGAGATTGCCTGCCCCTGCAGCTGCCTCTGCCTGCTCACTGTGGTGACCGGTCTCTCCCAGGCAGTTTCTGGGAGAGCAGACCTCTCCCCAAGTGTTACAGCTCTTGTGTCAAAAACTCTCAAACACCAGGATGATTCTTGAGCACGCGCCTTTTACTTCCCCTAAATAGAGCCCTTATATACAGTTTTGGGGTGGGTTAGGGTCTGACAGCAGATAATGTCTATTGGCTTGACCTGAGAGCTTGGAGTTACCTCATCTGCATGTGGGAGATCCTGAGGGACCGTTTCTTGTGGTGACTGATGGTCATAAACCTCTCTGTGGGAGGGGGTTGTTGGAGGACTGAAACTAAGTGAAAAGAACCAGGGCCTGGGAGCAGAGCTGAACTCCTGCTGTCTGATAAAGGTTCCGGAGTTCGAAACTCATGCTCAACCAAACACCCAGCTGCTTCTCACAGCCCACTGAACTACATTCCTATTACATATGCCCCAAGGTTGAAGATCTTGCCCTTCACAAAGAAGAGACTGGAAATTATGTGGTTACTTTGGGAAATTTTTATTTTAATATTGTGATGGTATATTATTGGTGATAAATCCTAGTCACAATTACAAAGCTGAGCTTCAATGAAAATATTTTAATGTGTGTAAACATTATAAGCCAGGGAAAACACCTTGACATTCAAGCAAATATTTACAGAAAAATGACAAGAATTAGACTTAAAAGGCTGTGTACATGTGTTTATGTGTCTATGTTTAATGTCTTTCTGACAGTAATTTATTCTCTATTTACAAATGGAAACAAGGTAGAAGAAAATGTACTCTATTTTAGGCACTATGCTAAGCTGGTATTTGGCTGTAGTGCTGCCTAAAATTGGCATGCTCTTACTGGGAATATCAAGTTGAAAATATTCAGTGCATTTAGCTAATAGATTTTCTTAATGTGTGAATTATTTCGTGGCATAAAATGAATGCACCTGTGAATAAAGAATTGACTCTTTCAGAGACCCAGCTTGCTTGCGTCTCCAAAACCAACACAATTTATTGTACTTGAGTGATGGATTTAGTGTCTAAAAAGCCTCAAATGGGTCTTAAAAAGAGAAACTAGACCCTCTTTCTATTATGTCTGGAGCAGTTATCATTATGTTGTGATGTCATCTCATCTGTATTTATGCTCAGTGATGGGTTTTTGTAACAGAAGGTCATATTTAGGATGATTCTGACAGATTTCTCAGGATTCTGATACAAAAGTTTTTTTCACGTAACTTTTGAAGCCAGTGAATAAGAATTAAATGGTGGTGTTGCATTTGTATTAAAGATTATTAATTAATATAAAACTCAAATTATATAAAAATAATCACATTCCTAAATATTAATTATTAATATATTACAACATACTTGTCTGCTTACAAAATGTTTATAGTTCTGAGAAACAGAGTTATTGAAATGTGATATTTTAATAAATAATTAGTAACCTTAATTCCCATAACAAAAAATATAGATTTTTCAAGAGCAAGCACAAACTAGATAAGATGGCATTATCTTGTTAAATTTATGTTTATAAAAATTATGTCATTTAATATTTCCTGAAGCCATTTTTAGGACCTAGAAAACATGAAGATAATCAAAATTTGGTCTTGAGATTTGTCTGCCTCCAACGTTTTAGAATGTCTTATCATAATGGAAATGGACATCCAACCAAAATCCAGATACTGATTCAAGGCAATCCTCATTAATTTCCAACAAGATTCACCACACAAGCTAAATAAACAATGCAATAGAAGCAAATCAATGTAATAGAAGCAAATAGAGAGTCCACATATAATCCTGCACTCTTACAGACTTTTTTTTTTTTGACAAAAACCCATTGTTTAAGAGATGGTGAAGGGTTCCATCTATTTTGGAAATCAGTTTGAAGAATCTTCAAAAAGCTAGAGCTAGTTCTATCACATGACCCATCTGTGTCACTCTTGGGTATGTACTCAAAGGACTCTAAATCGTACTAAAGAGGTGCCAGCTCAAGTCACCAAAATCGTAGCCTAGAAAGTAGGGGTGAGCATGAAGTCTCACCTCCAGTTGAGGTGGTACTGGGAACTGATAAGTCCTGGGTGGAGGGGAGTCAGATTATTTTGAGATTGTGGCACCTGGTAGATGGACCAAGCTCCAGTGAATGGTCACATGTCCAAGAACGTATGGAGAGCACAAACTGGACTTGAAGAATTTTAAATAGATTAAGATAAAACAAAATTGCATGTCTAGATAAAGGAAGGATTTTGGAAAGGAATGTGAATATGATCAAAATACATTGTTTGAAATTCTTAATAAACTAATAAAAATAGAACTTAAAAAATGAACAAGGAATAATTGCATTGTAGTTTGAAATTTTAGGTCAGTATAGAGTTATGCTTTTTACAGTTTATTCATGAATGCCCAAACCAGAGGCAACTAATATGTCCTTTTATACGTAGTTAATTAATGTTTGCATGACTACATGAAGGAACAGTATTAAGCAATAAAATATAATAGCTTGTCAAAACATGAGAATATGTTTCTATTTAGATGCATATACGTACGTGAAGGAACTGAAACCATGCACTCTGAAAAGTCCATGTGAAATGGGATACAACTCGATGTCATCTGAGAAGTAAAAGGTGTGGCTAGTTATCAAAGTTGAGCAATGTGCAGCTGTCTGAGGAAAGGTAGCAGAGGAAGAAGAAATGTTTTATATGTAGTGAAAAGATTGTATATGCTGTTCTAAATGCTGATATATGGCACTGTGCATTTATTAAATCATAGAACTTGAACATGTTAATCTTAATATATGGATCGAAAACATCATTTATGCTATTGAAGATATAAAAGGGTGATATTTACTATACGAAAGTATACTAGTATATTATTATATGAAAAGATCCCACTGGAGGATGCATAGCTGAGTAAATATGGAAATAAATGAAGTCCGTAAGACCAATGATAAAAGAAACTTCATTCAAAGTCTCTGTTTTGCTTGTGTTATATATTGACATATTCTGAAGTTAGTGTAAATTAAAGAAATGTGACACAAGCCAGGCAACTTTCTTCTGGAGCAGAAGTATAAAGAGAAGAAAGAGAATCTGTAAGTGCTTGATTTGACTAGTGTCAGAAAAATTACACCAGACAAATCTAACTGAGATGATGTCTACATGACTTGAGGGATGAAATCTGGTTTAACTCCCTGTGTGTGATGTTAACACAAAAAACATACCTAGCTCTGGGCATGCATATGGGGTAGGGCAGTCTTTATATGTCATAGTTCAGCTGCCTGACACCTGAAAGAAACTAGAAACCAAGATGGCTTAGTAAGAACAAGTAATAAACACTCCTTTCAAATCGTCTCCTGGGTTCTTCTTTGGTGAGGCTGATGTGAGAAAAGAACATATATAGGAAGCTGTGAGGATATCTATAGGGTTGTGAGTCAAAGGTAAGCACTCACTTTAGGAGGTGATGTACAAAGAAAATTAAAATCAACTTTCTGAACCACATTATCCAAAGTGTGACCAGTTAGATGAACAATATAAAGAAGGACCAGATTATAATGTCAATTTATAAATGTCCATGAGTTCACAGTGATATCAATAAATGATTTAAGATGATAAACAGCAGAGAAACACATCTCCTAAGAAATGCTTACACTACTAATTATAGAAATTAAATATTGAAGAAGTGCAATCTGGCTTTCTGCTTTTTAAGAATCAGTTGCAAATGAGAAGATTTTAATGATCAATGTCCATATTTAAGGAGAGTGGGACATACTAAACACAATACAACAAATCTACTCCATATTCCATATGATAAATGCTCACAAATATAGTAGTAAATTATATACACAATTTGTACTTGCCCAATAACCACCCAAACCACAAAGAGAACATAAAGGAATTCCACAACAAATGTAAAAAATGTAAATAGTAAATAATAGTCATCAAAACTGGTGAGACCATCAGAGTAAAAACAAACAATCCATTCCTGGAGATGCTAAGTGTGATATGGAATTCTTTGCAGCGAGAACCATATTTTTTTTTTTTTTGGTTTTTTTTTTTTTTTTTTGGTTTTTCAAGACAGGGTTTCTCTGAGTAGCCCTGGCTGTCCTGGAACTCACTTTGTAGACCAGGCTGGCCTCAAACTCAGAAATCTGCCTCGAATTCAGAAATCCACCTGCCTCTGCCTTCCAAATGCTGGGATTAAAGGTGTGAGCCACCACTGCCCAACTACCAGATATTTTTCTTTTTGTCTTTTCAGATAGACTAATGGTTAGTGGCTATCTAAGGATTCCAGATTCTCATCAGCATATTAGAACTGATGACGTATCTGGATTTGTGGATCAAGTATCTTCTGGGTTCTTAGCCTGCCTAAAATGCAGACAGTCATTTTTGAATTACCCAGACTGAATGATGTAATCTGATAACTTTCATCTGAAATACATAGTCATTATATTTCCCCCTTTCCTCCAAATAATTCTAATAAGTGTATCCACCTGAACAAATAAATTCAAAGGATTTTCTGAAGGTAGCATGTCATTGTAGATATTTTATGCCTATACATAGTTTTCAACACCGAGTATTATTTCCAAAAAATAAAAAGTAATCATTAGAAGATATGATTGGAAGCTGGAAAGTGTTGATGTATGTGTGTGTTGCTTATATAACAAACAATATTAGATGTTAAGGCAATAAATTTATATGTCTATATAGTCTTCTACTTTTAAAATGGTAAAAGTGGTAAAGATAAAGTATTACACAAAGATAAACCATGTTTTCCACATAAATATGATTAATGTTGTACTATACTTAATGTAGTTTATAAATGTGAATGCTGAGAGAATGTTCTTCTAATATTCTATAAATTTAAAGCAACCAGAAACTATTATTTTTCTGTCATCTAAACCCATGATTCTGAAATATGTAAAATGTAATCACTGAATGAGGCAGTGACTTGCCCAAGGCTATATACAAACAAATATCAATAGTAAAATAATGTTATTTGTGCTATGGCAAGTTGTAGTGCCATATACTCAGGGAATCATGAACACTGTAATAGAACGAGGAGGATTCAATATTGTTTTAAGGAGGAAATAAACAATAAAAATGATAATATGCAAAACAAAAAACACAGAGATACATATATCTTCCTAAATGCTTTTTTGATGACAAACCATATTTGAACAAATTCATGTATGTTATCATATCTAAATCACTCAATAAATTGAGATTTATAGAATGATCAAACCCATTTATGCTACAGATAATTGAGTCAGAAGTAATGCAAATTGCACAAGGTTATGCAGATAGTTAAGTAACCTATGATTCTACGATGACTAGTTCTAATATATAACATTTAATTCTATAAGTTCTCCTATATAATGTCATAAACATAAATCAAAAATTCTCACAAAGATAACATCATATGACATCCTACTTGGATTTGGTCTTTGTCAGTACCTCAGCAGCTGCCTTCAGCTCCAACGAAACTTTTCCTTTCTCTCAAAAGGCAGCCACCTTTTACACCTCTAACTTGAGAGTGTAGCTCTGACTTTTAAAGCCTACTGTATACTACCCTCCACTCCACATTTTTTAAAAATAACATCTTTCATTCCACCTGTGGTGTTCCATGCATTATTAATTTGCCCATTTCTGTTTATCACAATATATCATGTATATGTCACAAAACTCTCTGGTTGCATTCACAATTAATGGATATTCCTATTGAAAACAGTATACTGTTTACAGTTGGTGTTACTAGAACAATCAGATGTGTGAGCAAATGCAATTTGGTAGATAATGCTAGGCAGATCTCTAAACAGTTGGCTTACACTATTAAACCTGTAGTCTATTGCACATTCTAACTTTCTGCTTCCTGTCACACATGTATGCTCAGTCTTTCCCAATGGTCTATTTATTTATGTCTGCCCTAAAATTAATCTTCCTTCAATTTTTTACAAATAAGGAAATACTTAATATGAGATAGTGTCTCCCTAGGTTTCTTACATGATGAAATTGTCCTCTTGCCTCAGCCTTTCAAGTGCCTGGCTCTAAAGAAATACAGCTTCCTCAAGCTAAAAACATTTCCTGTGATCGATATTTGCCTTTATTAGTATGAGAGTGCCATGTTAAAGAAATATTTGCTTATGTGAAAAACATTAAGTTCCTACCATGAAGAACAATAACAAATGTATTCATGTACCTTTTAAAGATAAAGATAAATACATTCTCCTTTTATTTTGGATATTCTAAGCTTGTGTTCCCTGCCCCCTTTGTATAGTAGCGTAGGTGAAGATGTTTAGTTTGGGAGATGGCAATGAACCTAGGCCACTGCCTTGGAGAAGAGCTGAGCTCATTAACAATGCAGAGAGAGTTGCTGAGGGCACCAGGTGCCTGTGGATTCATTCCATTTGTTTCTCAGAACTCTTATTTGAATACAGAATTTCTGGATAATATGTCCAAAATTCATACCCTTAAGACACAAACTATTACTTGGAACCTTGTTGCCTCCAACTGGTTCACTGGAGCCCTGTGGTCATTTGGTTCTTTCATGCCATTTTACTCCTCCCCAGCTCCTCCCACACAGAAAAGGGCTCAGTGTGGTCAAAGCCTCCCTAACTAACAGCCCACACATGCTAAAATTGGTTTATTATGTACAGTTCCAATTCCGTGGTTTTAATTTGCATATCTATCTGTTGGAGCACATTGGCTGAAAATACAATCTTTTCTGTGTAATTGGAATTGCTGCCTTGTTCCAGCTACAGAAGAAGGTTCCTGTATCCCTTCATTCCCTGCAAGTTCATTTGTTTATGTCCACATCAAACCAAACTGTCATTCCATACACCCATATAATTACAAAACTTGATTGCTAATGATACAAATCTTCTAATTAGTTTTTCTAAAATAAAAAACAACCTTGAATTTATGAAATAAATCCAAGTCGGTAATCTTTGGGTTTTAAACATAGCTCTATTCATATTGTTAATATTTAGTTTAAAATTTTCCAGCTGTGTTTTGGCAGAGATGATCAAAGTTTCTTTTTAAAGATTTCTCTTAACTTGACTATTTCCACTTCATTGAAATATTTGTGGGATCTCTGTCAGGTGTACTTTGCCTTAAAAAAGTCATTGTGGCTGCATGTGATATCTACATGTATTTACCCAGTGATGCCACTGTGGCTCTGTGCCTTGTCTACAGGTTTTTACCCATCATTTTAATTATTGTGCAATTGGGAGGGACAGGTTTATTTTTGACACATCAATAACTTTAAACTAGTTATTATAGTCACCAATGTACTGTCTGCTTTGTTTGTTTATTTGTTTGTTTCTTTTATTTTTGTTTGCTTTTTATTTTTCAAGTGAGGGTTTATCTGTGTAGCCCTGATTGTCCTAGAACTCACTTTGTAGAGGAGGCTGGCTTCGAACTCAGAGACCCATTTGTCTCTGCCTGCCAAGTGGTGGGATTAAAGGAGTGTACTACCACTGCCAAGCTTGTATATATTCTTTTATAAATTGGCTTTGTCAGATGTATTTTTACTTATTTATTTCATTTTTCTGGTAAAAGGAGAGTAGAACTTAATTAGTATTTATTTTCTGCCATCTATATTTAGCTATCATATATATATGATATATGTGATATATATGACATATAATGATATATATATATCATTATGTGTCATATTACTTATCTGTCATATTACAATCTGACATATCATTATATGTCAACCTATTACTTATCTATCATCTATTTGTACAATCTTTTTTTTTTAAACAGGCATATGTGTTCAACCATGAGGTAGTTTTAGAGATCCTACAACCATCTCCCAAATCCCTTTCATGTTGTATTTTCTTTCATTTCTCATTAGTAATAACTGAACACTTATTTCCTTAAAGGCAAAGAGTAGGTTAAAGCTAGAATTTACTAATTAATGTATATTTAACATTGCACTTTCCACTGTCTTCCATGCAGTATCCTGTTTAAATTGGTTAGTTTATTTATTCCACTAAAACCTGGGAGATGTGATACTTACTCCAACCTCACAAATGAGATTCAGTACTTACTTACGTTGGAAATAAAGTCATGTGCTCTTTGGTTCTGATCAACCGTGAGCATCTGTCATGTCACGTTGAGGATTTCATTATGGTGAACATCATGGGTACAAAGGAAGTGAATACTATTTTAGATTCCAGGTTTGAAAATTCACTGTATTTCTAAAATTTTAAACTAGTAAATATTTATTAATATGATAAGAAATATATATACTAATTAAACATATACTAATTAAAATAAGTAACCTCAAAACTTTTTCTAAATATAGTATATAAGTTAAATAAATAATTCAAATAAATGAAAATTATCATAGCTGCAGAGCCAATTTTAATCCTAGAAAACTCTTATATTCATTCATAATATAGAAACAATTTAAATTCACAAATATAAAAATGTACTCTTATATTTGTAAACATGTCTTTCTGTCTTTTTACAGACAGAAAATAATAATGGGGATATAACCAGACTGTTAGAATCGGTTATTTCTTCAAAGATATACATCCAATTTTAATTTAACTTTTCAGAAATTGCTTTTAACACAATTACTCAAAAGAAAACTTTCTCAAGTCGTATACTCTTGATTGAATTTTCCTCTTGATCTTCCATCGTCCACATGAGTATCTCATAATAACTGAGGCCATGACAGTGCTCCACCGTTAAATTCTGTGTGCTCTTCTCTCTACCACTGATTAGTTCCTCAATAAATAAATGGAATGAAATAAAAGAATATGATGCATTAGAGAATTCTCCAGGGCCTCGTATCTTAGTAATCATTGATTATATTCAGTTTAATATAGAAGTTAATTGTTTTAGTCTTGGCTATAGTCTAAATTCATCAAAGAATGAGATAAATATGGCCAAGTGCTACCCAAGAATGACTAAAGCATGAACTTCGAATAAAGGAACAAGATATCGAATTTTCCAATTGTGAAATCAGGGCTGAGATACACTGAAGTACACAGATCCTTGACTAAGATATATGAGATATTGATTTATCTAGAATGGCTTTGTCTTCTAGAACAATTTCTACTGCAATTGGGATAAAATGAAAATTGTTGTTTTATGAATCACCTTTTGGTCCTTTCCTGTTGCATAATACAAAACAGATCAAAAATTTTAAAAGATAAATAAAATTTGATAAGTGATTTATCTTCACAGGGATTTAAAAAAAAATCCCATGATAAAGATCACTCTTTCAAAAATATTATCATTTTTGTGAAGGATTGGATTTGGCTTGGGACACTCCCTGTTAAAATGTAAGAGTTATCAAAACTCAGTACATGAATTTATGCTAGTTAAATTTCAGATAAGTAAAATAACTGCCTTAATGCCATCCAAAGAGTTGACTTACTAATAATTAGAAGAACTCCAAGTAATATTAGGAGTTTAGACACACACACACACACACACACACACACACACACACACACACACCTCAGTTGCAAATAATCCATATGTATGCTAATAATACTGAAATATAATCAGCCTTCATAAAGTCTTTTGAAGCAGATAGTACTTGTTGATTTTATAGAAAGATAACTGGCATCCTGAGTTTAATACTTTTTAGGGTGACATAACTCATAGTTGACCAAGTAAGAGTTTGAGCCTTTGGCCATCCTTGTTTAGAACTTATATTAGTTCCACAAGGCAGAGGATAGCATATTATAACAGAAATGCATTTTGTAATCTTTTTAAATAAATCATTTCAATGAGCAAAGTGCATTATTCACTTACAACTATATACTTTCTTGGCCAAAGCAAATTAGAATCAAAGAATTCAGGAATGAAAATAAAACATTTACAAGCATATTAAAATTCAACAATTAAATATTTTCTCAATTATTGTTGTATTAAAGATTACATCCTTTTGGAGCAGACATAATTTTCTATTGTACACACTGGTGGTACATTTAAACAATAAAAGGCTATTCAAACATCTTGAGCAAAAGTAGCCACTTCTCTCTCCATCTAACTCTGTTATTGAGTCTTACCAAAGGAGAAGAGCCATGGCTTGCACAGAATGCCTTAGATAGGGTTATCTCTTGAGCCTGGGGTGAATGACTCAGGAGATCTGTCTAGTATTCTACCATGTTTACTATGCATTTGAGAAGCGATTGGCAACTTCTTAGGATAGGAGTACTAATACATTTCCTGCAGGAAACTCCTCAAGCAGATAGAGGAAGATCATCCAGGGGCTCTGAAGCCTTCCTTGAGAAGATCTGAAGCGATTTCTCACAATAGGTTTTCAATGCAAACTGCTCATACCATTCAAAGATACATTTCTTACAATTTCTCATTTCCATGAAACAAGGTAACTATCTTCCTCAAACTTCAGTAAAATGATTATTGACATTGTTTAACTCCATTAACAATTACTTTAGCAAGCTTAGACAGTTTACCAGTGTTTCTTCATCTAAATGTAATAACACCTAATTCCTTTAAATGAGGCAGGGAATGTGTCTAATCGACTTTAGGCAATATCACAAAGCTTTCCTCATAAGAACTCAATAAATGTTCGATTTATTGGATTTCTGTGGCTTGAAATTAATTTACTTAACTTGCATTTAGCCCTTGGGTTCTTTCATTTGTTAATGAATTTCTGTGTGGGCTCCTTAATAAGTGGAAATATGCTAAGGTCATGCTTAATGACTGAGATGTAACAACTGTAGCATTTGTTGAATTGGGCTTCAGCTCTCTGCCTGTGCTTATTAAATATAATGTTTATTGGTAAAAATTATTCCTTAAATGAACAATCCAAAAATAAAGTGTGTTATTGACATTCTTTTCTTAAAGTTATTTTATTTTATTACTTCAAGTGTTTAGGGGTTTTAAATGTAATTTTCTTCCCATTTGTACTACAAATGTTAGATTCACTGAGAAAGTAAAATTCTAACGGTACAGTACAATGCCAAGACCTTACAGAGGATGCATTTTATACGAACAGCATTTATGAATTAGCAGAGTAGTTTATTAAGTACAAAACAATAAAAACAATCATTTAATATAAGATCTTTCAGACATTCTTAACTATTCTTAATTCAGATAGAAAAATATACATAAAATTTTTTCTTAAGACAACTTAGTCACTGCTAGCTTGATCTGATTCTAGGAATGAATTAGTTGAAGTTCATGGCTATGATTTCCCATGGACTTTGAGATCCAGGAGATTTTGCCAGAAGCCTTGCTTATGTTCCCAGAATAGTAAGAATGAATCACTATGCTGTGCATAGGCACCACCCTTCCATCCCCTGCACATTGGTTTCTAACTGTGGGATTCATCTTTATGACCATTTTGCCTCCAAAATATGAAGACATGAGTGACTGGTTTTACATACAATTTAATGTTTTGAAGAGTTCTCAGGGGAGCAGGGAGGTGGCGCAAGTGATGCTGGGGAAATAACTCGGTGGCCAACCTGCTTGATGCTCAAGCATGAAAACCTGGGTTTGGATCCCAGAGCCCAGAAAGAAGCTAAGCACTGTAGCTTTCAACTGTAACCTCAATGTTGTATTGTTGGGGTGATACAGAGACAGATGCTCACTGACAGCTGGTATAACCCAGCAGTGAGCTCCAGGTTCAGTGAAGAACCCTATTCCAAAAACTTACATGGGCAGTAACAGAAAAAAGGTATGCTTAACCTTAGGCCTTAGTTTCTCTCTCTCTCTTTCTCTCTCTTCCTCTCTCTCCTTCCCTCTCCCTCTTCCTCTTCCTCTCACTTTCTATCTCCCTCCCTTTCCCCTTCCTCCCTCTCTCTTTCTCTCTCTCTCTCTCACACATGTACCATATTCCCATCTCTATCATTTAAAACATTTTAAAATAATTCTTTTATTATTTTATATGTATGGGTGTTTTTGTCTGCATGCATATCTGTGCACTATAGGTTTAAAGGGCCAGTAGATGACAGAGAGTTATGATATCTTCCCTTGAAACTAAGGGCAGACAGTACGAACTGCCATATGGGTGTTAAGAATTGTACTTGAGCCTGCTGGAAGAGTAGCCAGTGCTCTTAATCACTGAGCCATATCTCTTCAGCCCCCATTTCTATCTTAAATCTAGTTGATATTTGCTGATAAGGTATAGGATTGATATAAATAGCACTAATAATAATAATAATAATAATAATAATAATGCAGAGACTAATAATAAAAATGCATAATAATGTTTTTGTTGTTGTCAAGGTTAATTTTTGAAGTAGAAATTTGAATTTCTCCTCATAAAATGCAACTTTTCTGGTGAAGCGGTAAAGACTATTTAATAAACATCCAATATTTCTGTATTGAACATATGTAACATTTTACATCTTCTGTCCTTTGGGTTGTGAGCTTTAGCCAGTAGTGACTGAACCATCTCGCTACCCTGATACTTCATATCATTTGAATGAAATTAAATGTTTTTCCCTAAATAAGGGATACCATTACTCTTCTGCTAACTACTAGCTTGTGGGGATTCATGGGACAGTTCTTATGCAAGAACCACAAAGATCCAATATATTGAATTCATGAAAGACACAATGCTAAATACTATTCAGTGAATCAATAGACCAGATGTCCACTCAAGAAAAGGAGTATATCTTATTTACTTATTTATGTATTTATTTATGTATTTGTTTGCTTGTTCATTCTTTGAAATGTTCAGTCCATAAAAATTGATCAGTATGTTGAAGTTTATGGTAGAAATTTACTAAATTAATTTTGAGATGAAGATTGTAGTACTTAAGAAAGAATCATTATTTGGTTCATCTATATTCCTCACCATTTCCCCCCCATGGTAGTAGTTATTAGTAAGTTAAATCATACATGATAAGTGTGACTGAGAGCATCCAAAATAATGTTTTTGCTAAAATATTAACACAAAAGACAGGAACACAAAAACTTACTTAGAAATTTAGGGAAGAATAAATGCCTCTCTGTACAATAAAATGTGGTAGGAGAGACTGACCACACTGTAGCAGAATATTATGAGACCTGCCAAGATGTCTCCATGCATCTGCTCTCTTGGCATTTTCAGGGGAATCCAGGTGCAGAACAGTCATTGGCAAAATCTCAGATTAAGTTCTGAGAATTGAAAAAGCCTAGATGACAGGCAAGATTTTCAGCCAAGTATAGGACATGACATTTAGATAGAATAGAAATGGTATAAAACTCAAAATCTATTTAAACCTCTGAAACGAAGGAATTTGGAGGAAACTTCCCTCATGCAATTAGTTATCACACATATTATTTCTTCCTAGCATTTTATAAAATACTATTCCTGTACTGTAATTTTTCTGTACCACAATAGGTATTAATATGAGGTAATTTGAGGTCTTTTCCTGGGACTTTCTGAGGGAAGGTAGAAAACAGTGTCTGCGCTGCCAAGATGGAGAGACCACTGAGAAATCACAGAAAGAATTTCATCAAGTTCAGCTTGACAACCTATTTTTATTTTGATGTTACTCATGGGTATCTAAAATTTCAATCTAATCAATTATTCTGGACATCGAAGGGCATGTGTACACTGGAAGAGTTGTACAAACAGTGTGAGCAATATATGAGAAGGTGCACCACAAAAGAGCCTCTCTTGAATTATATAGGCAGGTCTATCCCTGAATGTTCTCTTCCAAAAAAAAAAAAAGAGTTTGTCCTTCAAATAACCTTGTAAGGGAAGGCAGGAGCCTTGTAAATTTCTCCATATTCTCTCCATCTCCTATGAAAGAAGGACATCAGGCCAAGTGCTGTGAGGGTCTCATGGCTTCTCTGATTCAAGCTGGTAATGCTTATGTTCAATGCGGAGGGTACAGCTACAGGACATGTTTTATGTGGTAGGATATTTATTCATAACTCATAAATCCATAGTGTACACGAAAAGTGAAGCTTATGAGAGATGGCTATAGTGAAGTTATAATTTGGAAATCCACATCTACACCTGGTCTTTATAAACGTGAATAAATTCAACCATTATCTGGAAAGATGGTGTGTTACTAAACGTGAGGGGCATATTAATGGTTGATCTCAATTGTCAGCTTGATGAAATCTAGAAACATCTGGGAGACAGACCTACAGTCATGCTAATTGACAGATATTTTAATTTGTATAATGGAGGTGGTAAGATATATCTATGATAATATTCACTGTACTAAGTTCCTGGCGTGTATAAAAAGAAGAAAAATGGGCTAAACACAATTTCACATTAATTTAACTGCTTCTTTTCTATAGCTACAATGTGGTTAGCTTCTTTAAGTTCTTGTAGCTCTCATTTCCCCACAATAGACTGTAATTTTGGGTTATTGTCTTAGGTATGGTTTCCATTGCTGTGAAGAGATGCCATGACCACAGCAATTCTAATAACAGCAAACATTCAAGTGGGGCTGGCTTACATGTTCAGAGGTTCTGTCCATTATCATCAAGATGGGAAGTATAGTAGCATCCAGGCAGATATGGTGATGAAGAAGGAGCTGAGATTTCTATATTTTGATCAGAATGCAGCCCGAGTGAAACTGATTTCCAGGCAGCTACAAGAAGGGTCTCTCAAAGCCCACTCCCATAGTGTCAGACTTTCTATTGCAAGGCCACACCTCCTTATAGTGTTGTTTTTTAAAGTATAATGTACAGATGCCAGAATTTGTAAGAAAAACAACATAAAATTAGTCGACTCTTCTAAACTTATGGGGCAAATATTATTACTTATAATGTGTTATCAGTGAAGATGAAGGAATCTGAGTTATATACAGTATAGTTGAAATTTAGAAATTTTGCTTGTTTCAGGATACTGAGAGGAAGCAGCTGGCTAGGTAGTGATATTGTGGGTGTATAATCATTTCACAGGTGTAGCAGGATATTTTCCCGCTACGTTTGCAATAAGATTCAGTAATTGAGCAGTATGAAAAGTAGGCAGAGTGAGGAGTCAGAAGGAGAGAAGGAAAGGAAGGGGAGGAGACGAGTGAGGAGGGAGAAGGAGGCTAGCAGCCATGGAGAAAGCTGGATGGTTCGAGAGCAGTCCTGGATAGCAACTTATCAAAAGGTCAGATTTTTGGGTAATAATTCTAATTGTGTGGGCATCATGTTATTTGAGCATTTCTTAATATATAAACCAATTAGATAAGCTTTAAGAGTCTTTATTTTACCGGGTACCGCGAGGATGATAGGTATTGTTTGTGGTTCAACTGAGCATTGTGGACAGCGTGGTGTATTGACAGAGTCAGCCACCATGCTGGCATCTAGTGGGTGCCGGGGCCTGTGTTTCTATATAGCAGGAGGCACGGTCCAGAGCCAGAGTAGTGGGAAAATGGTGGCTTTCCGGGAACAAGCCAGACCGGGCGCAATTTGCAGTTTTCTAAGTATTCCCTTTACACACACGTACTAATTATTTATTGGATTTTTCAGGCATGGCTGTGGAGCATTTACTTCTGTTTTCATATGTTCTTATTGTATCACATGTACATAGACTTTTATAAATTTTTTTCTATTTCAAGTAACCATTTGTTTGTGAACATTAATGGTACAGATCAATATAAATTGTTAGTGAACAGTGAGATCTGTTGATAGAAGTGCATAGACTATTGGAACACAATACCTCAGGGTCCTGAATAATTATATGTCTGTGCAATGAATAAAGTGCAGTATGAATCAAAAAAAAAAAAAAAAGGAAAGAAAAATTCCAGAAATCAGTAAAATAAAACACTTGATGTCTTAAGTGTCTTAAGTTTCTCCTTTATACATAGCATTTCAGTTAGCGTATCCCTGATAGAAATTTAGCCAGTTTTGAGAACCCTGTGTTTATACATAGTCCATTTTGATTTGATCACTTCAGTGTTTTGTTCTTGTTGTTTCTTTGTTTGTTTTTGGTTTATTGGTGCTTTGTAAATTCTGGATATTCATCTTTTTCAGACATATAGTTGAAAAAGACTGAGTCTCACACTATTTACTCTTCACTGCATTGTGTGGTTTTTTTTTTCTTTTTTTTTTTTTCTCTTCAGGATTTAAGTTATACGAAGTCAAATTTCTCAGTTGTTGAACAAATTCTCAGGCAAATGGAGTCCTATTCCGAAATACTTCTTACACTTTCATTACTCATTATTTCTTCTAGACGTTTCAGCATTTTGTATTTTACTTTGAGATCTTTGATCCTCTTAGAGCTAATTTTGGTAAAGGGTGATAAACATAGGTCTTGTGTCTTTCTTCTACATTTGGACACCCGATTTCCTCAACATCGTTTGTTGAAGATGCTACCACTCTTTTAGTATGTATTTTAGACTTCGTCAAATATCAGATGTCTATAATCATGTGCATTCACTTTGGGTTCTTCTGTCTTGATTCAGTGATCTGTTTTTGTCCCAGTCCCATGCTGGCTTTATTACTATGGTTATATAACATAGCTTAAAATGTGATATGAAGATCCTTCCAGAACTGCTCTTTGTGCTCTGGATGGTTTTGGCTTTTTTGATATCATGTGGACGTTAGGATTGTTTTGTTATATTGTGAAGAAGGTCATGGGAATCTTGATTGTGGTTGGATTGGATCTGTAATTGATTTTGCTTGGGTTGATATTTTTACAAGGTTAATTCCAAAAATCATTAAGCATGGGAAGTCTTATGTCTTCCAGTGTTTTCTTCGGTTTCTTTAGAGATTCAAAGGTTTCACTGAAGGAGTCTTATCTCTTTGATTAAGTTTATCCCTAGATATATTTTATTGCTATTATAAGTGGTAGTATTCTTGGTGTGTTTCTCTTTGATGAATTGAAAGCTTACTCTTTTTTGTAAATTGATGTATTTACCATTTTGCTGAGGGTGTTGATTGTATCATCTGTGAATCAGGAAAAGTTGAGAACTATTGATGGTATCCCTCAACCATTTTATGTCTTCTTTGGGGAATCTTGTGTTTAGATCTTTCATCTATTTGTTAATTGAATCATTCATTTTCTTACCCTTTGTTGCCTCCCAAAACTTGAAAGTAAAACCTTATTTATGAAGACAGCACATACTTTAGACATAGGATTTGGAAGTCTTGAGCTAGAACTGGCCTAGAAGCCTTCTCCTTGGAGACATGCTCTCCTGGTACTGAAAAGCACTATGCAAGTTTCCAAAGAGAAAAGTAATCAACAGCCACATCAAACTGTAAAGCTTGTGGACTATGATGATCAGCATGGCAAGACATTCCTTAAAGAATGTAATAGTGGCACTTTTATCTTGGAGGTAAACTACTCCTGACTAATTAGATTTAATGCTAGTTCACAGGGGAATCTATATCTGGTCCTATAAAGCTAGCCACCTATTTCTGGCTAGGAGGTCATGAACTCTAGAGGTGAACTCACTATTGCCATTTTTCTAATCCAAATGTATGCTAAGTACATACGATTACACACAGGAACATGTAACTCCCAGCTCTCATTAAAGCAGCTTCTTTCTGAAACAGATAGAAACTATAGAAGAAATCTGCTACTGATCAAAACATAGAGGATAAATGATCATGCTGTTCCAGTCTCAGTTGTAGTATCTGCAATGCAACTGCTATATCTAGGAATGCGTGAACATGATGTAGAGGAAAGCAAAGGTATTGCAAAAGCCAGAAAACTAGAATATGTGCTAGAGAGTATCTTCTACACCTGACATGCGTGCTGAACCCATGAAACCTCAACAATATGGTAGCTTAAGCAAGACCTGTGTAATGATAATACCAGCTAGCACACCAACTTGGATAAGGAAAATATCACAAGTCCCTATCCTAAGAATGAGAGATACATATCAACAGCCCCCGAAAAGAGGAGAAATTGATTTTCTCTAGGAATAAGCTTTAGGATTCTAATACCTTTTCTAAGTTTGTGTGGCCAATATTAAAACATGTGCATACAAGCAATGCTAAATGGACTCAATGGTGTGTGTTTCTTTCTCTCCCTCTTTCTCTTTCTGTCTCTGTGTGTCTCTCTCTCTGTTTATATCTGTGTATATATGAATATATAACAATAATAATTACAGTAGAAGAAGCCATGAACTTTATAGTGAATGGAAGAAGTGAGATAAATTCAATACTCATATATACAAGTCTCAAAAAATAAAGGAAAAAATAAAAACAAAATTAAAATGAGACATATTTTCTTTGTACTTAATTCCCAGGAATAGTTGAGTTTAGATAAAAGTTTACACATAAAACTATTGTATGTAGTGATTAATGTAATATAGAAAAGTTCCAAGATTCATCTGATTGTTCACTGAGAGGTCAATAATTCAATATTAAGGACCCATAGCAGAATGAGAAGTCATAATAAGATATCTATATGTATTATTACTGACAACATTATGGTGTACATGAAATAAAATACTGTCTTTGTTGGTAGATTTAGACAAGGTAGGAGTTGTCAGAAGAATGATCATGCTAGTACAGTGCTTCTCAACCTTCCTAATGCTGTGACTCTTTGAAGCAGATTCTCTTGTTTTGGTGATCCCAAAGCAAAATTTGTTTTCATTGTTACTTCATAGTATAATTTTGCTACTGCTATAAATCATAATGTACATAACTGGATTTTCTGATGTTTTTAGGAGACTCCTGTGAAACGGTTGTCAACCCACATAGGAGTTGTGACCCCATAGGTTGAGAACTGCTGTTCTATTATATATATGACTTATGTATTCTTGTAAACAAGATTCACCCTTAAAGGTGGAATTTCTATGGTTTTAAATATTCTTACAGAATTGTGCACCCTTCAGCAATATGTATCCTAGAAATATTTTCATCATTCCCAAAAGATTCCTCATATTCATTAGCAGTTACTACCATTCTCCAGGCCGAGAAGCCACTCAGGTGTATTTGGGTTTTGGCTTGTATAAATTGGTCCTTTGCACATTTTATTTAAGTGACTATCTTTTACCTTCTGCTACCTGTTTCTTCTATCTGCACAGGGTATATGTTAGTACATCATTAATTTTTATTGACATAAACTATTTCACTGTATACATATCCATTTAGTCTTTCATTAATCAGTCAACAGTATGTATTATTTGTTATAAATTCTTATTTATGTCATATATATATAATGTTATTATATAATGCTATTGTTATAAATAATGTTTGTTATGAAATCTGCTATTATAAATATTTATAAAATTTTATATAATCATAATCTCTGTTTTCCTGGTTTCACATTTAGGAACAGAACCCTTCAGTTACAGAATAAACTTCCACTGTTTGTGATAAGGAGACAGTAGTGTGACTTTTCAAGGGATTGTCCTATTTTATATTCAGACCATCAACATATGAAGCAATTAATTTAACCTCTCTGATGAAACATGTTAGTGTCTGTCTCTTGTACTAAAGCCATCCTTGTATCCTTGAAGGTGTCATTGATAGTGCTTTGGTTGCATTTTTACTAGATATAATGCTTTCCCATCATCATCATCATCATCATCATCATCATCATCATCATCATCATCATCA
>JANHMN010000010.1:43702446-43743818 GCA_030674055.1 Rhabdomys pumilio | reverse complement strand
CAGTGTGTAATTAGGAATATATATATATATATATATATATATATATAATAGTATATATAATATAACATTATATATATGTATATATATATATGTATATATATAATTATATATACATTTATATATATTATATATATACATTATATATACATATATATAATGTTATATTATATATATATTTGTATATATAATATATACATATATTACACATGTATATACATATGTATGTGTGTATACATATATATACATATATATTATACACACACACACATATATATATATAGTCTGTGTGCATGTGTACAACCAAGTAACAACAATTAATGAACTGGGGGTCATAAATTTAAAACATAGAAATGACAAGCAGTAAGTATATGCAAGAATTTGGAGGGAAGAAGGTGAAGGAGGAAATGCTGATATTATAATTTAAAAAAAGCAATAATAATAAAAATGTACATACATTGTTGGTTATTCTACTAAAAATATAATCTCTTCATATCAAGCCTGTATCATTAACATGGCAACTCTCATCAGTTGCTTTATGATACATTTTTTATATTTTATGATATCTTAAATGTGGAGATTATTTGTGTTTTCCAATTTTATTCACTGACTGCCTTGAAAATATGTCTCCAGTGTATTTGTGTGTTCTCAACAAATCTATTACCATGACAAGTCCCGCTCCTTCCACAGACAAAGAAAATTGCTGTCTCTAACACTCAACATATGGCTTAAAATATGATACGGACAGCAGAGTAATGAGATGATTGAAATTATTTCCAAAAATTATCCACAGGCATTGTGCATGATATAAGAATCACAGGTTCCTTGTGTCATATCTGACACCAGATCTGAGTAAATAGGAAATTCTGAATTTTTCAGTCATAAAAACTGTCACATAACTTGACTTTTGCTGGGAGCGACTTATAGCTAAGACGAGAAAGTGGACTTTTTTTTTCTTATGGATAACCTTAACAGCAACCACTTTACCCAGAAATTTACATGCAGATAAGACTTGCCATGCCTGAGGGGGTCTGTGACAGCTTCACGGGTGCAAAGGCAATTTTAACATGCAACATAAAATCTCCTCCAGTTGAAGGCAGGTCCACATATTCAACATCAAGACATGTTCCCATTATTCTGCATAAAGCAAAGCACATCTCACTTCCATAGACTATTTATGATACATGTGTATAGGAAGGATTTTCTGTCTAAGCCTGGTAGCCTGGGACAACTACTGAGCAAACACATGCATGCTTATGTGTGCACTCAGTTCACAGAGACTATAAAATCAGCACAAGTAGAATACTCTAATTAAAATGGCAATTTTATTTTAAGAATGATTCTTCAGGCCACTCATCTGTTTGGTGTTCCATTTATATGGCAAAATTAATATAAAGATTAGTTACATATTACATAGGTAAAATTTTGATGAATGATAGATATAGTGTGAGAATTTTTAAAATGTTCTGTGCCCTAGAATATAAGTTATAGATGTGTCCTGTAGCTTAAATGATGAAATGCAATGAAAACCTGAAGGATCCATGCCTCAAAAGAATGATTATTCAGTTTGGCATAAATTAAGTAAAAAAAAAAATAAGCAAATCACATTTTAAAAATTAATGGCTCTCTGTGCAAATCACAGTGTTAGTATGCACTTAATAATTGTACGAACATATGCATGTATATATAACATCCATTATGAGAAATGATACGGTAGCTTTTACAATTTTAATAATATTTGCAGTTTTTAAGAACTACAACAATGTTTGGTTCTGACTCCTGTTATTTCAGGATAAATTTGAGACCAAAGTCTCGATGTAAAACAGTGCTTTTATGTTTGATAACTGTATGATTTAGGTTGAGGTCTGGTGTGCATTTCAGTCACTCTTGATTACTTTCCCCACAAATATGCCCTTATTATTGTTGGCCACAGATACTACGACAGCTGTGGCCAACTCACTTGTCAACACAATTTTAAGCTAAGTGTATATTTTGAATGTATAATTGCTTATGATGTTAGATGTTGCCAAGAGTACACTATTGATTTCCAGATTGCCATTCGGAGGAGATAAATTTAGAGTCTGATTTTTTTTTTTTTTTAAGAGGCATGTCATTCTAAATCATGTAAGTGCAACAGAGAAGCTATAAAAGCAAATAGGATTTTCAGAAATATCATAAAATAATATTCACTGCCTATTCAAGGCGAAGTTGGGAGAAAACTTCATGTGTGTGCTGTGGTAATATGCACAAATTTTGTTCAGTTTGAAGTTTGAATACTCATTTTATGACCCAAATTCTTGTGTTTGATTTAATCTGACAGTTACACAATAGGTGTCTGACACGATGCTGCGGCAATAAGAGTCTCTATCTCTGACACTTTACTATCCTTATTCTTGGCTAATCACATAAGATAGCTGTTGTAACAGGTGTGAATTGATTCAGAAATTTACTTCTAAAATCATACCAAAAAAATTGATGTGTCATTCAGGACTTATACTGTGATTAAATAAATCTATTGGGACTTTGCAGGGGAAAATACTTATAATGTATGAGAGTATTTAGTTTTATAAGCCACACAATAAAATACACATATTGTAATTACTTACAAACCACTTAGTACAAACACACTGTATCAACACTGTAGATTGAATGTATGCCTGTCCCTTTTTTTATTGATCTTTACAATAACTGTATGTTTACATAACATTCTCATATCCAACATAAAGGTTATGAAACAGTGACACGCAATGTAAAACAGCTCTCACTATATCACACATCCACAGTACACACACATGTGAAATTTCTGTTTCTGAAAAATGTTAGACAAAATGAGTTTAGAGACTAGAAAGCTACTCCTGGTAAAATATACAAGAAAGCATTTTAAAAATAAATGCCATGGCGGAACAGGGCATAGTAAACCTCAGAGATAGAAAATTGAAAGCCCTAACCCTTTGAGACAGTGCATAGCTTTCCATGGAGAAGACGCTGAGTGTTAAGTTCTCACATATAAGGTACCTGGAGAGTGGGAAAAAATACTTACATTCATATTGGCTCTGAGATTGAGGTTTTACTCAGGCACATAGTTAACTGCAATGTGATTTCCCTCTGAATACAGAACCACACAACTAAACCAAATCATGTTGATAAAATTGAGAATATCTTTACTGGGAAGCAACAACATAAGAACTCAGATAACAAAAAAGGAAAAAGCCAGAATGACATGCCTATAACTTCAGCACTCTAATGCATAATGTTAAGGGGAATGTTGGAGCTGGCTGGCTGCCACCTGATCTCCTGGTTCAGGGAAACATCTTATCACAAGGAGAATCATGTATAGCACAAACTGTTCTCTTTTGTCCTCCACATATATGAAACACACAGATATATTCATGTACATTACAAACATAACACACATGCATGTACATGTCATAAATTATTGAATAAATAAAAAAATGGTCTCATCTGAGAGCCTGCATATATTAATGTTAACATCTCAAATATTTTCTTTTGACTGTGAAGTAGGTATTGAATTAGCCCATAAGATTTATATGGGATTAAATCCACATGAGAGAGACAGAGACAGAGACAGAGACAGAGACAGAGACAGAGGCAGAGGCAGAGGCAGAGACAGAGACAGAGATAGAAAGAGAAAATACGTATGTGTGTGGTGAAAGAAAGAGTGAAAAAATGAATGATTAGAGTGTGTCCAGAGAATAGAGCCAAGTTTAATTTTCATGTTCTCCATCGAAAATAAAATATATAAATGCTCAAATTGAAAAATGAATAAGTGGTTAATTAGATGTAATTTATCTGCATAAGTAGCTGAAAAAATAGAAAATATTTGCTTCTGGAATGACATAATATTTAAGATGTGATTTTGTTCTAGCCAATTTTTAGAGAGCTAACTGACTCTAAATTCATTTATATATTACTTTAATGAAAAGTAAAATTAAAAGGTATTTCTAGTGTAAATATATTATAAATAATCATGCTTTCTAACCTTGCTATGGTTTTGTATGTTGGTTGTATTTTAAACGTCTAACCACATTTATATTTTTATTAGTTTTAGCCATTGGAAATATAGGTCTGCTTACACCTTTGATCTAAGCATCATTATTGGGCTATCCATGTCAATCTGATCATTGATTTTTTTTTGTTGTTGTTGACTACATATTGCATTGGAAAATCAACTAGTGCCTGTCTTCATTTCAAGGCTGGATTCTCATAATCAGATGTGTTTATTATTTGTCTCTGTGCTTCAGATTCCAACATATAACATAGCAAGCAACACACAATTGTTATTTGTCTGAACCCAATGAATATATATCTCTGAAACATAGGTTTATGAAGATGGCACTCATATTATTGACTGGCGGTTATGTTACAATAGATTTCATAGCCTGCCTCATCTGCTCTAAGAATCTAATGCCACTTTTACATAATTCTATGAAAAGAATTCCAAGACTAAGACATGTGCTGATTAATGGAAGCACAGAGGAATCTGGCCTCCTGGCTTGTAGGCACCTGTCTTCTCACTGAGTGATCATGCAACCTGCCCTCCTTGCTTGAGCATATTGACAAATATCTCTGAGTCTTCATTGTCTTACCAAAAAACTAATTTATCAGAGAAAACTTTGCTCATGACAGAACCAAACTTAATCTCCTTCTAAAAGAATTACTCCCAAATAGAATCTTATGAAAGACTGTAATGTTGCATGTGAATAGAAAGAGTTCTGTGGTTTAAAGGTCTGTATAGTATGGGTTAATTATTGATAATGGTTTTTTTTTTAACCAGAATTCAAAATTTCTACATTTCTATATATTCCTAAGAAGGAAAACTATTCTTCTCATCTCCATCGGTGTATACATGGACACACAGAAACACACAGGCACACACAGAGACACAGAGACACACAAGCAGAGGGGGATAGAGAGAGAAGGAGAGAGAAAACACATCTGCATTGTACTATTATAATGAATGCTAATATGATGTTAATAACTCACTATTATGACAAAATATTTATTGAAAGATTAATATATTTCAGTAAAATTAGCTCTTTCATAAGAGATCACTATAGATCTTTAGCATTTAATCTATGTGAAATGGTCAGTTTAGCTGGGGGTGGCCTGGAATTTTTATATTAAGGTTTAGCCTATGCTAACCTTAAGCTTGCACTGATTTTTTAAAGATAGAATTTAGGGTTCTCTAGAATTATCTGAGGTCCCAGGAAGGTTTGATGCCCCAGAGTAGGGTGATGCTGGAGCAGTGGGGCAAGAGAGTGTGGATGGGTGTGGTAGCACTCTCATACAGGCAAAAGGGAGGGGGAGGGCAGATATGGGATGTGGGGGTGGCGGAGGGGTAATGGGAAAGTGGGATATCATGGGATGGGGGGTTGGTGGAGGAGGTAACCAGAAAGTGGGATATCATTCGAGATGTAAATGAATGGAATGATTAGTGCTTGCATGTAATTAAAATGGTATAAAAGCAAAAAAGGAGGAGCAGGGATGAAATAGGGAGATTCTAGAGAGGGGAAATGGGGAAAGAAGATGACATCTAAAATGTAAATAAGTAAAATATCCAATTAAAAAATGAAAAAAAAGAAAAAATATCAGTAAGAAGTCCTTATAAATCAATCATGCAAAAGAATAAATTCTCTAGTCAAATGATGTACAATGCTTGAAATTCAAAATGATCAGTCAAAAAATATTAAAAAGAAACAATTAGCACTCATCAAGTTTGAATATTATTAAAATTCTAATAGAGGCTATTCTGAATGGGTCTTCACTAACATTTAGACTGAATAACTAGGGACATGTGCAGCCATTCAAAATGAACAACACAAGAGAGCCAGCAGCTGTGAGATTCTCCCTCAGCAAAGGCAAGATGTGGCAGCAGGTAGAGAAAATGCTGAGGGAAAGTGTTCTGGGAACAACTCAGGGGTAGTTTGAGATACATTTTTGACAGTGTTTTTGGTAGGTCCATAGCTATAGAATGTGATTATTTTGTTTTAGTATATGCTTTCCAAACATCACATGTCCTCCCATGGCTTTTGCCTTAGCAAAATGCCACTTGAGTCTGTGATGCATGACATATCCAGAAACTTCTACTTCAGTCCTCAAATTTGGTTTGCAAGTGTGTTATTGTATCTATGCTCATGAGGAAAGCTGGTCTATAATTCTCTTTCTGTATTGAATCTTTATGTAACTTGGCTAACTGTGACCTCATAAAATGAATTGGACAATGTTCTTCTATTTCTATTTTGTGGAACAACCTCAGGAATATTGATATTAGACCTTCTTTGAAAGTCTGGTTGATTTCTGTGCTAACACCACAGGGTCCAGCATTTTAGTTAGAAGAGTTTTAGTGACTGCTTCCATATCAGTGGGGGTTACAAGTCTATTTAAATCATGTATCTGAACTTGATTTAACTTTGGTAAGTTGTACCTATCAAGAAGTTATCCGTTGCTTTAAGATTTTCCAATTTGATGAAGTACAGGTTTTTAAAATAAGCCCTTTCTGGATTTTCTTGTTGTCTACTGTTATGTTACTTTGCTTCTGCATTTGTTAATTTGATTATTCCCTCTTTACCTTTTAGTTGTTTTGGGTAAGGGTTTGTTTAGATTGCTGATTTTCTCAAAGAACCAACTCTGTTTCATTGATTTTGTTTGTATTGTTCTGCCTCAATTTTATTTTCAGCCCTGAGTTTGATTATTTCTTACCTCCTAGTCCTCTTGGGTGTGATTACTTGTTTCTGTTCAAGATTTTTCAGGTTTGGTGTTAAATCCCTAGAATGACACTTTTCCTGGAGTTTGTGTAGGTATTTAGCACTATGAACATTTCTTAACACTGCTTTTATTGTGTCCCATAAGTTTGAGTACACTATGTATTAATTTTCATTGAATTCTCAAAAGTCTTTGATTCTCTCTTTATTTCTACCTTGACCCACTTTTCATAAAATACAGAGTTGTTAAGTTTCCACGAGTTTAAAGCTTTCTGATATTTTTTATAGTTTTGATATCTAGCTTTAATTCCTGGTGGTGAAGATGCAGGAGCTTATTTCAATTTTTATGCATCTGTTGAGACTTGCTATGAATCTAATTTTGTGTTCAATTTTGGAGAAAGTTACATGAGGTACAGAGGAAATGGTATGTTCTTTTCTGTTTGTATGAAATATTCTGTAAATATCTGTTAGGTTCATTTGAATTATCACATCTGTAATGTGCAGTATTTGTTTACTTTATGTCTGGATGACCTGTTCTTGGTTGAGAGTGGGATATTGAAGTTTCTAAAAATGGTGTGTGAGGGTCAATATGTGATTTAACTTGTAGTAGTTGGCATGTTTATAAAAAGATAAAGAGATAAAGAATATTTTCAATGGGCGTGTGGTGAGTTACAGGGAAGGGGATGTCTGAGACATCCCCATGCTGAGACATCCTTTCCCCCTAAGGGACCAGCCATACAATGGTATAGTATAGAATGGAGTTTATTCAGGACATGGGGAAGGAAGTTAAGAGGGTAGTAGAATCAGAGAAAGGCAGAGAGAGGGGGAGAGTAGAGAAGTCGAGACTGTCCATGAGCACGTGGAGAGAGAAAAAAGGGAAGGGGGAAGGGGTGAGGGGAAAGAGGGATTAAGAGAGCAAGAGAGAGCAAGACAGCAAGACAGCAAGAGTGCAAGAGAGAGAGGACAGGGCAAGCAGCCCCTTTTATAGTGGGCCAGGCCTACCTGGCTGTTGCTAGGTAACTGTAGGGAGGAGCATACCTGGCTGATGTCAGGTAACTGTGGGGAGGAGCATACCTGGCTGTTGTCAGGTAACTGTGGGGAGGAGCATACCTGGCTGTTGCCACTTAACTGTGGGGGTGGAGTTTAGACAGAATGATAACAGTACTGTTTGTTTTACAAACATGGCTTTGTGTTTGGGATGTAAACATTAAGAATTGAAATGTCATTGGATTTTTCCTTTTCTGAGTATGTAGTATCCTTCCCTATCAGTTTTGATTAGTTTTGGTTTCAAAGTTATTTTATTAGATATTAAAGTTGCTACACTGTCTTGTTTCTGGAGTCCATTTGCTAGGAATATCACCTTTTACCCTGAGGTAATATCTATTTTCAATGTGGAGGTATGGTTTTTGGATGCAACAGAAAGATGGACACTGTTTCCATATCCATTCTGTTAGACTGTATCTTTGTTGGGGGAATTGGAATCATTGATTTTGAGACATATTAACGAATGATGATTATTTATTCTTATTTTAGTGGTGGTGGTGTGTGTCTGTGTGTGTCTGTATGTGTCTGTGTGTGTCTGTGTGTGTGACTATGTTTTCTTTCTTTTGATTTTATTTATTTCCTGTGTTTTCATAGGTGCAGTTAACCAGTTACACTGAAGTTTTCCTTCGAGCACCCTCTGTTCGATTGGATTTGTAGATAGACATTGTTTAAATTTGACTTTATAATGAAATACCTTCCTTTCTTCATATGTACTGATTTGGGTCTTCTACCAACATATTATAGCTATTAACTTAGTATTATTATGGGACTGTTGACTGTGAGATCCAGCAGGCCTCTAAGACTTGTGCCTGCTCTTGGGATTCTTTTACTCTTGTTGGTTTGCCATATCTAACTTTGATATGATAGCTTTTGCTTCATCTTATTATATTTTTTATTGGCATGTTTGACTGCAGTCTCTTGGAAACCTGTTCGTTTGTAATGAGAGATGGAAAGTAAGTGGATATGGAGGAGAAGGGAAGTGGGGAGGAGCTGGGAGAAGTAGAAGCATGGGACACTATATATTAGAATCTATTGTAGTAGAAAGAATCTATTTTCTATAAAAGGAAAACATGTAGTTGGGGAACCTTGCTATAAAAAAGAGGATGGAAGGAGTCTGGGAGTGTATGGGATAACACCCAGGGTTAGCCTCTGTTTTCTATGTTCATTCATTCATACACACATGCATCTACTCACACAAGAACATGCACACAACATAAATACCTGAGGAAAGTATCAGCTGGTTTCTGCTAGTTTTCTGTTTCTGTGTATCAAGCAACCATGCAATTATTGTCATTAATCAATGTTAACATTTTCTCTTTTAGCCTCTGTGAGTGAGAAATCCAGATGGGATAGGCAGAGTCCTCGTCCTCAGGTATGACAGAGATAATACCAAGTAATTGGAATGAAGCATATTCACATATTTCTAAAGACAACTTTAGAGATGAAGGTGTAAGCCACGGTTTTAACAAACATCTGTATCTCTTTCAGGGACTGGGACAGTACATATTTGTTCATGAGAGAGTGCATGTCATCAAAACATCAATGGTTCTGCTCAAGAGGTCAAATGATAGGTCTTTTTAAATTTTACACAAAGCTTGAATTATGTGATAATTACACTGAGAATGTAATGCATTCTCCAGTGTAACTTCCTCTCTAGAATCTAGAAAGTTGAGAGTATCACTGTTACCCATAGTCACAGTTATACTTGGTCTTACCAGGATGTCAATATCTTTTTCAGAGAACTAAAAGAATTGTGCATGTAGGTTGACAAGTAACAAGGACACTTTATTCAGCATCTAAGCAACAGTACTTGTCAGGTGCACTGCCTAAAGGGAGAGCAGGTCACTAGTAAAGAAAGCTCTCAACAGCAATGATTATTTTCTTGGGTTTCCTTTTATGGCATCTATTATAGAAGACTTGCTTTCTATTCTAAAATTGTGAGAAAAAATGATTATAGAATTTGTGAAAATAAATAATCTGAGTATTTGAAAACATTACAAATATTGTGAAGAAATAGTAAAGTCACCCCAAGACTCACAGCAGTTCTTACCCTGAGATTTCTTCAATAGTTGATGTGTTTCAAAGATTTGTTGGTAAACTTTTTCCACATTAGAAGAATAAGGTAATAGCACCAAGGCCATAGCAAAAATCTAGTAAAGAGAACATAAACAGAGGATACCACATTGCTATTGTGTGAAAATGATTTGTGTCACAAGTTCACATATTGAAAGACTGCTCTTCAGAGTGATGATAAAGAGTTAGAAGTCTTTAAAAGGTGATTCTATTGGGAGTTTATTGGGTGATTATAATTATTGATCTTATGGATAGAGTTTATACACATCTTGGTCTCTGAATCACTCTCTGGATTCCTGTTCAGCAAAGTGATTTCTTTCAGCCATATGTGCTTCTATCACTGAATACCATTCACTAGGAGTCATTTAATCAGAGTCTGAAACAATGAGGAAAACTAGTCTTGATAATCTAGCCTTGCAAGATGAGAGCTAATTAAGTCACTTTCTAAGTGGCTCGCAGGAGAACTTTTATTGTATTGATGAGCTATGAACTAGTATAAAAATAGCAGTATAATATGACTTCATGGTTGGCACTGACTATTAAATTGATTAGAAATAAGAGAAGCACAACTCTGAGTATGTCTATGATGGCATCAGAGATTATTAGATAATGAGGTTTAATTAATTTATTGGTCAAGTCAAAGTCTGGGAGATAGCAGAATGATAGAAGATGGTATTTGGTTGGAAGAAGGAGATCACAGGGGCAATGCTTTTAAAGGACGTATTTTCTGCATCCCTCTCGTTACTCCTTTGCTCCCAGGCTTCCAGAAAGTGAGCATCTCTCTTCTACCATGTGCCTTTCCTTCTGTCTAAGGTGTCCTTGGATACTGTACTGCATCCTCTCTACTAAGCCATTCTGCTTGAGCATGGGAGCAACAGACATAAGGACTGAAGTGGACTGAAAGGTTTAAAAAAATGAACCAAAATCACAATGTCTCCATCAAGGTGGCTATCAGTAATTTGCTATGGATACTGTATTATGAACATAGTGACAGATTATGTCATCATCATAAACATATGTACACTCTAACCCAAGCTTATTCTAAAGTTATGTGTATTTTAATATATAAATGGAGGAATATTAATTGTTGTTTTTATTGAAATAATCATACTAGGATTTGCTTAGGATTGACCATTCATTTTAACAGAGTTGTCTTAACTGAATAGCTCTAAAGACACAATTGTAATCGATGCACAAAATTATGAAATGATATTCTAGACTTACATATGCCATAATAATGCACGAAATTCAGCCACACAAGGAGCTTTCACAGTGCTAAATTTCTACGAGAATTATTGAGACTAGCTTTTGTATGTGTATAACTAGTAAGTGATAAAATACAGAAATAGACTTTCACTGTTCTTCATGTTTGGTTAAAGTTAAAATTTTTTTCCTAGACTTTGCTATTCTATAGTACTATTTTGTTATAAGAGATCCTGCCCTGCTCCATAAGAGGAGCAAGGAAACTAGAATCACTTCTCAAAACGTCAGTGCCTGTGGCGGTATGTCTTCTCACCTAAAGACCTCTTTTTACTTCTGACACTGTCTTCTTCTCAGCATCAGAAACCCACAAAAACATACATCTATAGAAAATTGATTGTGTTTCATTCAATCTACTCATAAATCTACACAAGTGATGAGTGTTTTTTTTTTTATATGTTTGATACCATAGATGCTTAAAGAAATAAAGGAGTGCAAAGTAAGATTAACCTACTAAGGGAGACTAACACAATAAATAATATATGTAGTAAACACTTAAAGTTTCATCTGACACTTGCATCCCCTCGTCTTCCCACTATTACTTCTGGGATGATACTCCATCCTGAAGGGATCATCCATATTTCCATATATCTGTAGCTCCAAATAATCTCAGGTTTCATTCCTTTCAAAATTTGAATATTTCTGGCATTAGTTATTCTTTGTGGCAGGCTAAAACATTAATTGAAAAGGATCGCTTGCATTTTTGAAGGAGCTGCTGTCATCATCAAGCCACGCTTGGAAGGAATAAAGATGATGGGTGTCTCAGAACACGCGTATTCTTCCACTGTAGAATTATCCCAAGCCAATGACTAATAACACCTCCACGATCACTCTAGCGATCTTTGTTATGAAACCAGAAATGAATTTAGAAACTAGTTTCCATATCTTCTATTTTGTGCCTCTTCCCCCTCTCAATGCCGACAGCTCAAATGACATTCAGTTACTTGCCTTCCATATGTCTGCGGTTTAATTATATTCACACTGTCAGGAAGGGATGCTAAGTCACAGAGGTCTGTCAGAGCATACTGGCACAGTCTGGAAGTTTTCCATGTTCATTTCTTCTCTGACTTCAAATTTATATTAATGACCACAAGTTCCTTGGGAAGCTCCCCTAAGAAGTCCTGACCAGTGAAAAGCAAAGGGAAATAAAATATATGTTGCCTCGAGCAGGGACTACCTGCTGTTAAATTGTCAGAACGAGACTTAAGATGCTCAATTAAAGACTCATGCAGCTAGATTTCATTCATTTTGTAAACTAATTATGTGTGCCTTGTTTAACATGCACTGTGTGGACAGAAGTAGAAATAAGAAATAAAACATATTTTTATGAGGAGCTAAAAGCAATAATAAATTGATAGAAAAGTCATGAAGAACAGACATTTTGGGGTAGCAGTACATCTCTTTAAAATGAATTACAACGAATATTTCACAAGGGAAAAAGAGGAGTGTATAAAAAAACTAACATGGAATTTGCAGCTCATTTAAAGAAGAAATATAACTTGTTAAGACAGATGCTTTAAAAGGTGTCATGTACAGTATTTCTTACAATTTTATAATAGCATTCTAGACTTTGAAGGTACAGCTTGGTGGTAGAGCTGTAGGCTAGTATATTCAAGGCCATGAGTTTAAACCCCACTTACACCAAACACAATTAGTCCTCTGATAGAATAGATGTCATTCTACATATTCAACTTTAATATTTCTGTTCAAGGACATTTTCAGTAAAGAATTCATCTCAGAATAGATAAGTTCACACACAAAACTGGGTGATATAGTGACACCTAGCTATGAACCGTACATATATCTGCAAACATGATAAACCAGAGTAACAAACCCAAAGAACTATGAAACTGTTTGGTGGACGTGCCCATGTAAGTAAGCATCCTACCATGTCTGGATTTCCTTCTTTTTATATTCTACTGACCTTACTGTGTAACCCATGACCTCTGACATAAAAATGTCAAATTCCATATAATCTGTATAGCCTAAGACAAATGTCAGTTTACAATAGTGAATATTCTCATATTTCACATGACTTGGCTTTGATAGCAAAGTTTAATTGTTCACCTTTATATATAACCTAGTTTATTCCAGTTAGTAAAATAGGCATGATATTCACCCCACCCCGCCTTTCCTGTCTTTCTTTTCATCCTTTTTTTCCCCTTTCTCTCTCGATTTCCCCATGGACCCACTTGTTTCTTACCCTCCTATACACTGAACAGCCTGTCTCTAGTCACTGAGGTTTTGTGCTGGATGGTAATAATGAAAGGAGAAAATATAAATTAGTTTATTGTGAAGAAAAATCATTTCTGGTTTTTCTGTTAAGCAGACATGTGTATATGCAGAGTCTTTTCAGGGCATTTATTTGATATCTTATAGTTTTTATTATTATAATATTTTTAAGATTTATGAATAAAAATAAAGATGCAATGCCTTGAGAACAGAGTATTATAAATCATTTACTGCATCTTACTTTCTGAATGTTATTGTTTTCTATACTAATCTTTATCCACTTGACCTATAGAACTATGACAAATGTGATTGAATTACCAGTAAAAGGATGTGCATACATTTTCTTGACTCCATGAACACTATGTTTTCAGAGAAGAAACTTAATAACTCAAATAATAGATATTTATCTGAGATTAAAACAGGTCTATCAACTTCAGTACAACAATAGCAGTAGTGGAATTTAAACTAAATGTTCAGTCTTAAATTTTTATTATTATGGCCGGAGGAATTTTAAAGGCTTTGTGTGTATGTAGTTACATGTACACACGTGTGAGTGTTAAATTTAGATATGTTTGCAGTATGTGTACGTAGGTACATATACACACCTGTTGTTTTCCAAATAGATAAACAATTGTATCATTTTAATCTGATAATACTTTTTAAAAATTGGACTCAATATGATCCAAAATAAAAAATTAAAAAGTCTTTATTAAAGTATTCATAGGAAGAAACTAGTCACACACACTGTAAGCCCTTGGCCAGAATCAATCACAAGAATCACTGACTAGTTTGTGTGCTATTTGTGTGCTAATTCCATTTGAATTTTGAAACTTTAAATATCTTTATTGTTGTTTTAATAATAAAAACATTGAAATTCGTTCCTATTAGGCAAAGCACACACGCACATGTGCACACACACACACACACACACACACACATACGGAATGCTAAAGAAATTCCTATCTGTCATGTACCTTGTTGGATAATTTTCATATACCTTATCATTTTATAAGACTTTATATACATGTCCTAATTATATGGTATCTGAAAGATGCATAAGCTTCAGGTAATAGATTTTTTTTCCTTCTTTCCTTTAAGTGACATATGTCTACATAATATCCAAAGTCTCTGCAAATTACAGCTGGAAAAGTTTTATTTCACTGACATACTAGAAGGGATTTGAATGCAGGTTAATTGGGTGCATTTATGAGGGGAATGTATGATCAGTTTTGAAAGTGCTGAGAGATGCCCACAATAATATGAGCATTAAGTATATTAAATATACTAAGTACTGATTAAAGTGAGATAAGGAAATCTACTCAGGTGAGGGCCACACAACAGAGCATTGTATACCTGAGTGAAAGAGGAGAAACAGTGATCAAACAAACAAAAACAAACAGAAAACATTTGTTAACATAAAATTCTAAAGAACCTACTCAATTGTTTTCTTGATCTTGGCCATCAAAAAGAAATGGTAATGCTCCTTTGTTGACTTTCCCTCAAATGCTGTTTCTCATCTTTCTCTCAACATTAAACAGTATCATTTTGATAATGTTCTTATGTCTGGTTAATCCATCCTCTTTCTCTCCAATCCCACCATATAACCATTGTTTTATACTATTAGAAAATGAATAAAAGGAAACAAGGGAGTGAGCTCAAAAGGAGGGGAGGTTTGCAGGCAAGGACCAGAGTCTGATCCCTGTGAATACATAATGGATGTGTATGAACACCTCCTGCAAACTCTTCTCTGTATTTCTTATGGATGAATACCAGCATGGGTGTGTATATACATACATACATACATACATACATACATACATACATACATACTCATACATGCACACAGACGCACACACACACACACACACACACACACACAAGTTAACATAAATTATCCTTTGTACTACTTAGGAATGTATACATGCATGGGGAGTATACACATACACACACTACATCTTGTACTTTCAGGGGTACATGGGTGCATTGGAGAAAACCCCTAACACACACAGTATCCCTTGTATTCATTAGGGGTGCACACATGCCCATGGACATATACATACACACACAAGATATCAAGTGATCTCCTGTACTCAGGGGCACATGCAGACATGAGTGCATACACATACACACACAAGTTATCCCCTGTACTCCTCAGGGGCACATGCATGCACAAGGACATCTACAATCACAAACATGTTATCCTCTGTACTCCTTTATGGTGGATGCCTGCATGGGAGTATATACACACATGCATACACACAAACAATAAATGTAAAACATAATGTTTAAAAGATACAAGAGGCAAAGAATCCTCCAATCCTCAGGGTGTTTTCAGGGTTGACTTTTATTAAGATAAACCTGAGTGATTCAATAGTCTGCACAGAACACTCTCAAGAATGAGATAAGAACATATTCTGCAGTCTAAGTGTCTCAGAAGCAACAGCATGAGGCTGTTTAAACATTGCTGGCCCTGTCATTCCCTGTGTCCTAGTCACTTGATATATATTATGGTTTGTTTGCTTGCAGTTTATCATCCTGTCTATAAAATAAAATACCTAAAACAGAAAAATAAATGAGGTACCATCTCAGAAGCCAAGTTTGATTATGCATGAGATAATATATGTAAATCTCTTGACACAGTCATGTGAGCTTCCCATTCAAAATTAGTTCTCTTTAAGTGGCAGATCATTTGGATAAGCACTGAAATAAATGAATAACATATTTCTCCTTTCATGTGGCAATTAGAATATATTGTCACGGTGATACATTTTAAATCACATTACAGCTTCCCCTTAAACTATATCACAATAAAATATACATAAATAATTGGCTGGAAAATGACAAATTTAGTTCTAAAAAAAAATCAATTTCTATGCAGCAGGTCTGTCTGCTTCCTTAGATTCAGTTACTGGAATCGTGGAGTCAGATTCTTAGACACTTGTGAAAATGTGTCAATCAATACAGCTCAATCGCTCATCTTCTTAGAATTGAATAGTAGAAGCCTAAGCTGCCATTTCAATTAGCAAACATTTATGCAATTAATAATGTCTGAATACCCTAACCTTTCCATTGCTTCACTAGTCTTAATGCATTCCAACCAAAAACCAAGCTCTCTTTATATGTGGACCACTGCCTACCCACCCAGAGACATAACCACGGTTCTGCCTTTCTTCACATCATTCTATGTAGACATCCAGAAATTTTGGAATTAATATAAACACTCTGTGCTTTTCAAATGACTTTTAAAAAATTTTCCCTCTCTGCATGAATGGCAGTGTCTAATTTATGATATTTTAAGCTTAAACATAGGTCACGCCAGAACCTGTCCTGGAAGACGCCAAGGGAAGGGTTCTATCATATTTTAGACTGGTACCCTACAATGTTTTGAAAGGGTCTAAGATAAAGGGTCCCTATCCGATTGGCAGTACAGCTCAATCAGAAATTTCATTTTGGGCCTAAGTATCTCTTCTTTGTATAAGAGGCTGGACAGTTTTCGGATATGCACTGAAAGGATAATGGAACTAAACATTCTCTGTACATCATTATGTTGTTAAGAGGTCCGTTCATTCTATGCTGTCTACATCTTCCAATCTCAGACCCATAGGCTCACAAAGAATCGGATAGCTATTGCCCAGCTCTGCTCTGCAATGTGGAGGTCTATCTTGCTTACAGTACTGAAATCTGACTGGTCCTCATTCCTTGCTCAGCTCTCCTCTGTGGAGGTCCACCTTGCTTACAGTACTGAAATCTAACTGATCCTCTTTCCTTGCTGTTGCGCTGAAGAAATGGAATCTTGAGGAAGTAGGATCCCTTTTGATCATTACATAACTTTTGCCAGTGTGTGAACGAAATCATTTATTTCACCTTTAAGTCCTAAGAGCCTACCTTGACACCTGCTAGTCTTAAACTTCTTCAATATCTAGAAAAGTTATTTGTGTAGTAGGAAAAAAAGATGAATTCTTATAATATTTCATCTCATCACATGTTATTTTATAAATATATTTTCACTATATAACCACTATAGTATCATCATGTGATACACTTATCAACTTTAAAATAACCTACTCTCCACATATCTCTCTCTCTCTCTCTCTCTCTCTCTCTCTCTCTCTCTCTCTCTCTCTCTCTCTCATGTTTTGCTAAGAAGGCACATGTCCTTTAAGAAGACAGGGAGGTTGTTATATTCATTTATTTATCTCTGTTAAAAAAAATGAGGTATAGTTCATGACAGATAAAAAATAAAAATGGTTGGTAAATATGATTATGGTTTCTTATGAACTGATATCACATTTATTATGAAACAACTCAATGTTATACCAAGAATTTTCCATTGTCGGTAAATCTGAGGTTTAAAACAAAGCAACTTCCTATATTTCTAGGGCTAATTTCATGAATGTCACTTCCTTTGATTTTAAGTATTTTATGTATAAATGACATTCTTATTGTCTGTCTCTTTGTCATTCTTGTAATCACTTTGATGATTAGGTAACTGCCGGTTCTACTTATTGTTGCATTCTTATATAAATATATTGAAATGGACATTAAAGTATAAAATACTGATGATTCCGGACTCTTTGAAAAAACACATTCATTGATGCTGCAGTTGCAAGGGAATTGTTAATAAAATTAAGAAGTCTATTTAGGCTATTTAGACATAAAATAAATTGGAAGTAATTTATTCATAATCATATATGATAATGAAGCAAATGTTTATGATCACTATTCCAGACTCACATTGCAGTATGGGAGATTCTTTTATTGCTCAGTGTTTTTTCTTTTTAATTATCTAGCTTTGAGTCAGAAGTTTGTTATAGGACTTGTGCCTGAAGCCCTGTAGGGTAGAATGCTTCAAACCAAACAAAAATTGACTTAAATTTGTTATGTGCTAAAGTATATCTGTATTTGTATTCTACAAACTTAGTGACTATTATCTATATATCTATGACTACTGTTCAGACTGTATCAATGTCTTTAATTTAAATTATATGCTAGGAAAAGTGAACCCTATTCCTCAACTTGGAGAAATATGATCTCTTCTAAAAAGTACGTATATTACTCAAGTGCTTAATTTTTTGTCCTTAATTTATTATTTAATATTATAAAATTTCTTGACAACAAAATGAAAGATAATTCACTATGAATAACTAGCGACTACTAGTACTTCTTATACCACTTGACAATAGATGTTATATGAATGGATGGATGATTCCAACAATACTTAAGTCTCAGCTTTTTGAGAATTACATAAAGTCCTAAAATTATTCAAAATTATGAAGAAACATGAGTGCAAATTAATTTTACAATTACATAATATATGGCTTTGTGCATAAAGTTATATTAAATGGAGTACAAATAATAGTAATGAAATAACCAACACTAATTATGGTGTGTATGTGTGTGTGTGTGTGTGTGTGTGTGTGTGTGTGTGTATGTGTGTGTGTGGTTTTTTCTTCATAATAAGTGAATAATCATAAAACTCTATTTTAAAAAATTGAAAGTATATATTGGAGTTGAATAGAGAATTTATTGGTATAATCATACTTATCATTGAAGATGAATAAAATTAGAAAGTAGAAGTTCTTTTAAAAATATTCTGTGTTAAAGAAAGTCAACATAAAATGGGATGTGGAGACATTGAATTGAGGATTCACAAAGGGACAGAGCTTTCTGGGGACAAAACAGTGGAAGGGGGAAAGAAACCCAGTCAGGTGGTACACACTGATTGAATGTCCTTGAAGGTGTCTACCCCAGCTTGAAGAAAGCCATAGAGATAATGCGAAAGAATAAAAAAAAAAGTCTTTAAAAAAGATTTTCAAAGTTAATTTGGAGAGCAAGTTATTAAGTTGGAGCTGGGTGAAGCCCTTAGGAATTTTTCAATTGCAAGTGTCAGAAAATCAGGCTCAAACTGGCTTACAGAGTAAGTGGATTTATTACATCATGGTAAATGGAAAATCCAGAGGCTGCATTTTCTTCAGGCATGGTTTAATAGAGGAATTAACTTCACTTCTCTAGCATCACATGTCTCTTGTGTTGACTTGATGTTCTTAATGTGTTTGATTCCCCTCAAAGCACAGCTGCCCTAAACTCCCAAGAGAATACACATCCTGGTTTTACCCAAGTACAGAATTCGCCATGAATTTATCTAGCATGAAACAGTAACTGTAAAGATATAAATCTCTCATTCAAATCAGACTGGGATTTAGTCTATTCCTAAATGTAATACTTTAGTAATGGGTTGTTATCTAAAATCTGAAATGATCCAGAATCTGAACGCTGTTTGTGCTATGATAGATTCCCACATGTGATCTCATGTGACAGTTTGTAGTCAAAATATAGGTGTAGGTTAGGGAAACAGCTAAGGGTGTACAAGAGCTTGGTGTATAAGTGTAAAGACCCTAATACAAATCATGTGAACTTATGTAAAAGCTGCACACAGTGTTTATTTCCTGCTGAGATATAGATAAATAGATATCAGAGTTCTGGGAAAGGGACTATCTAGTGTAACTGCAGAGTAATTCTAAAGTATGAGCAAAATTCCTCTGACTTCTATATTGCTCCTGGATCCAGTAATTTTATAAGGTATATCCAATCTGCCTAATCATATTCCTTTTGCCAATCATAAAACTATAAACAAAATTTTAATTTATTATTAGAAGAATAAAATGAAGCTATGAGCAACTACAAATATCCAACTCTAGAAAACAGAATTAGCATGATAATTTTTTCTGATGTTTGTTTTATAGTACTAACTTTAAATGGCCTTAGAAACTACCCCCATTGACTTAGTCACTGTCCTGTTGCTTTGAAGAGATACTGTGACCATAGCTACTTTTATAAAGGTATTCATTTAACTAGGGGCTCCCTTAAAGATTCAGAGGCTTAGTCCGTAATCATCATGGCAGAGAGGATTGCAGCAAGCAGGTATGGTGCTGAAGAATAAACTGATAGCTATGTTTTAATATGAAAGCTGAGACAGGCAGAGAGAGAGAGACAGAGAGACAGAGAGAGAAAGATAGACAGAGAGAGACAGAGAGAGACACACAGAGACAGACAGAGACAGACAGAGACAGACAGAGACAGAGACACACAGAGAGACAGAGTAGAGACAAAGAAACAAAGGCAGAGAATCAAAGAGAGACCCAGAGAGAGAGAGAGAGAGAGAGAGAGAGAGAGAGAGAGAGAGAGAGAGAGAGAGAGAGAGTATAAGAGGGAGACAGAGACAGAAAGATAGAGAGTTAGAGACAAACAGACAGAGGCAGAGAGACAGAGAGAAGAGACTGAGCCTGGCATGGGCTTTTGAAACTTCAAAGTTCACACAATGTAACACACTTTCTTCAACAAGGCCATGCCTCCTAATACTTCTAATCCTTTTAAATAGTGTCACTCCTTGGGGACTGTGCCTATGGGGCCATTCTTATTCAAAACACACACACACACACACACACACACACACACACGAATTCTTAAGAAGATCCAACTTTCTGTATAGAGTATGACTTTATGTTGAAGATAAGACAAATAAAATTAATTTCAGCTTTTTACTGAGACCTTTTACATATGAAAAATAATCTACGACTGACTTGAGACTCTGAATGTTAATTGAATTACAGCAAACAAACCGTAAAAGAAATCTTTAGCCTCTTCCCTAAGTTATGACTTCATTTAGAATGATCAAGAACTTGCTAACAGGTTATGACTGTAGACCCAACTAAGCAGTATGCTTACCTGCCACATCTTCAACTGCCTCATTAGTTTAAATATAAAATTAATTACAAATAAAATGGAAGAAAATGTCTGAATTTGTAAACAGTAAATACCCTTGGTTGTGATGTATCTTGCTGAATTTCTTCAGTGCCCTTTAGAGTTCCTCTGAAAGGAGAGAGTGCATCACAGGCTTTTCTAGTCACAGAGATGTGACTTGTGATTATTTTGTCAAAGACTACAGACTTGGCATATGTTAGAGACCAGGAACTAAACCCAACAGGATAATCGAGAATGAAATTCTGCCCTGTTGCTTTGTTTGTTGTTTGAGACTGAGTCTCATGCAGCTTAGGCTCTTCTGGAACCTACTATGTAGACATCAATGACTGAATTTCTCCACTTCTTTCCTCTTTCTCCTTATGCTGGGATTGTAGCCCTGCATCATTCCATACCATTGACATGTTGCTGAGAGTGGAACAAGGAACTCAATGCACACTAGAAAAGCATCCTATCAAATAAGCTATATCTCCAGCCCTTGTTTTTTATCTTCTGGGTTTAAAATGAATCTTTTAAAGCATTCTAGATATGCCCCTTTTGGATTGACTCCTTTATTTCTTGGTGTGAGTTTTCTAGCCTGAAGAGTTTTCATTTATTGCCTTCACCTCCAAGTAATGCCATGGACAAAACCATCTTTTATGAAGAACCAATTTACAATTGCTTTACTGGGGGGAGGATTTATAGCATGAGTAATAAAACTAAATTAGAATTCTCACATGTAGTAATTGATGTCCCCCATACATTATTAAACCAATTTAATGAATCCTAGAATTCAATTGGCTTTATTATTTCACAATTAGGAGACATTAAGATGTCAATAACTTTTAAGAATAATAAGTGCTTCACTTACAATCACAACTTACATATATATGTATATAGTTCCATATATATGTAAATAGGAATATATATGTTCCATATATATATATATATATGTATGTGTGTATATATATATATATATATACATATATATATATATATATTCCTAACCTTGTATTTAGACAAGTTTCAATAAATCAAAGAGTAGCAGTCTGTTAGATAAAAAGGAGTATGCATTTTACTTGTGGGGTCAAACTATTACAGAGAAGAGAATGCAGTCTTCTTATTTCCTGTAGTTATTTCTGTTACATATGTAAGAAATTTGATGATCCTATGCTTTTAGAGTTTCATTGTCAAAACCAAACTATGAAGATTATTTACTCAGTTCAGGAATTTTCCTTCTCTTCTGTTATATCTGCATTTACTAAGCCCCACCCCCACCCAAATTTTCTCTTTACCTCTTTTAAAACCTAAAATTCATGCCAAGGGAGATAGTTGAGTAGTTAAGGAATACTTTCTGTTTATACAGAAGACCTAGGTTTGGTTCCCCGAGCCCCCAGGGCAACTCACAGCCAATCTTCATCACCAGTTTCAGGGTATCCAATACTTCTGGATTCCATAAGCACCAGGCATGTACATGGTGCATATACATGAATGCAGGCAAAAAAGCCCTACATATAACATCAAATTAATCACCAAAAAGGTAAGAACTAAAGTGCCATAGAAAACTTACCTTAGATTTGTGTACTTCAAATGTATTTTTAACATAAATAATAATAAAGTAATGTTAAGCACATTACTTTTTCTCTGGTTCTGTACTTGTCCTGAAGAATGTAGGGCTGTAGGCTTGTGCGTCTATGTGTGTCTCTACAGACAATGTCAGTCCCTTAGCTCCTTAATTCTGCTTGCTAAGAGGAACCATGGGTAGTTCTTCTGACTCACAGGGTCATCTAATCATTACTAGCCACCAGGGATTCAGAAATGTCACTGCTCTTGTTTACTTATTTCCAGCAGTATGACAACTGTGCTGTAGTTCAACAGATTGTCTTTGTCTGACCTCTAACACAGAGTGTCTGAAGACCATTGTTGAACTGAAATCCCGAAGTTTTCCCAAGGAAGCTGTTTAATCAAACCCATTCCGTCTTTTACAACCTATACTACTTGTACTCCATTTTGTGTTATATTTCTTAATTCCTTATTCTTTAATACTTCATAGAGATGCATAATGAAATATGATCATATCTGCCTTCTACTTCACACTTCCAGTTCTTTCTGTACCCCTTGCATTCTGTACCCTTCAACCTCATATTTTTTTATTTCGAACACATTTCTTTTAAAGTACATTATTGACCTTTAAATTTGTTTGAATTCCTGCCATCTTGGGTAAGCGACCTCAGCTTCTCCCCTTAATTAAATGACAATACTCAGTTCCATTTTCCAAAGCTGATAAGCATTACATTTTAAATTTATATATCACTTCGGCCTTTGAAATGTGACCAGTCAACTATGCTGAGGCACAGTATCGCTGTTAATTATTTTTGTATTGCCATAAGAAAAAAAATGAGGTTGCTGAGAGCCACAAGCTAGTCAAACCAGCTTAGCATCCTGGTTTAAAGTTTACAGTACACAAAGGTTAGCTACACTAAATGTGAGACTAAGTCATATTACAGGAGAGTCCAGGAATGGAGCCTTGTTTTGTTTGCTGAAGAGAAACAATTTGGTTATTTAATTGTATGCTGCTTTTAAAATTGATATTTGTTGTTTTTAGTGAGTAAACAGGCTAGCATTACAAAAATGAAGTGAAAGCATAATTCCAAAGATAAATAAATGTCTAAAGTATGTTTGCAAGATGATTGTAATTATGATGAATTCAGCAACTAGCACTCAATGGAGGGTGCACATATGTGACAGTGAAAGATGAAACTGGTAATAATCAAATCCATGCACCAAACATGGGAAACACAAATCAGAAGTCACACACAGAGAGGCAAAAGAGATGGAATAGCATGGTATCCCATGGGAGAAGATAACATGGTGTTATTTATGATTAATTATGTATTACAGCAGGAAGAATTTCTAATTTATATTTCAACTGAAATGAAATCCAGGTTTTCAGCATATTGTACACAGAACACATGCCTACTGTGTGATATGCATCCATTCCTTCGCTCCCTTTCCTCTAGAGAACCGCGACTAACCCACTTTCCATATTTTCTTTTCAGAATGGATTTGAATATGGTTTCCATTCAGTTGAAATCATGTGGGAATCCAGTAACATGGAAGTTTCCATTCTGAGCATGACCAGATTTTATTTGGGGGAATAAGATGAAAAATACATGGTAGGTCTCACATGACCTAACCAATAAATGGCATGTGTCAATAATATATTCTATAAGTAATGTCATTCATTTGGCCATGACTCATTTAGTAAGTAAGAATACTGCCTTAAAATGCTACAAGTTCTGTGCATTAAAATTGTAATGTGTTTCCAGGAAACAGAACATAACATATTTTGTTTGTGGATTATATACTCAAAAATCTATGTCAAAAGTTTATTATCCATATTTTTATAATAGTAATAATAATGTACTGTGTATTTACAAATGCATAAATAGACATTTACATTGCCTTCATATACCAATGTTTTCAATAATAAACAAAAATTTTCCCAAGGACAATAAATTTATTATTGGGAAAGTGAATAACATCTGAAATGTAAATAAATAAAATATCCAATTAAAAAGAACCCAAAACTGAGAAATCATAACTTCATGTACATAAGACACATCTCTTTCTGGGACAGCAAAAACAATGGTTTGATGGGTATGAAACTACAGAAATGAAAGAAAAGGGAGCAGATATGTTAAACTTCACTTTAAATCCCCAGATCATATCCTGTTTAGACAAAATATTTACCAATCTAACTCATCACATTAATTTTGGCAAATCTGTGGAGGACTGCAAAAGCATCTTTTATTCACTTGATGTAAATGTTGTCTCAGAGGTTTCCTACCCAGTCTGCTAACCTAGGCCTAGTCCTGAAAGCTTCTAACCTCTGTATAATCTAATCTAGACCTAGAATGTTTTCATCCTCTGACACTTACTGATTAATAAACTCACCCTTTCTAGTTCTAGTTTCTGAACTATGGTTAGCTGGTTCAACACAGCTATCTGGCTGAAAACTCTTTTCTAAACTGACTGATCCAAATTGGTATCTCTCAGCCTCATACTAACTTTGGCAGTATGTTCTAATCTTGCTCCTTCCCATTCTCTGGCTCATTCCATCTATACCTGCATCTACCTTGTCCTCTCTTCTGTCTTGTAAAACTGCCATTGTAAAACTGGCTCCTCTCCTTTTTTCTTTCAGCACTGCTTTCTTTTAAGTATTCTCTCTTTTTTTCTCTGTTCTCCTAAAAGTTGAGCATATATTCTTCTGTCAAATCTTTGGCTGATTCATCACTTGGTCTGGCTCTTAAACAGACATTAGTTTTAAACAGAGATGCTTTTTTCAACAAACTAATTTTATTGTTTAGGATTAAAGCTATATGCTAAGGGTATATCTGTATTCTAGCCATAGTGTTTAGAGTTGTGCGCTAAGGGAGAATCTGTACTCCAGCCAGAATAGCCCAGTTGTTGGATTAAAATCCCTCTACAGAGGATTGGGTGTTTCTTTTTCTTCCTCATGATATTCCTACCGTTTCAGCAGTATACATGTCAGTTCCAATCAAAAGTATTTCACTGTGAGTATTTGCCTCTGCATATGTCAGGCTCTAGCAGACCTCTAAGGAGACAGCTGTATCAGGCTCCTGTTGGCATGCACTTCCTGACATCCACATGAGTATCACAGCTAACCACTGAGCTGATCATGAGGTTCCCAATGGAGGATTAAGAGAGAAGACTGAAGGAGCTGAAAGGGTTTGCGGCCCCATGGGGAGAGCAACAATACCAACTAACCAGAGCTGCCAGGGTCTAAACCACCAGCCTGGGAGCACATAGGAAGGGACCCATGGCTCCAGCTGTATATGTAGGGGAGGATGGCCTTGTAGGGCAGAAATGGGAGAGGAGGTACTTGGTCCTGTGAAGGCTGGATGCCTCAGTGTGGGGGGAATTCGAGGGTGGGAGGTGGGAGTGGGGGGGTTGGTGAGGACACATCCTCATAGAAGTTGGAAGAGGGGGCATGGGATTGGGGCTTTCTGGGTGGGGGGAATGGGGAAAGGAGATAATATCTGAAATATAAATAAATTATCCAATAAAAATATTATATTAAAAAATGTGTTTCACAAAATCATAGACTTCTTCCCTGTAGTTTCTCTCCCTTCTCTGGTGGAAAATGAAAATTGGTCCTTCTCAACTAGGATATTCCTCTCTTTTTAAAAATACTTTAATGCCGGGTGGTGGTGGCGCACGCCTTTAATCCCAACACTTGGGAGGCAGAGACAGGTGGATTTCTGAGTTCGAGGCCAGCCTGGTCTACCGAGTGAGTTTCAGGACAGCCAGGAATACACAGAGAAACCCTGTCTCGAAAAACCAAAAAAAAAAAAAAAATACTTTAACAACTCCTTACATAGTAGTCAATTTCGTAAGCTTTGCTTTGCTATCCTGTATTGAAGCACAATATTGATTTCTCTTATTTTTACATAAGTATCATTAAATGACATAACACGTATTTCATATTAGACTAGAAAAATTACTTATAGTGCTTTCTTTTATAGAGAGATTTATTTTTATTGCATGTATATGAGTGTTTTGCCTGCATCAACTACCCCTTGCCATGATAAAACCTAGATTCAAATAAAACCAAAAGGTTATTTTATGCCAGGTTACTAAAAAAATACCTTAAGTTACAAGTAATTTTATAACATGCCCAAAGTGTAAACATAGCCTTTGATAGAATAGTTTTTCTGGTTTCCTTGTATGCTTCTCATCTTATTTGTAATATATTTATAAGTCACAAGAGTTGTGGACAGGTCTGGATTTGCTGTGGGTAAGAGTTCATCTAAAACTTGAGTCTGAGAACAAATTGATTTACCACTCTCTAATCTTCATAGTCACTTGAAAAACATTCTAATTTATTAAAATAGAAGCCATGTATAATTTCACATTTAGAAAAAAATCATATTGCTGTAAAAAAAAAAAAACATTTTCTTCAATGACTATGGTTTAAATTACTGTGTCAGAAAATCAGCATAATTTAAACTGTGAAATGCAGCAAAAGAATTGTCAGCTTAAGTCTTCCATGGCTTTCTTAAAATGGGCTATCAGCTAAGTTTCAAACTAAGAGATCCATCTGCCTTGTGATGCTTTACAAAGAGGCTCAGTGCCAAGATTCCCCAAACAAAATCCAGATACAGTCATGTTGCTGATATACATCTTATATTATTTCATTCTCTCTCCATAAGATATGAAAAATACATTGTAAAATGTGCACTGTATTTGTTTTAATGCGTCACTAATAGTTGTTTCCTTTGTGGAATGATGTGGTGTTTATGTGCATCTATGTGCATTCATGTTTGTGAGTGTATCTGCGTTCAAAAGTATTTGCAGGTCTGTATATGCATAGCATTATGGGTAGAGGTCAAAGGATAAGCTTTGGTGTTGATTTTCAGGATCCATCTGTCTTTTATATGAGCTAAGATTTTTTCCTTTTTTTTCCCATTAATTTTTTTTATTCATTTATAGTTAAATTCAAGAACCCTCCCTCCTCTTCTTCCAGTCTCCCCTTGCCTCCTCCCCCATTCTCCACTTTGGGCCTCATGGCTACCAACCTACCCTAGCATATCAAGTCTTAGCAGAACTAAATGCATTCTTTCCCACTAAGATCAACCCAGGCAGCTCAGCTGGGATAAGGTAATTCTAAAAGCAGCCAAAAGAGTCATAGACAGATCATGCTCCAATTGGTTGGGAGACTCACATGAAAACCACGCTGCACAACTGCTACAAATGTGTAAGGGGGTCCAGCCCATGCATGCTATTTGGTTGGGTGTTAACTTTCTGTGAGCTCCCATGGGCCCAGGTTATTTGACTCTGTAGTTCTTCCTGTGCTATTCTTGACCCCTCCACCTTCCTCAATCTTTCCCCTACTAACCTCTCTTCCACAGGACTCCCTGACCTCTAATATTGTTTACCTGTGAGTCTCTGCATCTGTTTCCATCAACTGTTGGATGAAGTCTCTCAGGTATGCTAGGTTCCTGTCTGCAAGCATAGCAAAGTATCACTAATAGTGTCAGGGGTTGGCTCTCTCCCATGGGGTAGGTCTCAAGTTGGGCCAGTCTCTGGTTGACCACTCCTTCAATCCGTGCTCCATCTTTATCCCTGTACATCTTGTAGGCAAAACAACTTTCGTTGGTGGATTACTGTGCCCTTCTCTCCACTGTAAGTCCTGCCGGTCTACAGGTGGTGGCCCCTTCAGGACTCTAAAGTAAGACAAGATTTTAAATTGGCTTTTGACTTTACTATCTAGACCACTGTTTCTTAACATTCCTAGGACTGTAACCCTTTAATACAGTTTCTTATGTTGTGGTGACCCCCAATCATAAAATTGTGTTGCAGCGAGCATGCGGTGGCGCACGGCTTCGGCGCCCGCCACCAGAGGGCGGACGCGCCCGACTCTCCGAGTTTGAATCCCGCTTTTCTGTGTGACTCTCAGCAAGTCTCATGGAAATAAATAAATAAATAAATAAATAAATAAATAAATAAATAAATAAAGTTGTGTTGCTACTTCATAATTGTAATTTTGCTATGGTTGCGAGTCGCAATGTAAATATATGATATGGAGAATGTCTGACGTGACATCCATGAAAGGTCATTCAACTTCCAGAGGGGTTGCTACAGACAGGTTGAAAGAACCAGTGATTTAGATAAGGCTACCTGGACTGTGAACTTCGACAAGGCACTTGTCTCTGCCTTCTGCCTCACAATGCTGGAATTATCACTGCACGCAGCTTGCCTGGATTTTTCCTGAGTTTTAGGGTTTCAAGCTGAGGTTCCCATGCTTGTAAAACATACACTTTATCAACTGAGCCATGTCCCCAGCCTAATTATTGGTATGTTAATGTGTTTATAATGCTAGCAATTGTATTGGAGTTTAACTAGAAAAATGTGCTTTAGATTAACAGATCCAAAATTTCCAAGCATACACAAATCACAAATACTTTATAAAGTTGACAATTTCTAGGTAGTTTTAGTTAGAATTACAATAGCCTATTTATTTTCAGCAGAAGGATGATAATTTCACTTAGTTTATTAACATGCAAATTCAAGATTTGCTTTGCTTAATTTTTTTGTGGATTGATATACACTGCCTCACCTCTACTTGGTTCCTTCTTATTAGCCATCTACATGTAAAACGTATATCTGTCGCTATGTCAAGGCAGGCATGCTACCCATCCATCATCCACTCATCTTTCTATCTATCTATCATCTATCTATCTACCTATCTATTTATCTATCTATCTGTTTATATAGCTATCTATACATGTCTGTATAGATAGAAGGTATACATATATTTTATATAGATAACTGATAGATAACTAGATAGTTAGATAGATAGATGATAGATAGATAGATAGATAGATAGATAGATAGATGATAGATAGATTTATGTAGATGCCAAAACATGTATGCACAACTATGTAACTTCACACTGTGCACACACACACACACACACACACACACACACACACACACATCATCATCATCATCATCAGAATCATGTGGATTTAAGATTATATTTTGAGTGACAAAGATGTTATACTCTATAATGTTTTCTTGTAAACAATTTGATGTTACGTTCAGTCTCTGAGCTAATTAAGACAAACTTTTTAAGTTACCATGTCTTCAATAAGATCATCTACAAATGGCAATAGTTCAAATGTGCTACACATATTTGTGTATATTTGGGAAATCATTATAAATAAACTATTATTATTATAAGTAAGTAAAGTATTTCATTACCTGTATCTTTCATAGCAAAAGTATGCACACATTGGATGTACCTATTTTGAAATTCTCAACAGCATGGGGTGGATGAGAGCAGACAGTCACCCTGCCTTCTCTTCCTCCAAGTCTCCCACTCTTTGTCCTTTGAATCAATTCTCATTTATAGTTTACATTTGAATAGCATCCATAGACACTGCCAGTTAATCTGTAAAGATACTGGTTACACAGTTTTTAAATTCCATGAGCATCAATAAGAAAGATAACTGTACCTTTTTGATAGTGTTTTCAAGTAAATTATGCATATATATACAGAAATTTGTACATATTAAAAGTCCTACTTTGTCTCTGGCAATAAAGATTAACAATTTAAGCAACATTCACAGCAGATATACATACATTTTTCACATTAATTTATCTCTGGATTAAAACTATACTTACATAAATACAGTGATATATTTGGTGCAAAAATAGATGAATATGTTCTCTTTCTAGACAAAATGCTCAAATTAATTAGGAAAAATAAAAGATATTGCTGGAAGATAAACTTGCAGAAGATGGTCAGCCATAGTCAAGATTAATTCAGTTTCATACAGAAATGCAGAATTGCAAAAGGATCACACTAAGTGTGCTTGCCTTTTATTTTCTTTTCAATATTTCTTTGAAACTAAACATAATATATTCATACTATGTAAATAGTAAATTGGTAAATATTAAGTTATGAGCAAGCCTCATAATAATATGTAGGAAAAAAAGAAAATGGCCCATGAAACTTTCCACAGTGAGAAAAACAGCTTTCTTCAATTTGGATATACTGGGCATTGAGAAAGAAATCAATAGTTTTCTCAGTAAAACAACAGAAAATTATCTATAAACACTCTAACAATCAATCAGGAGCTTTTACCATCTTTTTAAATAGATCATAATGCTCACAGGATGGCATGAAAAAAAGAACTCACATTCAGAGTGTGTGTGTGTGTGTGTGTGTGTGTGTGTGTGTGTGTGTGTGTGTGAAGTTTTGGGCCAGATAGAATCCCAGCAAGAAAAAAAGGGAAGTAGATATATCTCCAATAGATAAATGCTTTCAAAATTAAAAACAATACGTTTTTCTAGTAGAGTCTCACTAGGCATACAAATCATATCTCCAGTAATAAATGGCCAACCAAAATGAACTTAATGGAATTCTTGAAAGTTCTTTGACTCAGTGCTTTATCAAGGTTTTTGTGGAGTTTGTTCGTTTCCTGTTTTGGTTTTTTGTTTTTTTGTTTTTTGTTTTTTTTTTTTTTTTGTCTTTTATGTCTTTTGAACATATATTATTATTTTCAGTTTTGTGTTTTTATGAAGTTTCTGGGTATGTACACATCCATGTCACTGTATATACATATGTATATTAAGCTTTTGCTTTATGAAAAGCTTTTACCTTATAAAGTTTCTAGGTATGCACAAACACATCACTACGTGTATCTATGTACCTTGAGCTTTTGCTTAGCTCTTTTTCATTTGTTTGTTATGTCATACTCTGCTTTAATGGTTTTACTTTTATCTTCTTATCATCATTATCATTTTTATTTTTAGATATCTGTTTGTAATTTAGTGAGAGAGAGACAGAGAAAGGGCTAGAAAGAGAAGAATGAGAGAAAGAACAAGAGAGGAGAGAGACAGAGAGAGTGTGATACAGAGAAAAACAGAGAGACAGGGAGAAAAGGTATGAATTTGAGTAGGTGGGAAAGAGGGAAAGATCTGGGAGGTTTTGAGGTTGGGCAAATCAGAATTAGAATTCACTGTAAGAACAAAATCTACGTTAATAAAAAAAAATTCTGTCAAGGGATGTCACATACAAGTGCTTTGCTGTGAAGTGTGAGTATATGTTCAAATTCCCAGAAACCGTGTGAAATGACCAACACACTCACAAATGTTTTTAAACCTTCCCTGATACAGATTTGGAGACAAGATGATTACTTAGGCCTGCTGAAAGCTCTGTCTAAAGGGACCAGAGGCAGAAAGTGTTAGAACAGTCTAGTCTCTGCCCATAAGCATGATCTCGCCTTCCAAAACACTCATGTGCACACATAAACCATAAATAACATAGACACACACATACACACACACACACACACAGAGAGAGAGAGAGAGAGAGAGAGAGAGAGAGAGAGAGAGAGAACTTTAAAATTCAATATCAAATACTCTGCAATCCTAGTACAGAGTTGAGTGTTGCTTACTGGAGATGGTAGTGAAAATTATTATGAAACAAATTATCAACCATCTAAGGCCTCCAGAAATGGTTTGCCATAAGGTAACATAAGAGGAAGCAGAAGCAACTCGAAGTGTATGTGGGGAGAGCAGATCCTGAGATCAGAGGTGACAGTACTTTTTATCTGCATTCCCAGCCAATGGGCGTTTTTTCTTTTTGTTTATACAGTTTCAGTCAGAGCCCCATGCACAGTGCTGTAATAGAACATTTGTCTTTGTTTCATGTCCTTTAGTGGGGACATTCAGTTTATCCCTAGTTTGGTGTACTGAGAATAAAGCTTCTATTTAAAAAATGAGACGAATCTTTATGTTTTTATGTTTCAGTTTGTCTGGTTCAATCCCTCAGGGTGAAAAGGCTAGAACAAAAGAAAAATACAAGAATCTGTGCAACCTTAAGGGCTATGTGTAGTGGCAAGAGTTCCTACCTAGAGTGGGTGAAACCTAATATTTCATCTTAGTACTGCCTAAAAAATTAGTACCCAGGTTCAACCTTGAAAGAAAATTTAAAAGCTGCACAAGTGGTTATATCATTTTATATTTGCTTAAAATTTTTATATTTTGATTTTCTCATGATATTACGCTTCTCATGTCCATAGTTATAAAAATATTTGTCCTTTAAAACTTATAAAATAGAAATATAAATTATATTTATTTACCCAAGGCCAATTTGAAAAGCAGTAGACATAGCTCATATGCTACAAGTGAAATACACTTGGCATCTTTATTTTCATATTAATAGAACTTGTTCTGAACTATTTTCTGGTTCAAGTCGCACACTTAAAACTTCTGTGTTATGATCTTTCAATGTTAATATACTGCATTTTTATCCACTCTTTATAATTGATCTTCCAGTATATGCCCCAGAATAAACACCATGGCATGAAAACGATTTTAAAGTCTGAGGCCTTTTTCTGGCTTTGAGAAATACAATAGAATATTTCCACATATATATTTGTACTCATATGTGAGCTGCATTTAGGATATATTTGTGAAATTGGATTTCTTAGCTAAGTATATATTTATTGATTAAAACTGAAGGAGACCAACAACTAATTCCTTCCCCAAATGTTTGTTACAATTCTAGCTATCATAATGGCAGCAGAGAAACTCTACCACCAAATACTTAAAAACTAAACATATTTTTTCAAAAATCTGTCTAAAGGCATTTTATAGGAATAAATAAACAAAACAAACAAAAACCAGCAAACAAAAAACTAGAGTACTGTAATTGCTTAATCCCTCTCTAAAAGTCAGGGTATAGAAAACTCACTGAGGTGATTATGTGCACTCTGTAGTTGTTTGTGTTTCTTGAATCATCTCATTTATCTCAGATCCAGTTATGATATTTGTATATACACACACACATATATGTGTACATTCTTGTTGTATCTCATTTGTGAGAAAAGAACCCTCATAAGCTCATATATTTGAGAGCTTATTTACTAAGGAGTTATATGATTGTAGAGGGGTTAGTAGATGTGGCTCTATTGGAGGTAGTGTGTCACTGGGAGTGAGTTTCGAGGTTTTAAAAGCTTGTGCCTAACCAGGCCTAGTCTGTCTGTCTGTCTGCCCCCTCCTCTTTCTCTCTCTCTCCTTGATTGTCTGACTAGATATAGGTCTTAGTTGTATCTCCAGCACGATACCCACCTTCCATGATGCACCCTGTGATGAAAATAGACTAAGCCTCTACAACTGAAGGAAAGTCTCCAATTAAATTCTTTTTCTTATAAGAGTTGACAAGGTCATGGTACTCTTCACAGCAATAGAACAATGACTTACACAGGTATTCTTTTTAATGATTGTGATTTGAAGTATTAATAACAATTTTTATCCATATCCCATTTATGAAAAGAAATGTGGTAGAATATCAATATTTGTCATTCATTAATTCTAGAGGAATTGGTTGGTTTGGTTTAAATCCTGGATTTTCATCTTTCTTACTTGTAAAATAAAGACAATAAATAATATGTAACCTATGAGGCTGATAGTAGAAAATATACATACAACAGTCCATTGGAAACTTCTTAATGCTAAAAGTAGAGCCACTTAGCTCACATCAATTTTCTCTTCATTATTTTCTTCTAGGCTCTTTGAAGTTCATTCAAAATGATTTTAGGTCTTCATTTTCTCTGAGCTGTATTTACTTGATTTTTTCCTATCTTGGGAAGAACCAGCAAATGCCTTTGAGGCTCCACTGATTTCTCTAAAGGAGTCCACTCACTTATTCCTGGTGGGGAGCCTGTTTTGTGGGTCAATGTTGGTTCTGTTCCCATGGAGTACAGACAATCACTGCAGGTCTGAGGGAGTCATGCGTGGGTAGAATGTAGCACTTTCAAGCTCTGATTCCAGTGTTATTGTTTGCCTATTGTTTTCTTCGTAATCTGAGGTGGAGTTAGAAAATGGAAGCATACATGTCCAAGACGTTCATGAAAATACTTTTCTAGCATGTATGACTAGGGATACATGATGGACATTTCTCCAGGTTCTGCAATAAAGTAACACTATGAATTGATGGGGATTCTTGGAAAGCATAAATCTTACTGATTTAGAAAATGAACTACATGTCTGATTGTCTTGCAAATACACATTTTTTTCAAACCTCTGGTGCTATCTTTGGTCACATTATTGAGGTGATCTTCTATGGAATCAGGGATAAATATGCTAAGCTTATCCTCAGTTACAACCTTGCCTTTAAATTAGTCCCAGATACTGACTCACAGCTGTTTGTGGCCAATTTTGTTCAAAGCATTTCTGGAGCTTACTGTCTCATATAATCTGGCCTCTTGTGATATAATTTCTCCAGTCTTAGTTCTGCAGTGACATCAAGGTTGTTTCTATCCTTTCTAAACACAGATATACAGTCCTATATTCTTTATGAGAAATAATACAGTCTTTATGCCCCCATCTTAAAATAAATATCCCATTTTAGAGCTGAGCACCTTGAACAATTAGTTGTATGTTTCTATGTTATTCACTACTTACTACAAAAAAGTAGTCTTTGCTAAGACTTGAATGATGCACTAATCTATAGATATAACAAGCCATTAGAAGTCATATCATAACTGGGCCTCTTCAGCCTGGTTAATAGTGAGTTGTCATTCTGGGGCTATGACCTATCTAGTCACAGGATTTTGGCCTCAATAACTGTGCCATGTATATACTCTTATGGTAGCCATGCCACCACTGCACCATGAGCACATCTTTCCAGGAAACTTGTTAGTGTAGTTCATCAAGCTCAAGCCATGTTATACTGATGATTACTCTTCTCTGCTGCTAATGTGCATAGCATCTTCGAGCACTATGAAAATAAAGACATTAGCTGGTAGTGATGGAGTTACCAGTTAAGTAACAGCCTGGGTTCTCTTATGACTCAGATATGTGGTATCATGAGCAACAGTGTCTTATTGTCATGTTCTGGAATGTAATCTAGGGCATTTCAATAGCTTGTAACATCTGAGAAACCTATAGTGAAACACTGACCAACAGTTCAAAAAGAGATAACCTAAGAGTCTAAAATACATAGTGTACATGTGTCAAAGTATAAAATAACAAGATGTCCTAATAAAATATATATTTATATTTACATATTTATTTATTTATATATAATTTATTTTATATTTATTATATATTTATTATACATTTATATGCTATACATTTCTATATTATATAATAATTTATTAATTTATTTATAATTTATTATAATTAAATTATATTATTATAACAATTATTATAATAAATTATAATTTATAATAATTTATTATACATATATATTTTTTTTAACCTAAATAAAATGAAACTGAGTACAATCCATAGAAATAAAATGAAACTGAGTACAATCCATAGAACTACAGAGGTTAGGTATAGAGTAAGGGAATGGAGGGTGATTATGAACAGATAAAGATCTCTAGAAAAGGGGAAAAAAGAAAGTTATACATGTATTGAAGGAGTTATAATGGAATAATCAAGTGGAGAGAAGGGAAGGTAGGGATAAGAGAAGGAATTATTGGATAAACAGCTAAAACTGAGGACCACTGAGGAGTACTATAGAAACACAATATGAAGAAGTTTTCTAAAACTTACATACTGACAGCATAGACCTATTGCTGAAGACAACACCTATACAACTCATTGAACATGGAGAAGTCAAGCCAGTGACTACAAAGACACTTCACTGTTTTTGTTCTAGCATCTTGGGTACAGGAAGGTAACCACAATCTACCAAAGGAGAAATATAAATATAAATTCACTTACATTCCTTCAACCTAAAATAGTGTCCTGATGCAAGTTATGCTATTTCAATCATGACACAAAATTTGTTCTATTAACCAACAATTATACTTGCAACCTACTTCATGAGATGGAATCCTCACCCAACACTGCTTGTGTGACTAAACCCTGAGACTTGATAGCCCAGGGACTTAGGCTAAAACCAAATATTACTCTCCTACTAAAAGAATGGAGCAATAAAATGCCTCCTAATGACACTCTGTACCACTCATAGAGCAGTTCCTTGCTCGGCCACCACTGAAGAAGCTTCCCCTATTGTAGTAATACAATAATTGGAATCTTTAACCCCACTTTAGATCATTTAATTCTCAAATAAAAGACACAACACATTTATATTTATACTAAGGCTTAAAAGCACTAGAGCTGGGCAGATCTCAGCCCTCTATCCAATTTTGTCTAGCTCTCTATTATTAACCCCAAGACATCAGTTGCCATGCTCTGCCTGGACTGCTCCTACTCCAGCTGGTCAGCATTCATGATCCACCTACCCCGTGGCATCTTCTTCCTTCCTCCTCTCCCTCCTCCAAGTGAACCAAAGTCCTGCCTACCTCTCTTCTGCTCAGCTATAGGCTATCAGGATCTATAGTTTTAAGTTAAGGAACAAGGTTACATAGCATCACTTGGTGTTTGTGTGGTTCTCCTGGACATGAGGATCACCTCATCAGTGGGCAACCAGATCTTGAGGGCTAGTATTTAGCGTTACAATACATATAACAACATTCAAAACCTCAACATTCCCCTGCAGCAGTTGGGAACAACTACAGAGACCCACAACCAGATAATGTGCAGACATTGAAAGGACTTGGAACACTCAGCACTAAATGGGATGCCTCAATCAAATCCCTCCCCTCAGTGCACAGTTCCACCCTGTGAAAGAGGAGACAGGAAGCGTGTAAGAGCTCAAGGGGATGGAGGACACCTAGGAAGTAAGGACCTCTAAATCATCACAATCAAAATCAAAGGATATAGAAACTTAGAGTGTCTGAGGCAACCCAGGACTGCATTAGATGGCATCCTAGGATTGAAAGAAGTAGATACCTGTCCCTATTCCTAACCCAGGAGTTTTCTCCAATTGATAAGCACTTACAAATGAAAATTTCATTTTATCACAGGGAGTCTCACTAAGGAAACAAAGTTCTATTAAGTGTAGGCTTCAGGACCAATAGTAGGTGACCAACACAAAACAAATGCTGTAGCATCTTTGGAGGTCCCTTGTCTCATAATAGTATGTCAGGACTTTTTAAATTTTTAAAATTTGATCTATTTTTATTTTATTTTATTTCATTTTATTTTATTTTATTTTATTTTACAGTTTTATCTCTTCTTAATCCTACAGGTACTTTGGGTATATAGTAGACCTTCCAGTTTAATGTTTTTAAGGATTCCTGAGTATGTGAATGAGTTAGTATCTGAGCCTATATCTGTTTCTTGTGCCTTTTCTTGTGTTCTCAGTTGGACTGTTTTGTCTTATTTAGGTGTCTTAATTTTTGTTTTATCTTACTATGTTTTATCTTGTTTTATTATATTGTTATCTTTTAGAAGGCTTTTTGTTTTCTAATGGGAGTCAGAAAGGGGTGAGATCTGGATGGGAGGGAGGAAAGGAGGAACTAGGATGAATCAAAGGAAAAAATAGTTGGGATATATTATGTGATTTAAAAAATATTTTTTCAATAAAAGAAAAAAATCATACCATTAAACCTATAACAAATATTTCTATGATCCATGGTCAGTCTTAAATAAAGTTTCTGTTCTGTTAGAAAATGATTGGTGCATAGTTGTGGAACATAAGATTCAGTCACTCTGGAGAACTGAGTTGTTACTGTGTGGGAATAAAAGATTGCCAAGTAGAAATGGTGTCCCTTCGTTTCTGCACTGAAGTAGGTTTGCTTTTACATTTCGTGGTTTCTAACATAGTGGCTGTTAAAGGTTTCTGTTTGTTTTGTTTCTAAGAGAAATGAAAATTCTCTTAGAACTTAGAGAGGGGAAAAAAAAACCTGCCTTGTGAAGCCCAATAAGGGAGGGGTTTACACGAAAGAAAAGCCCTCCCTATGAGACTCTCAGAATCTTGCTGGATGAGGGTTATAGCCAAAGAGTGGGGGAGCTGGACTCCAGGCCAAGGACACAGAGTACGCACATGTATGCCTTACACATAGTAAGGACAAGGCTTATGTTTATAAATGCTAGAATGAAAAACTATTTTAACATTATTTCTGAAGAGGATATTGTTCTGTTTATTAGCATTGTTATTTCCATATGATATTTGTTGGCAAATATTTCTAGATGCTTACAAAAAGAATGTAGTGGACAGAAAATGAAAATAAATCCGGCAGGAAGCAGCAGAACCGATTCACTCAGTGTTCTGTGTATCTCAGCATCACACAATTCCACTACTAGGGTAATTGTTCTTGCTATTTTTAATTTTATCTTAGGCATTTTCTTATCATTTGCCTCAGCATTGTGAATTTTCATTTTCAAATCTGCACCAAATCATTGTGGATTATCATATATATGGAACTTACTTCAAAATTACCATAGCTTCATTGTTGGTACTGATGGTCACATTTTGTTCAGAAATAACTATTCAAATTTATTACATTGAAAAAAAAAAAAAAACCTGGGCTACAAAAGTCACTCAATCGGTAAGACCACCTACTGGAGAAGTATGAAAAGCTCAGCCATGATCTATGTTAGACAGGGAAAATCACAATTGGTCATGTTCACCTATAACTGAAGAGAATATTGTCCGAAAGAATATAACACACTTTAAATCTGCAGCAATGAATGAGTATGAGGCAACAGAAAAACAACAAAAGCTCATCAGAAATAATTATCAAGAGCCTGAAGACGGCTTTATGAAGTTAGGTTATCTGAAACCTAAGCTACTTCCTTGAGGCTTCAAATGTCACACATGGGTATGCATGGCAAATACATACACTACACACACACACACACACACACACACACACATGTTAAAAAAGAGCCATATGCAGATTAAAATAAAACATATAATGTATTGCCATTTAGGGGTACTGTATTATAAATAAGGCAGTTAAAATAAATAAATGAGTTGATTTTATTTAAATTTTACTTTTTCATATTGTCTGAATTTATTGCATATTTTTAAATATTTGTTTTATTTTTCCACTGCTTTTACTTAAATTTCTTTATATGTGATATTGCAATAAATACATACATCTTGAAACTGTCCAATCAGTATTTAAAATAACTTTTTCCTCATGTATTTGTATTTCCGTTGCAGTGGAAATATGCAAAATCTCCTGACTGTTTAGAACTATGTATTATATCATTAAATGCCATCACTCTAAACTGCAACAAAACACAAAAATTTGGGGTGCCTGTTTAGAAGTGGGTTTCTGATCCCACATTGAACATCATTTACACTTCTCTAGGTCTATTAATGACTCTTTTATTGCTCTTTATATTGTAATATTAATTAATTAATACAATTAATACAACTAATTTATATGCACTTACTTGAACTATATGATTATTTTGTTTTACTTATGATATGTTCTGTCTCTAAACTTTGTCTCAAATGACAGAATTGTCTTTATAAAGATTGTATAGAAGTCTAATGAGCATGAATGCCCATTTTAGAAATCTACTCAATATGTGATGGACAATTATACTGATTTCATTTCTTGATGATTATAACTAATTCTATTATGAACATGAAAAGGTGACAACTTGATTTCAATTTCTTTGATTTAATTTCTGTGATGTATTTCTGTGATGTATACTCAGAGCCAACAGAGTTTGAGTGATTTGAGTTTCCATTGCACAAATTAAAAAGAAAATTGTTTAATGTGATCAGCATGCCTTCTTTCTATAAAATATAGTGTGTGTGTACATTTGTGTGTATGAGTGTGTGTATGTGTGTGTGTGTGTGTGTGTGTGTGTGTGTATCTACCTGAGTATACAGTTTGTGATATGTACATTCCATGGTGGGCATTTAGAGGTCAAAGAACAATCAAGGAGTCAGTTCTCTCCTTCTACCAAGCTAATCTTGGAGATCAAGTTCAAGGCCTCCGGCTTGGTAGCAAACACCTTTAACCTCTTTGACCTCTTAGCCACTTGCTGGCCCCCAGCAGATCCAACTGTTTACACTCTTGCTTGCCTTGCTTTCAAAAACTTTAAAGGCTGTTTAAAACTATTACATATTTTTAAATATCAAAAAATATAGTGGTTCATCTTTATTAGACTTGGCCTACCGTATAGGACCATGAACGTGTAACACTGGGGCTGTTTGTGTCTTCATGAGTATCAGAGATAACGTCACATTGACAAGTCATTTCATGATTTTCAATATGCTATCTCCTTTTTAAAATGATGTTAGTAGAGTAAAATAGTTGTAAGAAAAGGGCTTTTGTTCTCACATTTACCTCCAGAGTTTATTTTAGAATGTATTTTAAAATATGACATAGTGAATGAATGTTTTTCATATTGTTTTGTTTTTATAAATACACAACACACACACACACACACACACACACACACACACACACACGTCACTGGTTAAATTTTACAACTCAAGTTAAAATGTGAAAAGTAACATTATTTGCTGTAGAAGCATGAGACCCAGAGTCTGCATGCCAACACCTATGTAAAACTTGGCATGACCATGTGTGCCCATTACCCTCGAATGGTATAACAAGGGCAAGCAGATCTCTGAACTCACTGGCCATGCACCGTAGCTGAAACAGTAAGCTTCAAGTTCAATGAAACACAACTCACAACATCATCTTCCAGCTTCCTCTTCTTGTGTACACGAGTGTGCACACCTGTCAGTACATGCAAGCACTACATCCATACTTACACACAAACAAGTGTACAACCACACATGTGTATAATCACACACAATCACACACAGTCTCACACACAATCACATAGATACACAAAAACTTACACAGAAACAACCAAAAAGTAAGAAAGAGAGAGAGAGAGAGAGAGAGAGAGAGAGAGAGAGAGAGAGAGAGA
>JANHMN010000010.1:43670233-43702436 GCA_030674055.1 Rhabdomys pumilio | reverse complement strand
AGAGAGAGAGAGAGAGAGAGAGAGAGAGAGAGAGAGAGAGAGAGAGAGAGTAAGAAAGAGCACACATCTAGCAATGGGAAACATTATTAGCTATTAGAACATTAGAACATTAGCTATTAGAAACATTATTAGTTATTGAAATTGTATACTAAGTTGAAAAAGTTTTCTGCAAATAAAATAAGGTGAGGGAGGTCTTGGGAAAAAATGTATCTTTCCAATAAGATTTCCTATAATAATTATTTGTCATTTAAATTACACAAAAACAACATTGCTGAAGTATTTGTAGTTGAATATTATGGTCAGCTACAGTTCTGTGATGTTTCTGTGTGCTTCTTCAATACCTATTTTGCAACTGGCCTGAACATATATGCATTATTGCAAAATCAAATTAAGTGTTTGGCTTTCACACCCTGCAATGTGTTATTTAGAGATGGAAGGCATATGCTATCAATCATGCCAGACCATTGAAAATAAAGACATAACGAAGTACTTAACACATGTAGTCACAATTGCATGCATACATATAAGAACTATTCCGTGTGTCTTACTTGGGTGAAGCAATATAAAGTAAAAAGAAGTAACAAGCTACGTATTAAAGGTAGAGTGGCCAATACCTCTGTCTTTGCACTCCAGATCACGGGACCAAAGATTGGCTGTAAGTATCTGCATCTGTCTCAGTCAGCTCCTGGTTGAACCTTTCAAAGTACAGCCAGCCCAGGTTCCTGTCTGCAAGTACACCATGGGATGAATAATAGTGTCAGGGTTTGGTACCTGCACATGGTATGGATCCCAAGTTAGGCAGGTCTCTGGATAACCTTTCCTTCAGTCTCTGTTTTGTTCATGCATTTCCGTTAGACACGAACAATTATGGGTCAAAAATTTTGAAGATGTTCGGGTGGTTCCATGACTCAAATGGGGGCCGTGTCTATCTACTGGAGGTGATCTCTTCCAGTTCTATCTCTCCACTGTTGGGCATTTTGGCTAATGTCCTCTCCATGGAGTCCTGGGAGCCTCTCACATCCTAGGTCTCTGGAACTTGCTACAAGTTCCCCCTGATCCCTAACCTCCATTATTGCATGTTTGATTCATTCTACTGGCCCTCTGGGCTTCTCTCCTGTCTTCCCCCATACCTGATTCTGCTTTCCCCTTTTCCCTCCCCTTGCCTTCTCCTGCCCAGGTTTCTTCCTCCTTCTGCCTCCCACAGTAAGTTTGTTTCCCCTTCTAAGTGGGTTTGAATTATCCACACATGGGCCTTCCTTCTTGTTACGCTTCCTATGGTCTGTGAGGTGACTTGTGGCTCTTTGAATTTCTTGGCTAATATTCACTTATCAGTGAGTATATACCAGCCTGGTCACTTACTGCTGTTTATTCATAATGTGTATCTCATTAAGGAGTAATTATTGTTGCAATCTTCTGATGTTAGATATAAAAACTCAAACAAGATTATCAAGAGGAATGAAATGACTAAACCATTTCATATGGAAATAGGGTATGAGGGAACAAATTGATTTTCACCAGATAAAAGAAAATGTGATCATGATTTCTATATTGTACATCTTAAAATCAAAGAGAAAAAGATTGACTATTGATTGAATTCAAAGATTAAACACTTAACATTTAAAATTACCAAGGAGGATACTTGGAAAGTACTAACAGTACAGAAAAATGGATATACAAAAAATAGGGTTTATTAAAATAGGAACGATTGATTTCTGTAAAAATATATTTTGAAAGTAGAAATGATATTTTGCTTGGAAATTTATACTTGCTAAATATAATATGTAAACGCATATGCTCACATACATATACATAGGATTCATATATGTAGCAAATATTTAAGTAATTCTCAGAAAGATGGAACTCAGTATTTAAAAAAATGACAAAAACCAGAGTCCTGGATTTATGGAACACTCTTTACTTTATGCTAAGAAATCACCAACCAATGGTACAGATGGAGAGACCCATCACTCCAGCCACATATGTAGCAGAGGATGGCTTTATCTGGCATCAATGAGAGGGTAGGCCTTTGATCCTTTGGAGGCTCCATGTACCAGTGTAGGGGAATGCCAGGGTGAGAAGGCAGGAGTGGAAGGGTAGGTGGGGGAGCTCCCTCATAGAAGCAGACGGAAGTGGGGATGGGTTTGAAGAGGGGAAACTGGGAAGGGGGATAGCATCTGAAATTAAAAATCGAAAAATAAAATCACCAATTAAAAAAAGCACATTATCTCCATCAGATGTCACTCCACACAGCATGGGATGACTAAATTCAGGAGTGCTGAAGAGGAAGGAGCATCAAGAAATTTCACTCTCAGTGTGAGTCCTTGCAGTCAATGTGGGACCACCAGCCTTTCCTGAAGTTGCACATAAGGAGCCTAGGCACATCTGATAGCTCCACAGTTTGCCCAATGGCACTAGCACAAGTACTTACATGAGTTCACAGTCAGGCATTAATTTCCTCCTGGCAGTGCCATACACAAATTGAAATGAGAGTATCATGAATCTGTATCATCGTCAACAACAAAATAATACATGAATGAAAGAGTGATGTCAATATCTTCCCACAGACACATTCCACAAAATGAAAGATGTAATCGATACTGAGTTTTTCATAATTGTCTTTACTCAAAACTATATTATATTAAGAGTGAAAATGACTCTAGAGTGTAAAGATTACAGTGATGGTAATTCTGGGACAGGGAGGCAGTGACAGGGGAAGGGAGGGCTTTTGGGAACATCAAATACCTTGCTTCTCAAAATCTGGTTTCACACTTCATTCCTTTTGAAAATAATTATTCATCCAACTCATACTTATGGAATGAATGCACATGTGACTGTCTTTGTGCTTTGTCTCTAATAGATGTTTCTGAGGCACCATTGATATCTTCAAATAGGACATCTCATCTGTGAGTAGAAGAGAGATCACAATAGGAACTAGGAAGCGTTGAAGAGGTTCCATTTCATAGAAAGAGAACTCTGTATATCTTCAGTTCACAAAGACACTGCCAAAGCATTAGGGTGGGAGTTCTATACAGAGACAAAGACATTTTGATTGTTATGGATTATCTTTGTGGTTTAACTTATTATCCAATCATAAACAAGAATTTAAAAACATTCAAGCCAATGGCACATATCTACTAGCTAGGCTGCACTCCATCTTAAATTTGCAGCTTATTATTGATGGATCCCTTTAACTGGGCTTTTAAAGTAATAAAATACCAATTATGTGAAATTGAAAATAAACAAAAAATAAATAGCATGCTTTTTAACTAAGTGGGTAAGTGAAACAGATTTTATTAGAGATGGCATCGACTAGTACAAGACGAGTGGAATAAGCTTCTAATATCAATTATCCATCACTCAAAGTGAAGTATTTTATAACTTCTTTAAGCACATACCCTTAATGGAAATATTTCTGCTAGGCTGAATGCTGCTTCCTTGTCCTAATATTAAATGGTGCATTAACAGCTGAATTTCAACTTGAGTGCTTTTTTTTTTTAAAGCATATTCTAAAGTTTTACTGACATTAATATTTGCAAAGTTCATACAATTTGTTTAAATCTAATATATTTTATGGATGTTTTAGTCCGGAACTACAAAGACATATCAGTACAATGAAATAAGCTTAAACTTTTTGCTTTGCTTAGAAATTGAAATTTCCTAACTCAACTGTGTGTGATAAGCAAGGATGTTTATATTGCAGTAGTAATTTTGGTACCTGGTAGCTGTGCCTTAAGGCAAAATTGCTCAGCCCTTACTAAATGCATGAGCTCCAAGAAACTGAGAACCTGCCCTGATTTTCAGTATCACCATCCATAAGATGGATATAATGGCACAATTTCTCAAGACTTGGCTGTGAATACTAAACTATTTGCTACTCATGCTATTCTTTAAAAGTCCTAAGCACATAAAATCTGCAATAAACATTGGCTCACATGATTTATTGAAATTTCCATATAACTAGTCAAACTTGTGATAAATAAGAAATGATCAGAGGAAAAAAATATGGATTTAAAAAAAAATCTCAAGAAACTCTTTTATACGGTTTTATTACCTTGCCCCCACAGAGTGCCAAGATAAATTACAATAGCTTTCTGCATTCCTTATAAAAGCCAACTGAACCTTTTGACATTAAAAACACATATATAAATTGCAATGAAAAAAAATCTGATAATTGTGGTAGGTGTTTGAAAATGTGACTTATTATTTATGACATTTATTTGATTCATTTTTTTGAGACAAGCTCTCCTGTAGCCTCACTGTTGCCTTGAACTCTTTGTCGGGGAGAGTAAACTGGAACATCTGATCGTAAGAAATGGAAGAGTGATAGGAAGGACTAAAGGAGCTGAACGGGATTGAAACCCCATTAAAAAAACAACAGTGTCAACTAACCCGGACCCCTCAGAGCTCCCAGAGACTAAGCCAAAAACCAGGAAACATACATGGGCTGGTTCGTGGCTCTGGGCACTTGTGTAGTAGAGGAATGCCTTGTATGGCCTCAGTGGGAGAGGATGTACTTAATCCTGTGGAAACTTGATGGTCCAGGGAAGAGGGATGCTGGTGGGAGTGAGGTGGAGAAGGACCCTCTCAGAGGTGGGAGGATGGGGTGAAGAACTCCGAGAGGAAGGACCAGAAAAGGGGGCAACTTTTAGAATGCAAATAAATAAAATAATTTAATAAAGATTAAAAAAAAAAAGATTGATACTGGGAAAGCCTTTACCTAAAGGCCTATGCCACTAAGTATCTAGAAGAGGGCCTTTTCTCTTCTCCTGCCTTTCTGTTACTAGGCACTAGCTTCAAACTGGACCGATCCTACTTGTCCAGGCTCTGCTTTCCCCTTCCTGCCTGGCCTGCAGGTGCCCTGACATGAAACATGGACTGTGGCCATCTGTTCCTGACTTCCTCTCCAGGCTGTACCCAGTGGCTCCCCGGTACCCAGAGAGGAGACAGGAAACCACAGCATTAGTTCCAGATCCTGTGCCATTTTTTAAACCAGCTGCTGACTCTAACGTGTTACTGAAAACAAAATCTTTATGACCTCCCCCCTTGAACAATATGAGGGAAAATCTCATGGCATAAATCAGCTTGAACTGATTTTCCTTTTTACAGCATCCTAGCAAGGGCATTTCCAAAGGCTGGGAAATGTAAAAGGGTGAATAAACTGTGAAAGGCCACATAAGTGAGAATTAAATCCACATAGTTTTTAGACACCTGAATTAATAACAGAAGTGTATTGTGTTCAGTTATTGTTTAAGGATATGATGTAGAGCATAGGAGGAATAGCAAATACAAACATGGATGTTAAAAATGTGTAAATATTGGGATGGCAAGGCAACTGTCACCAAGTCCGATGACTCAAGTTTGGCCACTGGAACTTCATGGTGAATGGAGAGAATTAGTATTTTTAAATTGTCCTTTGACTTAAACTCAAGTACTGGTGCAAACACACACACACACACAGACACACACACACACACACACAAACACACACATAAACACACACAAACACATTTAAAAATAAAGAATAAATGCAAATTGTCTAATACATTATACTCTAAGAAATAAAATGCAAGATTATATTTATATGTATGCAGACATATACATACATATATATATATATATAGTTACAAATATGAGTGTAATGAAATTTTTCAGAGTATAGACAGCAGAGAGATAAAATAAAAATGAGCAAATGATAAATAGAATAAGGAGAATTTATATATTTTATTTAGATGACAAAGTGAACATAGTAGAGAAAAATTAAGGCAGAAAATATTTTAAAATTTCTTCATCTTGGGCATTAACACATTTTAAATAGCTATAACAAAATAATTGAGGTCATATAATTTATATGAAGAAAGGTATATTTCAGTCTCAGCCTTAGAAAACAACATTTGAGATCAGGTAACTGCACCTTCAGAGAGCCTTATTCAGAGTCACAGCTGGGGGATGGGGTTGCATATGTGAGTATTCAGTAGATACATATGGAAACACGTGTTACAGGACGATACTGAAGGAAGGCTCCAGGCTTAGTTAATAAACCACTTTCATTGTAATGAATCTAGTTCCATATAATGAGATTACACAATAAGGGGTATTAATTTATTTTAAAGATCAACAATTCTCAGAGGCACAACATCTGAACTGGGAATTAAACTTCCACTAGGAAGTGGTTCCTCTGGGAAACAAATATTCCCAAAGCCCAGCACACAGCACTTTATAGAATTAGCATATGCACTCAATTATTTCTCCAAGTCTGATCAAGGCTGTGTGTCTCTCTAAGTATGATCAGAAAATATAGATAGATGCTATTTCTGATGTCTTTTTCCATAAAACATTGGTTGAAAAGAAATTTTCTTTCCTAATTTTGTTCAGTTCTAAGGTTTTAATATGTTGTTATTTTTAAATTGGGGACCTGGTCCTGAACATACTTCCACATACATAGAAAAGTACAAAGCAGGGCCACTAAGATCTACTTTGGCTCTGAGTTTTCATGTATTTTTTTAATCAGGATTACTTTTAAATATTTTTTATCAATCCTTCTTATTTAGGGAGATATCTTTCTATTGCTTGCCTTCAATTTATATTGACTAAAATATATATACAAGGAGACCGTTATAGTTCCTGAAATCCATAGCAAAATCTAACAGGAATCCATCACCTAAAACCCAAGCAAGTGACAGTTTACCATTACCCTTTCTCAAGCTACCCTTTCTCAAGCTCTAGCTATATTTATTTTGTGTTTGGTTTAGAGACGATAGCAGACATAACAATGGGCAATTCAGTGAAGAATTGCTTTACAGTTACGTAGGAAGTAATGCCAATGTCAGAAAACAAAAGCAGAGGTAGTTCAAAACAACCTCACCAATCATGTGTTTAAGGTACAAGGAGCTAGATGGTGTAAGGAATTATTAATGTTACTGTTTTTTAAAAAAATATGAAGACTATGTACCTCTCTCTCTCTCTCTCTCTCTCTCTCTCTTTTCTCTCATACATTTTTCTCTCTCGCTCTTCTTCTCTTTCTATCTCTATCTCTATCTCTATCTCTATCTCTATCTCTATCTCTATCTCTATCTCTATCTCTATCTCTATCTCTCTCTATATATCTCTATCTCTATCTCTATCTCTATCTCTATCTCTATCTCTATCTCTTTCTCTGTGTCCCTCCTTCCCTCACTTCTTCCTTCTATTTCCACTCTTACATTCTTTCTAGGAAATTCTGTAGCTACATTTAAAATACAGACTTAAGTGTGGGACCCAGATTCTCATCCACAGAGGGTGTTAATAAGCGTTTATTAATGAAGCTTTGAAAATGACGGTGTAAAGAAAATATTAGGGTAAATTGGAAGCCTTGCAATTCCCCACTCGCTTGTATAATTAGATGTTTTCTCTGAATGCAGTAATGCGTTTTTGTAAATGACTTGTGAATATCAACTAATCCTGTTTTAATTAGAGCAAATAAAACTGATGAAGAAAGTTTCAAAGTCCAACGTTAAATTTTTTTTCAAGTGTAACATCCAGTAAAAGTTATTTTGTTAAGTGCAAAAGAAGCTAACAGTAATGAATCATGGATATTATGACAGGAGAATGGCTGTTTCAAAAGCAGAAGAAAAGCACTTATGTTTAAATGCTAAATAATTTTCTTAGGGTATATGTATAAAGCTAAATTCCAAAAGTTGAAGCTCAAATGTTAATAATTGTATTGATTTAAGAACCATAATATTTTGATACTCTCCTTTGACAGGATGATATTAGCCTTGCTCTCAGCTTGATCAATATCCTCAGCCTCCACCCACTCTGGTTTCAGGACACCTGTATTCCTAAAGGTGATTCAGGATTCTCTGGAGCTCTTTGACATGTAAATCTTTTCAAAAGGCGCTTATCAGCAACAAAGGACTGACTTTTCTGGGGACCTAGCAGCCAGGCCTTTGAAATTCAATCAAGAATTTCCCAGGGTATGGAAGCAGGTGCTGAGTGGGTCCTTTGCTCAAAGTTGTAAGTATAACTCAGTCCCTGAAGATAGGAGAAACTGACTGTTTCTCTGAGGAATCAAAGCAAACTCACATGGTAATTAGCTTCCCAAATTCAACTCTTAAAATTCTCCAAATGTTGGCCAGACAGACGTGGGCTCACACTAAGTGTTAGTATTCTGTCTAAACTCCACCTCCACAGTTACCTGGCAACAGCCAGGTATGCTCCTCCCCACAGTTACCTAGCAACCGCCAGGTAGGCCTGGTCCACTATAAAAGGGGCTGCTTGCCCCCTCCTCTCTCTCTTAATCTCTTACTCTCTTACCCTCTCTCTTACCCTCTTGCCTCTCTGTCCCCTCCCCACTTCCTCTCTCTCCACGTGGTCATGGCCGGCCTCTACCTCTACTTTTCTTCTCTCTTCTTCTTCCACCTCCTTCTCCCCACCTTTGCCCTATCTCCTGAATAAACCTCCTCCCCCTTGGAACCGTGTGGTCTGGAGTGGTCTGTTCTGAGCTGTGGTCGGACTTTTTAGAACAACTAACACTAAGTTCTATGAGCATTTTTCTTGTCTTTTAGTCTTTTTCTTTTGTTGTTTTTTTTTTCTTCAGTGAATCTGAGGACGATATTTCTCCTTCTTAGACATCATTTGCTTGTTTGTAACAAAAGATTGGCATCTCTGGTTGCTGTGTAATACTCGCTGAACTTCTGAATCTATGTCTTTGAAATAATCCAGTAGCAAAACGATAAATACTTGGATAAAAAACAGAAATTGCCTTGCATTTTAATACAGCCAGAGAACAATGTGCTGTTCTGTCTTGTCTAGATTCTGCCTTGACTGCAGATACACAAGGTAGTTTTACATAGTGTATCTTCCTTCAGTTTTACATAGTGTGTCTTCCTGTCTTGCTCCCAAGTGTCACTGTTTGAGTCAATATTCATGTTCCATTTATCTGGTCTTTTCAAGAAGTAGCAATTCAGAAGATTTTCTCTAAAACTCCTACTCAAAGAAAAACTTTGTATTCTTTGAGGTCAACAAAGCACCCTACATTCTCACATTAAAAAGCTATTAAAATGCAGCATGTTATTTTCTTCCAAAACTAGAATAAATCATTGGTTTTAAAAGGACTTTTATAGATGGAGATTCATGCATGTAAGACCACAAATGAATTCTTTGCATATATATTTTATACTTTTCATGCACAGAGACATAGTAAGTGCTGTTCATGACAATTTCAATTCATATCCTCAGCAACCAAAAATGACTAATTTTGTTTGCAGGAGCCATTCAAGTCTTGTGTATTCTAAGAATACCTAGTATTCTCTGGCTCTCTCTCTGTCTCTCTCTGTCTCTCTCTGTCTCTCTCTCTCTCTCTCTCTCTCTCACACACACACACACACACACACACACACACACACACACACACACACACACAAGTAGACACCAGTTTGTTTATTTGTGGTCATTGTAACTTAGTTTATATTTCCTGTTTCTTAATCATTTAGACAAGATTCATTATTCATAATTTCTGTAAGCCATTTATATTTTAACCAGTTGCATTAACATATTGTCTCACAGACCTCCTTTGTGTTGGAAGGTAACAAGCAGAGTTTTAACATGACCCAGATGTGCATTAAAATTCAAGTTGTAACACTACTAAGCTGGTTTTCTCAGACACAAAGCAAAGCAAAGCAAAAAATTTATAAATCTTTCAGTGTTTATAAAAATTAATTGAGTAACATATGTGACAGTCTGGCATGTCTCCTAACACATTCTGAAAACTTAACATGCAAAGTTTGTTTTTATAAACTTTTTAAGGCATTTGATATTTCTTTCTTTCAGTCTTAAGTATGATGTAGATCAATGTCTTCAGCATAAGGTGTCACCTTGTTTATTCTTATACACATATGTTATAGAAAATTCTATGAAAACTTTTTCTAATTACATGCATTTAAACTTGGAATAACAGTTGTCAGTGTAATTCCTGTATATGTTAAGTTAGTAATTCTAAACTTAGGGCAATTTTATATATTACATGATGAGTAATACTGTGTGCAAAGAGATTTGGTTGTTACACAAGAGGACAGAAGTTTTGAAAAGTGTTGTGAAGAGTATGCCTGGCATATACTCTACATTCTGTAATGGAGAACCCCTCAGCTCATTGCTCACCAAAGGCTGCGTTTGAATAATCCTGTCCTTAATGCTGTTCCTGGCATTCATATTTTTAATATGCTCATCTTCATAATAAAAGGACACAAGAAAGAAGTTTGAAAATTATTATTTTTTCAAGAGCATTTATAGAAAATATATTTATTTGAAAATCAGTTTATCTAAAACGCCTTCATAAAGGGAGTTATTAAAAAAGATACAATATAGATGAATATTCATTTTATCAACTTCATCAAAAGCCAAAAAGTAGTCAAAATTAATTGGAGAGAATGACCTCCATTATTCGTGTTACTCAGGACTCATCAGATCAATGACTCTGAGATAACCTGAACAAAACAACACTCCCAAATCAAAAGCCCACTAAAGGCTGAAGGATACATTGGATTAAGTTTATTGTGACCCAGGAGGAAGGACATTAGCCAATAGAGTTATATACAATCTAATTAAACAGAGCCACGTAAAGTCAAGAGTGGTTGCCGAGCTTTATCAGGTTTTACTAACTCACAGGCTCAACATATTTGATGAAATACACAGTGTTTACAAAGAACATCTACACAATAGAGAGATCCATAAGGAGTGAGTGCAAGGGAGTACACATTTAGCATGCTGAAATGTTAGATTTCCCAGTTTTTTCTAGAAAAGAAAAATTAACTTATCTATTCTGTTTTCTTCATTTGTAACGTAAAGCTTTTCAAAAACTTTTTTTGTTTGTTTGTTTGTTTTTTATTTACTTTGTATCCTGATCACTGCCATTTCAGTCATCGACTCCCATAATTCCTCCCTCATGCCTCCTTCCCCTTTTCCCTTGTCTTTGAGAGGATGGATGTCTTCTACCTGGAATCTCCAAAGTAACATCCAACTACCTTTACCCAATAGCATATGCCTTACTTGGCAAGACAGAACGGCCATTATCATACAGGGCAAAAGCAGGGAGTCAACAAAGTAAAGATATGATTCTTTAAATTATTAAAGAGGAACACAGGCATCAAGTTTTCTGCTACTGAGCACCTCATTGTATTCAGAGGTTAGTAGAATTTTTACAGTGAAGTTGTTCTTAGTAGAAAACTGATATTCAGTCAAAATGTCTTTAGTATACTGTGTTATTTAATAATGTATAGCCAAACCTCATGTGCAGGCTTATATCATGGAGATAGAGTATTGGTTCTGATGGGAAGCACATAGGAAGTTGGAGAACATCCTCAACTCTTGCTTCACTGTCTGTTTGTGTTCTCCCATGGCTCTTCAGTGTCTTCTAAGAGGTGATAGGTGGAGAAAGGTGATGTTATCACAGTACAAGGGCTCTTCAGTGAGTGGCCCTACCATAATCTTGACTCAACTCTCCACAATGTCTCCTCCTTCATGTTCTTCATAATCTGTAAAACACTATTCAATTTTTCTTGTGGATATGCCTGTAATAAAATCTTACACTTGTTCATTTACATTGTGATGCAATGCTGTATTGCCAAGTAAGGCATATGCCATTGGACAATATAGTGAAATACAACCCAGAGATTCCCAGGAGAAATGAAATGAAGCTTACATGTCAGGCATGGGAAATAAATCTTCCACTTTCTGAACCCTGTAAGTGGGCGAACATTGAGGTTTCAGATGCACTCCGAATATCTCTAATTTTAGGCTAACATCATCATGTTGTTATGAACTGAAACAAATGGAGCTTTACACTTAAACTATGTGGAGCCTCATAAAGCAAAGAGGGTGTGATGAAACTTACTTCTGGTAAAAGAATGATCTTGCTTCTGAATTCACATCTGTCACTCTCTGAAAATATGTGGCACCTACTCAACAAATAAACTGCTGTTGTGCATCTTCGATGCCTTTGAATGTTCTGCAGAGGTTAACAGATGTGCATGATACACATGTATGCTGATACCAAGGCAGTTTCAGCTATAGAGTCACAGAGGTAAGACAGATCTGAGTTAGTTGTTCTGTGTGTCATCTTTCTCGTCTACAAAACAAAATGAGAGCTAAGGAGGCAACTGACTTGATATACTCTTTGCCATGCAAACATGAGTACCTGGGTTTGCTTTATACAAGGCACAGAAAACTGGGTGGCATGGTGGCAGGCACAGATTAATAATCCTTTCCCCAGTAATCTCTGGCCAGCAACTCTAGCCTACCTGTCAATATTTTGGCCATATATTTGTACCTCAGAAACAAGGTATATACTGCCTGAAAAATGCCACCATGATTGGCCTTTGACCCACGTTTGCTAGTGCACACACATGGTCACGTGTTCACTCACCCATGTCCATATCCATCCATACTCATGAATGTACCACAGACACTGGAAAACACACACACACACACACACACACACACACACACACACGCACACACACACAGAGAGAGAGAGAGAGAGAGAGACAGAGACAGAGACAGAGACAGAGAGAGAGAGACCTCGAGAGATACAGAGACACAGAGCAACAGAGAGAGCAGAGACAGCAACAGAGAGACAGAGGAGAGACAGACACAGACAGAATTGCACTATATTATTAACAAAGTTGAAAGTGTATTTAATTTTTCAAAATTTTTTATAGCTTCCCAATATTTTTCATAAGCACATGATATTTAAATATTGTTTAGCAAAGCTTCCTTTCCTAGAGATTACCATTTTCTACTTAGATTTTAGAAAAATGTAGATAGTATCTACTCTACTGAAGGGTTTCTGCTTCTTCTCTCTAAATTTGTATGTTATTTCCCTATATCTTACTAAACTGCTGAGAAGGAAGGAAGAGATGTGAAGAAGGGAACCAGTGTGGAAATCTCACATTAATTAAAATACTAGAAAAAGAAACATGTACACCAAAACAAGGGACATTACTTGTCAAATGTGGAATTTAAATCTTTTGATGGATTTCCTTGGTGGGTTTCTTTAGAACATAGATTTAGTGTTTTGCATAGAGTTGCCTTGTCAATCCTTTGGAAATGTGTTCAAACTATCTGCTTTTATTCATATGCAAATTCTTCTCTTAGAACTACAGCATAAAAGCCATTTAAGCCCTGTCTGGTTCTTTCAAGCTAAAAATTTTATAGCATGTCTCTGACCTCAGTGAGTTGTCTATATTTGCGTCTCTGATGAACGCATGCCTACAGAAACTTGGCAAGGGCAGTTATTACCACGCTGAAAAAGAAGTGCAGAGAAGAAAAAAAAATGATGAATGTTGTCACCCTAAGACAGTAGCTATTCATATTTGTTTTTTTCCTCTGTGCTATTTTTCATTGTTTACTTAGCATACATTTTTCTTATATGTTTTAACCTGTAAAAACATAAAATCAATTAAGAAAAATTATCACATTTTGTCAAACATGAAACAGCAATATCTTTGTCAAGTCACTAAAGACCTTTCATTAATTTTTTTCTTCACTGCTTCCTTCTTTTTATGTGTTGAGGTTTCACTGAATGTTCCTTGCTGTAGTACACTGAAAACTAGATGAAGTCATAAATTGTCGAGCCTGAGGTGAGGTCTAATCTCCATTCCACCTTCACCCTTCAGTCATGTACACAGGTGGGCATGATAAACAGGCCCCAGGCCCTAGAGAGATTTACATACTAATGAGGTACCTGAAGGCCAGAGGGTGGAGCCGATTAAGCATTCCTCCCCAGCCCCTCCCCCCTCTTCCCCTCCCTATTTAACTCAGGTCCGCCCTGGGTTTTGGGGGCACACATCTATATCCATCCACCATCTGCCATGCCAATAAACTGGTTTTGGAAACCCAAGGACTTCCTAGTGTGTTGGGGCCCACCCAGGGCATTCTCAGCCAACTATGCACAGTGCACAGAGACCCTGTGGTTCCCCAGCCATATTTTTTTACCTACAATAATTTGTATCTGAGTTGCATATCTCCTGGGGTCTCCCTATTGTAAATAGGCAACAAACATTTATGTCCTAGGCAGATTTCACTTGGCTGCATTTTGGAATCCATTTTGTTGTTTATCAATGTCTTACTTTCTTGGAGAGAGTGGACCCTTTTTACAAATTTTATAGACAATTTAACTTGGGTGAGTGGGAGTTTCAGCCGACTAGATCATTCATCATGAGCCTTTTGTCTCTAGGATGATCCTCTTTCCAGTCTAGGCTGTGCCTTAAATTGAAGGAGTCAAGGAGTTATAAGTGGGTGTTTTAACTGGATTTATCATCTCTAAAGATGGCCAAGGAGCATGTCCCCAAAATATTCAGGCTATGGAAACTCTGAAAGTCAAGTTACTTCTAACAAATTATTTCACAGTGCTGTAAGCATAAACCCTGCAAGAAGCATTATTTTGATGACTTAAGTCTTATAGTTTTGTTTTGGTTTTTTTTGCCATGATGTAAAATATCAATTCCTTTACGTAAAATTAGATTCAAAATTTCAATTTAATCTTGGAAAAGTTCCAAGCCCATTAAAAGAAAATTAACTTGGTTTTAGGATGTAGAACATCCATAAATAACTTTTAAAAAATATTAGAATCTGTACCTTTTTATGTCTCTGAGAAAAAAAAAATGTTCCTGGTGTAGGAATCTTTTATCTGACCACAGACAAGGAATTATAACAAATGAAGGAAGAGAATGTATGTAGTTAAACTCCTTCCATGGGAAAGTACATTGTCCTAAACAAGTCATTAGAAAAAAATTCAATTGTATTTTACATAAAGTATTTTCATTTTCATGAATTTCATTGTATATAATTTAGTTCCCAAGAGGCACTAAAGAATAATAATGTCTGGTGATTTTTTTAAAGGAATTTTTTTTAAGGAATTATTATGTCAGTTCTATGGATGGTAGCATATTCTCTGAGATGGTAAGAGTCCCATCATATTAACATTTCTATTCTCTGATTAATTAAGACTGTTGATTTTCAAATCTTTGATCATTTTATGCTAACTCATTATGAGTCCACTAGTGAATTTGCTAAACGTTAAATAATTTTTTTAAACTTTGATTGTGGGCACCAAAATGGGATCCAACTTTGGGTTCCCAGAACTCACATAAAAAGCTGGACACAGAGGTAGACATCTGTAATTTTATAAGTGAAGAGGGGGAGATGAAGATACTAAGTACTCACTGGCAAGCCAGTTCAGCTGACTGGTGAGTTTCAGGTTTATTGAGAGAACTTTTTATACATACATATGTACAATCTATCTGGATTAAATTACCTACCCTCTGCTCCAACTAACCACAGCTTCACTTAATACATCCTTTTCAACATGCTCTTCTGACATGCTTTCCTTTTTGAAATCTAAGCTACTGAATCTGGATAGTGCTGTCCATATGCATGTGGTTATGCATACATTCACTGAAATATGAGCATTCTTCCAGTTGCCATACACCCAAAGAAAATAAACCAACTAGATTAGGGCTAAGTGAGCTCCTCCTCATCCATGATGGAACTTGCCCTAGCTTGATCTTGGACAGGTAACCATAGCAACTGAGCTATCACATGTGCAACAGCCATGCTATATGCAAAGGACAGCATTTCAAAACACAACTCCCCATACTTCTGTTGCTTCATGCCTTCTGTTCCCTCTCCTGTAGTAGTCCCTAAACCTAGGAAGGGCAGGGTGTTTGATATCAGTGTCCATCTATGGCTACACATTCCAAGTCACAAAGTATCACATTTGGGTTGAGTCTCTGCTGTGGTCACAATCTACTGAAAAATAGAAGATTCTTTTACTAAAGTTATGAGTAGCATACATACTGTAGCATACATACATACTTACATACAGACAATAAGTAAGGGATTTTTTGTCAACTTTCAGAAATAATTAATGTTTAAAAAATTTTAACTACATTTTTGATGATGTACTATCTATTTTGTAATATTCAAAAGGCATCACAGAATCCTTGGTTTATATTTTCCCTGCTTAGACTATTATCTCTTCTATATCTCTTTATGGAGTATGTAAAAAATAACTGATGGGATTTAATATAGAGAAATATGTAATGATATGAATATTTTTGCCAGTGTGCTGATGCATGCCTTTAATTGCAGCACTTGGGAGGCAGAGGCAGGCAGATCTCTGTGAAATCAAGGCCAGCCTGTTCTACAGAGATATTTTCAGAACAGCCAGGACTGTTACACAGAAAACTCCTATCTTAAAATACCAAAAATGAAAAAAAATCTGATATGACTATTTTTATCAAAATAAAAAAATACCATGACTGACATCATACCCATTTATTTTCAGAATTAGATTGAATGCTTCTAAAACAGACAAAGAGAGCATGCTCTGGTATCTTATAATTCTATGCATGATGCCTATACTCTAAAAGTATATTCTAATAATATTAGGAACTCAAACATGACCCTTAACACCATCCTCTGCTACATATGTGGCTGGAGCCATGGGTCTCTCCATGTGTGCTCTATGGTTGGTGGTTTAGTTCCTGGGAGCTCTGGCAGCAGGGGGTGGGGGGTCTAGTTGGTTGACATTGTTGTTCTTTCTATGGGGTTGTAAACCCCTTTATCTCCTTCAGTCCTTTCTTTAAGTCCTGCATTGGGGTCCCTGTGCTCAGTCTAATGGTTGGTTGAGAGCATTCACCTCTGTATTTGTCAGGCTCTGACAGAGCCTCTCAGGAGACAGCACTGAACAACACCTATCTTTTCTTTCCTATTATACAACTTTATATGTGGGTATCTGGGATTTGAACTCAGGTCTTCATGTATGTAGAACAAGTCCTCTTGCTCACTCAAGTCCCAGGTACCCTTTATTTTACTTCCCAAACATATATTTTCATTCTATTTCCTATTTTTCGTTCATCTAATTTATTGTAATTCGATTTTTGCTTTGATAGATCACTATTCGTTCCATTACTAAATATCTGTTTTTGATGTTTAGTATTGAGCTTTCAGACTGTAAGACTAGAAATGTCAAAAATAATAATTTTAATATAACTTTTAATAGTTAAATACAATTATGTATTAGAAGTATTCGTATTGAGGTCCCTCAATAGTTTTAGATAACTTTTGGGAGTTTAACTCTGTCTGTGTTATTTACTAGCTTTTCATTTAAGGATTCAGCAACTGACTTCACTGGAATATGGTTGTGCCTGTCTACAAAAATAGACACTAAATGGTTTAATAACTCCAGGATGTCATTTCCCCAACCTATAAAAGTAGACAGCAAATGATTTAATAACTTCAGCATGCCATTTTACTTACCTATAAAAATAGATACTAAATGTTTTAATAACACCGTCAGTGCTACTTATAAGAATTAAAAGGAACAGTGTGGTGACACAGTCTGAAAATTTATATGTAGTCTTTTCCTTTCCTTATCAAAGAAAGCCTTCAGAAATATTCTAAAGTGTTATGATGGCTTATTTAACATAAACTTTTCTTGAAAAGGAAGAGAGGTATACAGTTATAAGTAATGTGTATTATGGTTATTGGTTTCTTCTGCCTCTTCTTGCTATCATTATCATTAAATCCTTGATATAAACATGTATCCAGCACCTAGTCATCTTTTCATTTTCAAAACATTTTAGACACCTGCTTTCCAGAGAATTGTATTATATAATTCCAGAGAATTATTTCCAAATGTTACAGAGAGCATAGCAGTTAGTAAATTCTTTGAATTCTTTCAAAGTGCTTTTTTTTTACAAAGTGCCATTTTTACCATTTAAATAGATATCAGGATGACTGTGGCCTCATAAAATGAGTTTGGCAGTGTTCCTTTTGTTTCTATTTTGTGAAATATTTTGAGAAACATTGGCATTAGCTCTTCTTTGAAAACCTGGTAAAATTCTACACTAAAGCCATCTGGCCTTGGGCTTTTTTGATGGGGGTGGGTGGGTAGACTTTTAAGGACTGTTTCTAATTTTTTAGGGGTTATAGGGCTATTTAAATAGCTTATCTGCTCTTTATTTAACTTTGATAAGTAGTGTCTTTCTAGAAAGTCATCAATTTCATTAAAACTTTCCAATTATTTGGAAATCTTTTGAAGTAAAATTGAATGATTCTTCAAATTTTCTCATTAAATGCATTTTTGTCTTTTGTAAACAATACTGAAAAATAAAAAAACTTCTAGAGGTATCACCATCCCTGACCTCAAGCTGTACTACAGAGTAATAGTAATAAAAACTGCATAGTATTGGTATAGGAACAGCCAGGTTGATTGATGAAATCGAAATGAAGTCCCTGAAATGAACCCATATACATATAAACACTTAATTTTTGACAAAGAAAGCAAAATCATACAACGGAAAAAAGAAAGCATCTTCAACAACTGATGCTGGTCTAAACTGAATGTCAGCAAATAGATCCGTATCTATCACCCTGCTCAAAAGTCAAGTCCAAGTGAATCAAAGACCTCAATGTAAAACTGGATACAGTAAATCTAATAGAACAGAAAATGGGAAATAGCCTTAAACTCATGGGTACAGGAGACAACTTCCTGTACAGAGCAGAAATGACTCGGGGTCTAGGATCAACAATTGATAGGTGTGACCTCATGAAACTGAAAAGCTTCTGTAAGACAAAGGACACCATCAATATTACAAAACAGCCTATAGGGTAGGAAAGGATCTTTCACCATCCCTACATCTGACAGAGGGCTAATATCCAAATTATATGAAGAACAGAAGATGTTAGACATCGATAACCAAGATAGCCCAGTTATAATACGGAGTATAGCGCTAAACAGAGAACTCTCGGCAGAAGAACTTTGAATTACTGAGAGGCACTTAAAGAAATACTCAAAATTTTAGTCATCAAGGACATTATCCCTATCAGAATGGCTGAGGTCAAAACCTCAAGTGATAGTACATTCTAGCAATATTTGGAGCGTCTAGAACACTCCTCCGTTGGTTATGGGAAAGCAATTAGTTTAGAAATTAGTTTGGTGGTTTCTCAGAAAACTGGGAATAACTCTATCTCAAGACCCAGGTATACCACTCCTGGGCATACACTCCAAAGATGCCATAATGCCACAGGGAAACTTGTCCAACTATGTTCATAGCAGCTTTATTCATAGTAGGAGGAAACTGGAAACAACCAAATGTCCTTCATCTGAAGAATGTATAACAAAAATGTGGCACATCTTCACAATGAAATACTATTCTGCCATCAAAATCAAAGACATCATGAATTTTGCAGGCAAATGGATGGAACTTGAGAATATTATCCTGAGTAAGGTGAAAGGACATGCATGGTATGTGCTCATTTGTAAGTGGATATTAGCTATAAAGTACAAGATAACCACATAATACTCCACAGACCCAAAGAAGATAGACAAGAAAGAAGGCTCAAGCAAGGGTGCTTGAGTCTTACTTAGAAGAAGGAATAAAATAGTCATAAGAGGCAGAAAGATGGAAAGACATTGGCAGGAGAGAGGAGAGGGAGGAAAATGTGAGGTGGGAAGGATGGCAGCATTCAATATCAGGTGAGTGGAGGGCCAGAGGGCCAGAAGAATAAATGGAAATCTGCATCTGGCAGGGTTAAGGGATAGGGACAGCTATAGGATATGCTAAGACCTGGGATTGGGGAGGCTTCCAAGAATCAATGTGGGGTGGCTTAGCTGATTTATGGCAGTGTGGATATGGAACCTGAAGAGGCCACTTCTTGTAGACAGACAGGAATTCTACTGGAGAGATAAGGACACCAACACAGAGACAAACTTTATCCTATCTATAAGAAATACAGGGACAGGACAAAGGATAGAACAGAAACTGAGGGAGTGAGTGGCCAACCAATAACTGGCCCAACATGAGACCCATTCCAAGGGAAAGCATCAATCTCTGACATTACAAATAATACTCTTTTATGCTCATAGCAAAGAACCTAGCATAACTGTTCCGAGAGGCCTCTCCTAACAGTTGACTGAAACAGGTGCAGAGACCCTACAGCCAAGTATTGGATAGAGCTCAAGGGACTTCTATGGAAGAGTTGGGGAGAAAATGTTAGAGCCTTGAATGAGGTAGAAACTCCACAAGATGATCAAGTACTGGGAGCTAATCTGGATCCTTGAGGCCTCTCAGAGACTCAATCACCAATCAAAGAGTATACATGTGAAGGACTGAGACTCTCCACACATATGTAGCAGATGTGCAGCTCAGTCTTCATGTTGGTCCCTCAGCAATGGGAGTGGGGGCTATCCCTAAAGCTGTTGCCTGTCTGTGGAATAAGTACCCCTAACTGAGCTGCCTTGCCTAGCCTCAGTGAAAGAGAATCACCTAAATCTGCAGGGGTTTTATTTGCCATGGAGGTGGGAAGTGGGGCAGTACCTCCACTGACCCAGATGACAAAGGGGGAGTAGGGGGCCGTACTGTATAATGGAGACACTGGGAGTGGTGGCAGGAATCAGGATGTAAAGTAAAGAAGCAAAACCAAACAAATATAATTGTACTAATGAAAGAGATGGCTATTTTCATGTAGAAATAGACATTTAAATGCCCTGTGCACATTCTGAGCTTGATAACTGTTATGTTTAACATGTGGTGTAATATCCTGATGTCTGGGTTAGTGTTGAACATTTGTTGACTGAATTTACAAAGGAAATTTACCCATCTACTTACCCAACTCCAAGTAGATTGATTTCAAGATCTTTCTGTGGGAATTATAAATGAAGTTGATGCCAATATCAAGGAGCAAATTTTATGTCTTGCTGTCAGTAGAAGGCATATATCTTTGGCAAGAACTCTACTAGTGAGCTATATTGTGAAAAGACATGGTAAGAACTTACTCTTGGCAAACACTCACCCTTGGCTCTTCTATCTACTAGTTTTCTTTCTGATTACCTTCCATGATTCACTTGTCAGTTCTCAGAACTTCAAACAAGGCCTCATAGCAACCCACCTTAGTAACCCTTCCTCCTCATCTCTAGATTTAGCCAACATCCTGCTAGATAGATGTTTTTAGAACCCCTGGTAACAGCAAAGCTTTGTAAGAATAACTTAGACCCCCACAGTTGCAGCTAGCTTTCCCCACCTGCAAAGCTCTCTTTCCTTTCCTACCCCTCCCCATATCCTGTTTTGAGAGTATATAACCTATGTGAACAAATTTTTTGCCAGCTTGATCAGACTTCTTGACTTGCTGGGCTTTTTTATTTTCTTGCACATCTTAGTCCTCTCCACAGGGTCTAAGGGTTCCACTTGATTGCCCAGCTGGCCTGGACAATCTATCCCTAAGACATGTGGAGAGATTTTTGTTTGGGGACAAGTATATTATTTGTTTTTATTTATTTGGATAAAACCCAGCAAACATAGTGACTGTGTGCATACTGAGTTTAATTAATTTGGTAAGAAACTGCCTCTGTGATTGGCAGGGTCTGTAGCAACAGCAGACTAAGTATGTTGTAGAGCCCACTAAATTACCCACCTGGATAATCCTTAGGAACTTGTCTGGTTTGTTGTTTATAACAGTAAGTGTGCCGGGCAGTGGTGGCGCACACCTTTAATCCCAACACTTGGGAGGCAGAGGCAGGCAGATTTCTGAGTTCAAGGCCAGCTTGGTCTACAGAGTGAGTTCCAGGATAGCCAGGGCTACACAGAGAAAACAAAACAAACACAAAAACAGTAAGTGTTAGAAAACTTTAACAGATGGCAAAATGCTATTATATTCAGCTTGATATTTAGCATGTTACTCCATAGTGCTATGGTTATGGGAGAAACTGAGCATGCGATAAAACAGCAGAATATTCTTTTGTTCACCTAGTCTTGTTTTGAAGTTTCATACATTTATACAATGTAGTAAAATTGTCTCAATTAAAATTTAGAAAAAAAATGCATTCAGTAATTCTCCAAGTTTGCACTTGGTTTCTCAAACTAAAAATATATAATTTATTAGATATGTAGATACATGTGTTGTAAATAAAAGATATAAAACAGTATTCTTTATAGTACTTTATACACATATTCACTCAGTCATTTATTGATATTTAGCCCATTGACTTGTGATGGTCAGCTACCCTGTGCAAGGCTTGAATAGCCTCATTGTGGCAGCTCTGGCTTCTGCATCTGCTGTCAACTCTAGCTAGCTATGGAGAAGACATATCACCCTGAATGGAGGTGTTTCTATGTCTGAGACATGATGGTCACCTGGCTACTATAGTATGGATTTGTCAGATATGGTTTGATTGACACAGCTTTTATTCCCCATGTATCTTGCCTATAGAGTTCTTCTGGCACTAGCACAGATGTAAGTGCAAATGCATAGTTAACGCAAATGCATAGTCAGGATTTTGTTTTGTTTTGTCTTGTCTTGTTTTAAAGCTTCTATTTGAGCTATTTTTGCTAGCAGCTATTATCCAAACAAAGAGTCCAATCCCAAATCAGAGTAGTATAGCACGGAAAGGAACATGACCACAAAGAACTGGAGACTTACTATGGAAATTCTATGTGGCTTTCTGTGATTCAGAACTATGGGCAATACAATAAATAAAGCAAAGCAATATGAAAAGAATTAAGTAGAGATCCTGTATTTGAAGTGTCTAATATCTTGATTTTTAAGGCCCCTATTGAACTGTTTAAATAGAAGCCTGAAGATGAGAGATGTCAGTACCAGTGAGGACAGCACAGCAGTGTTTATGAAAAGTGAATGCTGGGATAGGAAATAACAATGCAAATCAGAGCCCTGGAGATTTGTGCATAATAACAAAAAACTGAACATTCCCAATCATGTGGCTCACAGACAGGAGTAATGTGTGCTATGTGAACAAATAATGTATTAAAGAATGTCTTATGAATTTTCCAGATGTGGTAGGATTCAAAACGGTTTGAGAGAACAAACAAGATAAATTAAAGAAATTTACCAGTTGGTAAAATTAAATACTGTGGGCCGGTGAAAGGATAGCTTGGTTCTGGTCAAGCACTGGCTAGACATGGCCAGAGACCCAACAAGTATCCCTGCAAGGGACCGAATACATTTCGCCAGGCTCCCAGACTCCAGGCTCCTGACACAAGGCTGAAGACCTTCATTGATCTGTGCCTTTCAGTCACATAGGGCAATGCCTCTACCAGCCCCTCCACAGGTAGAGCCTTAAGAGATCTCATATTAATGAGATACCTAAAGGCCAGAGGGCATAGCCAATTAAGTATTCCTTCCCAGACCCTCCTCTTTACAAACGGTATTTAACCTCAGGCCCACCCTGAGGATACGGGGGTGGGGGGTACAGTTATATCCACTTTCCGCCATGCCATGACAATAAATCTTTTATTTTTTTGTTTCTGGTTTTTTGTTTTTGTTTTTGTTTTTCGAGACAGGGTTTCCATGGACTTCCTCTCATTTTGGGGGCCCCAAGTGGAGAACCATGGAGAGGGCCTTTGACTATGCAGCCCAGTCTAATCTCCCATAGAGGACCTCTCCGTGTTCCAGCCATGGATGCCTGCCAACTCAAGCAAGCTAGCCGAGCCAACCATGACCCAGCCAAGCGAGTCGCAGAGACCAAGAGTCTCTACCCACAGGGCAAGCTTCTCTCTCTCTCGTCCCTTTCAGCTGAGGGCTGGTCAGACCATATGCCCTCAGTCTCAGTTCTTCTGCGGCTCCCAAATGCATCTGGGAGCACAAGCACATAGACCAGCCAGTCTCCATCTAGCCACTTCCGCCCGGAGACCCCCCAACCCAGGATTTCTGTCCCACAGGACTTCAAGCTGAGACCTCTCCATATCCAGGTGGAGCTCGGTGGCTGAGTGAACACAGTCAAATTCCTGCACTTTTGCTGCCTAAGCCTAGGCGGCAGACACATGGGATCCACAACTCAGCTCAACAGGACCCATGCCCATACACGGGTACTACAAACCCACAAAATACTAATTTTGAAATTTGAAACTAAAAAATAAAAATGATGTGAAAGACATTAAGGCACAGGACACATTGTGTATAAGGAAACACAGTAAAATCGAACAAAGTTTCTCATATGAAGGCATGAAAGCAAAAAGAAACTGATAAGGACCTATCAGACAGCCAAAGTGCATAGAAGTTAACTCCATGTCTCAGACTGCATTGCCAGATTCCATGAATGAGTGTGAAAGGGACATTCTTGAGAATAAAACGTTAGCAAATCTGCTATCCACAGAACAACCATCGAGGACTAGCCATAGACATCCTTTAAAAAGACCAAACAACAAAACCTCACATCCTTCCACTTGCGTGAACACTTAAAAATCCACAAAAGGAAGAACCACAGAGGGACTGAAAACGTGATAAATAAAGTAGGCTGAGTTTGTAGAGTCGTATTTGTTTTTTTTTATTTTATATTTGTTTTTTTTTTTTTTTTTTTTTAGTGCTGGGCATTTAACCTTGGACCTTTCATATCAGCAAAACTAAGTCCTCTCCCACAGAGCCAGACCCACACTTCTTGCATTTTGAGATGGAACCTAAGTGTCCTGGCTGGCCTTAATATTCTCTACAGCCAATATATTTCTTGAACTTGGCATCATCTAGCTTCAGTTGCCTTCATAGCTTGAATTATAGACTTGTACTACCAGATACGTAATATTTGATTTTAATTAAAAAACTATAGCAACAATATTATGGTGGTTATATGCGAATAAAGTATTTGACAAGTGTAATTGACTCTTCATGGAAATATTTTATATATCTACCTTGTGATTGGACATTAATATATGTAGATTGTGATAACTTTTATGTTTATATGGTAAAGTGAAAACAATCACTATAGAACTATCCAAATTACTAGGCTACAAGTTGCAGTAAGTAAATAACAATTTTATCCTGAAATATATTGTAGCAATGCAAAAAAAGCATGAAAATAAAAGTGCAGAAGTTAAAAGGTGAGAATAGAAAAAAAAACTCATAAAATAGAGGCCAAATCCCAAATTAATAATGTATAATAATTTTAAATAGACACAAATACATGTATAAAAAGATAGAATACCCAAAAAATTATGATTAAATAGTATTAAGCTAAAATATTATATTGAAAGAAGATGATTGGAGGTAAGAGTATGTGAGAATATATAAAGTGTTTAGCTGGACAGATGGCCAGTAGTTGAGAGCAGTGACTAATCTTTCAGGAAAATTCAGGGTTCCTGAATTTACAGCACTCCCATGGAAGCTCACAACTGTTTGTAGCTTCACTTTGGAGGGACCTGGTGCTCTCTTCTGGCCTCCATGGACACGGCATGCATGTAGTGTACAGTAGCACATTCAGGGAAATTATGTATTTAAATAAAATAAAATAGAAAAAGACATATGATATACTTGCTATTCACATTCAGAACAACTACACAAGCATATACATTACCCATGTGATATTTACCAAAATAGCCATGTTCCTCACTATGATTCTAATACAGGTTGAAGTGAGCACTCTGAAAATATTTTCTGACCTAGAAATGAAATAAATAACAGTTATTTAAAAAAAGAAGTTTTGAGATACAAAATTTTGAAGAATAAATGAAAATGAAAAGACAATGTATTTCAAACAAGACTGAGAAGACATGACAGAAATTTGGTGCATCTGTCGGATATGGATAAAACTATCCAGTCAAGAATCTGAGTTCCTGAGTTGAGCCTATAAAAGAGAGGAACAACATAAAACTAAAGAGACAACAGGAAGGAGTTATGAAGTGTAGATGCCAGTAACTTGAAAAGGGGAAAGCAAAGAGCTTACAAAGCACTAGGGGTTCATGTGCCAGGACTTACACAGCTCTCTCCTGGGTTCCCTGTTATTTTCTTTCAACACAAAATTTTTTAGTATATAATGTAGCAAATACATTATCAGGAATTTATTCTAGAAAAAAAATAAATATTCACATAAAAGTTTCAAAGTGCAAATAACAACTCAGTAAGAAAACACAGAACAGATCAATGTCCTTCAGCCAGGAAACATCAGTGAAATTAATTGTGGTATCTCACACAATAAAATACAATGTAACAGTAAAATGTCACAAACTACTGATACTCAATCTTGGGGTACTAGGGAAATATACCAAGTACAGAAGTTGATAAACGCCTAATGCTTGTTTTTGTGTAGCTTTAGTGAATTCTGAGTCAGACAAATCAATTTCCTGGCTTTAGTGGTTAATGCTAATATCATCTGTCTTAGCACACTCACCTGTGTTACCTCTCTTGTTTATTTTTAAATGTTTAGTATTACAGACATAGCATCAATGTCAGGTGATTAACCACTTCTTCAGTGCAAAAAAGTAAATAGTATTAGTTGGGAACCTGAAATGGGACCATTAAATGATAAAAATATGTAACCAAGGGAGCCAAAAATATCTCTGTATTGATAATGTAATTTTCATTACAAAGTCAGTGAAATAAGTCAAAGACAAAAAGAATTAGAATAGTGTATCATATTCACAGAGAGGATAAATATTGTTACAGTGTTTGTGTTACTGAAGGTAGTCTTTTGGTTCAAAAAAAAATCTCTATCTGCAAAGCCAATAAATTCTTCATAGAATCAGAAAAATCGTGAGAGAATGAACTTAAAATCTATGAAGAAGGAAAAAGGCTTTGAATAGTGAACATGACTTTGTAACAACAGCAACATCAATAAAGCTGGAAACATTCCTCAACCCAACTTTAAATTATAAAACAAGGCTATAGTACTCACAGCAACACACTAGTGGCTTTATAAAAAGAAAAAACATAGGACAATATTGCAACACAAAGAGGCAAGAAAGAAACCTTTTGTGTTTAAATGTTGACTTAGATCTTGTTATTGAGATGAGGAAAATTATGGTTCCTGCCACCACCCCTGTTATTTAACACATGGAACTTCATGAATCCCTGGTTGGAAGTTTTCCTTTCTGCTGAGGGTTTTAGCTCTTGCCTCCATGAGGTGACCAAGGGAGGATTTCCTCCTTACCTTTGTTCCTTTCAACATGTTCACATTTGAACATTCCCATCCCATTTCTTTGTCATTCAATGTGGAGAGAAAATTCTCTTCATTTGGCTCCAATGAAAGAAGTATCCTCAATGTTCTTTTAAAATAAGATTTCATCTGTCTATGCACAATAATATGCATGAAAAAGTTTCCTCTTTGTGAGAGTAATACGATTGCTGAAAGCAAGTGTGTTTCAGTATAATGCCTTCACTGTGCTTTACTGAACTTGAAAATATTACATTGTTAGATGACAACACTGGCAAAAAAACACATCTAGGGAGTTCATGCAGAAAATCGCCTGTCCTGATCAAATAAACATGAAGCACATCTCACAGACTCTAGACAGATAGCTTCCCATGGCTGATTAGATCTGGCTCTGGAAATGGGCATGCCTTGGCCAATGAATTTATTGACTGGGTGAACAAGTACATTAGATGAAAGTTACTTTTGTGATCTCTGATTGATTTCTTGAGAACATCTATGAGGAGTTTCTGTTTGTTTTTCCTTTCTGTTTATTCCAGGATCCAAAAAGGCAAAAACATCCAAAAAGCAAAAGCGACACTTTGCAAAACACATTCACTAAAGAGTTTGACACACAACTGAGAGGAGCATGAAATCTGGGAACAAAATGTTAAGTAACAAAATTAACATTTTTAAAACTTGGGGGTGTTTTGTACCATAATAGTCTGCAAGGATCAAAAGCATCATGGGTCATGTGGAGATCCTTAATCTCTGTTCTATCAATGACTCTCCCAGTGCCTTATACATGGGAAGATGTTTGAACTCTTAGCTCTTTCCTTTCTATAAATGTTTGTTATTCGTGATTTTGCATTTTTCAGTGATATGATATGTAAGTAAACAATTACACGGTACTTTCTAATTCACGACATGAAAATTATAGTTGTTTTGTTATTTTGATCTTAAATGTGAAGAGGACAGTCCATACAATCAATACTCTCATCCTCGTTTCCCTGGTGGTTGAGAAGCATAACACATCAACAGAGGTATGTTCCATATCACTCATGCAACAGCAGAGTAAGAACTTCTGTCTCTCTGAAGCCAGAGGACACAATGCATATATAAATATGCACATTTAGGTGTTAACTGTGCCAGCTCTAGTGTTCTAGTTTGAGATAGTCTCTCTTTGTAGTCTAGGCTGCCTTTGAACTTTGAGGTCCTACTGCCTCTGCTTAGAAGTATATACATCCTGTTCTCCTGCCTCATTGGGCATTCTGTGCTTGGCAATTCAAATATCTCTGAGTATGCTTGTTCTCTATGTAGAGACCACAGGAGGGAATTTCCACTCTGATAATTTATCCAAGTGATTCAGTAAAAGGATTAAATTTAAAAGGATAGGAATTCAATTCTTTCCAAATATGACAGTCAGTTTATTGGTTTCTCTTCTTCATGATTAGCACTTTCTATAAAATTGATGTTATGCTATTCTAAATAGATTCAAATATACAAGAAATCTTATCGAGGTTCATCTGGGGGCTGGAAAAGCACACACTAATATTGTAGAGGACCGGAGGTGAGTTTCTACCATGCACGTGGTGAGTTATAATCATCAGTACCTCTGGTTCCAGGGGATGGAAATCTCTCTTTTGGCCTCTGTGGGCACCAAGCATGCACATGCTGCACAAATATACAGGAAAAAATAATCATACACATAAAATTTTTTTAAAGTTTAAAAAGTGGGCATTAGATTATTTAATCTATTTTCTATGCTATACATATCACAGCATTTGAAACAAGGCCAGAATCTTGAAATCCTTCTAAATTGATTTACCTGGAACTACTGTCATTAAAAGAACACATTGGATTATTCTAAAATATAGGAGCTTTCAATTATTTATTTTAGAAAGGAAAAGATTTTAAATAGATTTTAAATTAGAGACAGAAATTGAGTTAATTACTGGTATTAGCTAGTTAAAAATGGAAAGAACCATGTTGTTGTCTCTATAACTCTAGTTCAGTATTTAAAATAAAATGATAATGGGCTCAATTTTCCTTTTATTGGTTGGGTCGATCAGTGATGGAGGAGTGGAACCCATAGTAAGTAAGTGCATATATATATATACATTTCTCTGTTTATATCTCTGTGTTTTCACTTGTATACTGTGTATATGTGGAAGCCAGGGACCTGCATTACATGTCTATCTTCATTACTTGCTCCTTTAGTTTTTGAGGCAGGATCTCTCACTTTCCTGGAAATTCTTCAGCAGAAATTTCATTTAAAATGGTATTAAAAGAAATAATTTCCCTGCCTAATTGTCACTGACGTCTACATCACAGCTACATAGAGCTTCCTTAAGTAGAAAACCAGGGCATTGGTGAGAGGACTGTTAATTTTGTATTTTCTTCCCTCGGTTCTTTGTTGGAAGGAAGACTCTTTTTCTGCATTGTAGATCTGGAGCCTGTTATAGCCCTATTTAAATAGTAAATACTCAAAAATTTGTTAAAGCATTTAAATGAGTTCTATCTAGTCTGAAATTCGAAAAAGAGAAAAATGATTAAAATTTACTTAAGTGTAATTATCAGATAAATTTTCCATCTTTTTGCTTTTCAAATTCATTTGGGAATATGAATTTGAAAATATGACCAATATAATTAGAGCAAGTATAAAATGCCTTGATAGAAATGAATTCATCTTAATACACTTGGTAAATATATATATATATATATATATATATATATATATATATATATATTAATTCATTCAGTAATTAAATACAAATGAGAATAGTAGCCACAGCATACCTTAAGGTTTATAGTCGTATGGGTTATACAGAGTAGTGCTGAAGGAATAGATGAGGCCGCTGAGTCGATGGTTTCAATCTAGATAGTAATGCAAATGACGTATAAGAACTGAAAACTAACTTAGTTGTTGGGCTGAACTGTATAAATTTCATGCTGTTGATTAATTTGTTGCCTACCTGGTAACAGTTTCAATTCCAACAACCTAATATATTAAATTTGGAAATATAGCCTTTGCTTGTTTACATATTTCTATAAACAAATTTCAGCATGTATATTGCTAAGATAAATCATCATTTCCACAGATTATTGTCAACAAATTGAAGTAAATGAACCCTTATTTATCACATACAGTGTTCTTGCTACACAAGTGAAATACATATTTTTTCCTGTAAATCTGTACTGTTTATACATAGGCTTTTTTGTTTGTTTGTTTGTTTGTTTGTTTGTTTTTGAGCTGGAAAACTTGCAAAATCAAACAATGTATATACCTGGGCCTTTACTTGGTTAAATCTATTTTAAGTGGAAACTATAATATTTTCTTCAAGTGCTTAAACTTATGCACATAAGATTTCCTAATCTTTATTTTTATGAAAACCACAATGCTACCCACCCTCTTTGCCCAGCGTGGATATCAAGATATGACTCTGTGTCAAGGAAATATAGTAAAAAAGCACCTGTGAAGACTCTCAATTAAAATGATTATGAGGTAAGTCAGAAACTGTGAGAATTCAGTGTCATAAACAATAGCTTTTAGTACAAAGTATCAATAATAGACCAGTTTCTTATTACTATACATTAGAAGTTGGTTTAAAATAACAAATTTTAAAATCTAAGTATGAATATTCTGGTATTTTATTACATCTGTCACTCTCAGATGCTTTTTAAATTTTTTTGTATACATTTTACACTGAATTTTTGAGGAATTCATACACATACATGACAGGTAGAGACCAAATTCACTTCCTTTATTATCCTCTCTTCTCCTCTTTAGTCCTCCTGTGTCACCAACTCAGCCCCTCTTACTAAATGCCTTGTTGACTTTATGTAGGTTTGAACACATAGTCACAGGTACCATGTAATATGCAGAAAGATTGGTTCACTCCTCCTCATTCCATACCTTTCATGCTTTCAACCTCATTTTCCACAATGTTTCATGGGTCTCAGAGTAGGTGATATGTCTTCTTTAGGACAGAGCAGACAATAGTCACCTAACTTAGTAATTAGATCGGTTATTAGTTAACCCTCAGCTACTGCAAAGAAACTTCAGTAGTCAAAGCTGAGAGTAGTAATTATCTACTGATATCAATACAAATGTTTAAAAGGCAGTTTTCCCTGCCAATATTAGATCTCAATTTTCTCTTTTTTGTCTACCAGTGTATTGTAAGAATTCTATAATGTATCACAAATATCTTCTTAGCACTTGCCTCAGAATTCAGATCTAGCCTCATGGAAAGTGGACATGGTTTGTAAATATGAGGAAATTTGAAAAGGATATGGAGTTAATCTAGACTACTGACTTCATAGAGTCAGTGGAGAGGGAAAGTTTCTTGTGGAATCAGGGAAAGGGAAATAAGACTGTTAGATTGTATAAGAGACACATTTAAGTTGGGTTGGACATAGTTATTTACAGAAATGGCGTATTCCATGGTGGGTCTTTGCTTTCACATCGATAGGGAATCCTAAAAAATGGAAAGAATACAGTATGAAAATATAAAGCAGAATAAAAAGAGGCACTTAAATTTTCCATTAAAGTTTATTAAAGTGGATAAAAGGGAGACTTTATAAGTCTCCTAAGGAGACTTTATAAGATACAGGTACAAAAACTGAGTCAGATGTAGGATGCAGTAAACGTCAGAGTTTTGGAAGGAACAAAACCACCAATTATTGGTTGGGTTATAAATCTCCAATATTACATATCACAGTTCTGGGAGCCTTGACATTCCTGGGATAACATCTGATTTCATCAAAGAAATCAAATCTTCTTCATAAGATGTGCAGAAATTAAAGTATTTTAAATTAACCCACTGGAACAGAAATTGTATCAAGGCCTATATTGCCACAGTCAGATTATCTCCTCTTAATAAACACTTCCTCTAAAAATAAACAATACTAATAGAGGAATCTTAATCAAAATGAGTGGACATTGTAGTTTCAAATCACGTACAACTACTGCAATACATATTCACTTATGTATCAGTAATTTGAATAGTTTTTATTTTTTAAGGATTCTATTAGTAACCAGGAAAAAGTTAAACAATTTCCACATTAGAAAATAAAAATGCCAACAGTTCTAAATCTTGAATTCTTGAATTGCAATAATGATCATCATTATTACGTTGTATCTGAAAACTCAGTTTGAGTTTAAAATTACTTGGAATTTTTCTCTTTACTTAAGGTGTTCATGTCCCTTATTCTAATTTCATTATTTCTCCTTCTTCTCCCTCCTCCTCTTCGTCCTTTTTCTCCTCCTTTTCCTCCTCCTTTTCCTCCTCCTCCTCCTCCTCCTCCTCCTCCTCC
>JANHMN010000010.1:43649311-43670133 GCA_030674055.1 Rhabdomys pumilio | reverse complement strand
TCTTCTTCTTCTTCTTCTTCTTCTTCTTCTTCTTCTTCTTCTTCCTCAAATTTTTGTGAATGCTTGGCATTGAACCTAGTGCTTTAGGCACACAGTGCTAAAGTGTTCTATCACTGAGCTATAACTCCTCAATTTCTATTTCTGTGACTGAAACCTAACACTGAATTGTAGATTCTTAATTTGTCTAACATACAATAAGGTTTAGAGAGGCTACTTCTAACAAAAAGAAATAATGACAAATTTTTCTCATATAAAGCAAATATGGGCCATCTCAGAGATCTATGAAGGACAGAATAGAGGCCATTAATTAAATTATTTTTGCTATTATAAAGTTACTGGACCTTAGTAGGGGGAGTAGAACTCTGAAAAGTATAACTTGGATAGACTACTATCTCAACCCAGTTTTACAGAAACATTGAATATCATCACTCTACTGTGAGGCTCATGCAGTAGAGCATGTAGACATGCTTTTGAATCCTGTGTATACTTTGTAAATATTCAGCTCAAGGGGAGGCCCTAAGGCCAGAAACTACTACTGAAGCTATGGAGTGCTCACACAAAGAGATCTATCAAGACTGCCCTCCAAAAGACCCGACAAGCCCCTAAAGAGTGAGATGAAGATATTTACCCCCAGCCAATGGACAGAAGCTGCTGACACCTGTGGTTGATTAAGGCAAAGCTGAAAGAAGTTAAGGAGGAGGGTGACACTGTAGGAGGACCAGCAGCTTCAATTAACCTGGACCCCCTAGATCTCTCAGACACAGGACCAGTGACCATGAAGCATACACCAGCTGATATGAGACCCCAAAACATATATAGCAGAGGACTTCTGGGTCTGGACTCGGTCAAAGAAGATACACCTAATCTTCAAGAGACTGGAGGCCCCAGGGAATGGGGAGGTCTGGTAGCATGAAGGATAGGGATGTGGGGATATCTTCATGGAGACATGGGGCAGAATAATGAGATATGGAACAGTCAGAGGGTAGACCAGGAGGGGAATAAAATCTGGATTGTAAAAAAAATATTAAATAATTTAAAAATATATATAATACATGGATTTCAAATGACCATGTGGGTCATAGTCACGTGACATGAAATTCCTTAGCTATTAATTGGCAACAAATATCTTTAAATAACAATAATAATACACATTACTATTAATGTACTGTAGTGTTCTCTTTACATGAATTTATCCCAAGTCTGTTCATGACCTCAGCAATAGAGCAGGAGAGACTTCCACACTACTCAAAGTGGTTTCAATCCTGTTATTAGCCAGTCTGAAATTTCTGCCATCAACCGATTTCTGCTTTTGGTCTATGTTGCGTCCATTCCTATGTGTTTACTGTGTGAAAATTGACTGAAGTTGATCTCTTTCTACATTTGTGTGCTAAACTATAATTTAAAATTTTACTAACTTAAAATGAATCTGTGCCATACTTGAGAATTTTCAACTATATTCTATAACACATAGGATCTTTTACATCCAACACTTTTATTCAAGGTGACTTTGGAGGTGTATTGCTAATATAGTAGCTGCCTAATCAGTCTCATAAATAAACATTTTATCTCCTTGAATAATTAAAAATGAATAAAATTCAGTCTTTTATAACTATCTAGTTAAAATATACTTTTCTCTCCTTTACATATAAATTAATGGATATTATTTGGAAGTTCATTAGATAGTTGCTCTTCAAAGTTAACATGAAAAGAAATTGTCTTAGAACAATTAAGAACAAAAGTTACCTATCTGTCCCTAGATACTATACAGTATATCTTCACGTTTTTTTAACGGTTCCAAGTGAGGTTTATCCAGGAAATAGGGCAAAGATGGGGAGGAGGGAAAGAAGAGAAAGAAGATGGAAGAAGAGCCAGTATATCTTCACTTAAAGGTCCCAAAAATTAAGAATATTTATGAATATATATGTATATATGCTTACATATATGTATATATATGTATATATACATATTCATTTACATATATATGTATATATATATATATAGAGAGAGAGAGAGAGAGAGAGAGAGAGAGACAGTTTAAAATACATGCACACTCATTTATACACACTCAATTATTGATATAATTTATTATCATGTCCTTCTAGAGTTCTCCCTGGTTTTCTCTCTGGTTCATGACTGAAACAAGATAAGCATTTGTCACTAATCACATTCCTCTACTTTGATGATCTGCTTGACCTCAATGTAAATTATGGAAATTATGACCATTATTGAGAACCCTGGAATTATATACTTTTTAAATATTTCTAAGAATAAATGATGCAACTTTATTATAATCTCAGATAATAAAGTACATAATTTAAATTATAAAAAGAAAGCACCCTCTGAGATAAAAAATATGTGAGTTGACTATAAAATTTGTTATTCAATAAAATTGCAAAGAATAAAAACAAATGATTCTATTGAGAAATATATTACTCCGTTGATTAAGAACTTATTTGAGCTCTGAACTGAGTTATGTCACTCTCTATTTCAATATATTATGCAATATAGGCAATAAATTAAAAACAACTGGCACAAAATAATCAAAAGTAAAGCAGTAGTCATTTTCTGGAATAAAATAATTTGGGAGCAGAACTAAGTCTATCAGGAGATAACTCAGAGTGAATGTTAGTAATAATTATTACCACTTTAAAAAAGTATAGTTTACACTATGTTTGTTCAGCCAATATTATAATATTAAGAGGACCTAGACATATTTTAATCATAAACTTTCCCAGAGAATAAGTACCATTGACTAGTACTTGACAGTCTTGATTGGCCCCATTAGAAACACTTTCCAGTGGAAGATTTAGAAGCAGGTTTAAATGATGAATTAAATAAGTCCCAGGACAAGAAATAGATTGTGCAGCCAAACATTAAAGATAAATTTTCTCATTATATGCTGCCCGATGTACAGGCACGGTTTCTTTGAAGAGTTTGAATGGCTTGTAATTTAACATCTATGAACACTGGTAATGCTGTTACACCACAATGACACATTTCACTCTGAATTATAGCCAATTTATGCATCCGAAATTAAAGAACTTCAGTTTAAAAAGGAATACTCTCTTGAGGGTTGCAGAGGACATAATAGCTTTCCCATGGAAATAAGATCAAACAAAGCAAACATATTCACCACAGAAAACTGCAATCAAGACTTCACCTAACACCCAGAAATTTTATTTGATGGCTGTGAATAATCTGAAAACCTAGAATATAGCCTTTTCTATCAAAGAATAAAATGAAATAAAATTAACCAATATTTTTCCAGAAACATTACAGAATCTAAACACCGTATTAATTGTTTAAGGCTGTGTTTTTGTCTTGTTTTGTCTTAGTAAAGAAAACCTGTAAATCACCAGATGGTTTTAAATTAAAATAATACCTTTGTAACTCCTGTTTTAATTTCAGCATATACTAAATATGAAGAAAAATTTTAATGCCTTGAAAACTCAAGAAGTTTACAATATGTGTTTGGAATTTTTCCTATATTGATAGATTTCTACTGAAGAAAAGAAATAGTTGATCAGAATTTTTTAGAAATTAATTAATTGCCATAATAGATCTAAATATAAATATGAGGACCAAGGTTGATCTCAACATCAAGGGGCATGGCAACACTGTGTGGAGAATAGTGTTTGAATTTACATGGCTACTATGTCTTCCTTGTTTCAGAATGAGAAGAAACTTGGAATAGTTCAAATAAATGGAGTTAATTGAGTAGAATAGTTGGTACAAGTACAGGTTTGTCCTGTGGAATGGAACTTATAGCTCATTCTCTGATTCTTTATTTGTTTATTATAGTTTTGTACTGAAGAATCAACAGCATATCTCACAATTGCTAGACAAGTCTCTTGCCTCTAAGCTGTATCCTGTCATCTTTACTTTTTGTTTGAAAGCAAAGTCCTACTACACAGTCTAAGTAAACCTTGAACCTGTGAATCCTGTCTCATCCTATAGAGAGACTTAAATGACAGGCATTGATCAACAGGCTCAGTTTTCTATTTTCCTTTTCTATTTTCAATTCAGATTCTTTCTGAGTCACTTTAACCGCCTTTGATTTTTAAATTGAGATCATGTCTAAGCACATAGCTGAGACTGACCTCCAACTCACATTCTCTGCCTTAGTATTCCAAGTCCTGATGTTAATGATGAGTTGGTGTTGTTCTAGTATGATCTGTCCAGGATGTTTTTGACTGTATGTTTTTTCTTAATAGCTTTGCAAAACTCTTCCGATAGTTACATTATAAATAAACAGCTTCATTCTGCCTACTGCTGTGAAGTTTTTGTGCAATTCCATAGAAAACACAATGCGATCCTCACATTGTGATCCTCATGTTAATAGTATGGCTCAGTGAGAAAAATCACTTGCAACCACACCCCCGGGTCCCCGTGAGAGAAGGAAAGAACCTAACTCCTGGCTATATTCTCCTCTGACCTCTCTGTGTGTGAGGTAGCATGAACTCCTTTAACACATATAAACTCTAGAATGTAAAGTACCACACTAGATAAAACCAGGACTATTTATGTTTTGCAATTTAAGTTGAAAACACTAATTTTAAACACCCACTCCACTTATATGTAGGCAGAGACCACAGCTCAACCTTAGCTAATGCTCCTCAGTATTTCTTTCTTTGTTCCTTGAGACAGAAGCTCTCACTGGTACCTGGAGCTCACAAAGTAGTCTGGGCTGACCAACAAGCCCCAGCAATCCATCTGTCTCCATGTCTGAGATTCTGACATTACAAGTGCATACTTAGAATTTTTCATTGTCTTTAAACCTGAGCACCAAAGATTTTCCTAACTGCTTCTTCTCCTCATATGTTTTCTTTATCTTGTCTGGTTTTCTTAGGTCACTTGACTTGGACTTTCTCAGAGAATGAGTAGACTGCTAGGAAGTTCCTTCAGTCTTCATTACCTCAGAATACCTTGATTTAATTTTGATGCCTAAAAGCTATGTTCTGTGCACAAAGGATCCTAGGTTGAAGGTCTTTTTCTTTTTTTCTTTCATCATTTGAAAAATGACCCACTTCTGTTTTGCCTCTGAAGAATTTGATGACATATTAACTGTCACTTAAGTCATTTTCCTTCAAAGAATGATAAGTTGTTCGTTCCCTGAAGGTGGATAAAAAAATCCTTATAAATTACTTCAGTCTATGTTGAAAGCCATTTGTTGTTCTTCCTCTCTATTTTATTTATTCATCTTCTTGTTAGTATTTGATGTCTGGACAACATGTTGGCTAGCTAGGATTACACTACTATGAATTTTCTCCATTTCTTCAGATCATATATTTATTTGTAAATATAGATATATATTTTAAAAATTCCTAAGTCTCACTATCAACATTTTTTGTGCTTCTTTTAAATGAGACTCCTTATGCTCTTTACTGAATTCTTGAATCAAAAATATTATGAGGTATTGCTCTGCTATTCGTGGAGACAAGAGCCTAGCATAACTTTCATCTGAGAGACTTCACCCAGCAACTGATGGAAACAGATGCATAGACCTTCAGCCAAATACTAGATGGAGATTGGGGAATGCACAGAAGAGAGAAAGGATGGTTTGTAAGAGCCAAAGGTGTCAAAGAAACTTCAAGCAAACCTACATAATTAACTAACATGGCCACATAGAGGTTCACAGACACTGAGCCCAATGCCTTCTACACATATGTAACAGTTGTATAGCTTGATCTTCATGTAGAATTCCTAACAGCTGGAGCAAAGGCTGCCTCTGACTCTGTTGCTTGCCTTTGGGAACCTTTCCCTTTATTGGCTGCCTTGTCTAGCCTCAGTAGAAGAAGTCTTACTGCAGCTTGATATGTCAAGGCTGGTTGATATCTACAGGAGGCTTTCTATTTTCTGAGGAGGGAAGGAGGAAGAGAAGACAGGGTCAAGAGAGGTTGGGGTAAAGGACTGGGAGAAGAGGAGGGAGGAGAAGTTCAGTCTGGATGTGAAGTAAATCAATTAATTAATTAAAATAAAGAATGGACAGTATATGTTGTTCATATACATTGCTGAAATTGTCAGTGATAATACTTGGCAAAAGTGGTGTGGTTTTTTGATACTAGCAACAACCTATTTGGAACAAGAACAATCAGTGATAGTCCTAGTTAAACTATGGTTCATGATGCTATCTAAGGTTAATCTATAAATTGCTGCAGATATCTCCAAATATTCAGCAAGGTTAATATTTTCTGAATGTACAATAATCAACAATTACTTTAAAATCAATCTTGTAATAAATTTCAGGTAGTTTTGGAATGCTCAAACAATTATGCATTTTGTATCATCATGACATTAAAAGATATCTTTATTTTCTCAAAATTTATTTTCAATGTCCATTGATTTTAAGATAGGTTATTCCTATTGCTATAATTTACAATTTATTGATGCTTCATGCATCTTTATAATAGCAATGAGTCCACATACTCTCTATCAGCTAAAATATTTGTATTACCTTTTTAATTCCAAAATTTCTTGTAGGATATACTTTTATACTTCATTAATTTGATAAAGTGGACAATCTTTGTATTTCTTCCAAATATATCTGTCTTCTCCATTAAAGTTTTTGTTTGCTACATTGATATGTTTTAGTACGTGTGTGTGTGTCTAGGGGCTCACTTACTAAAGTATGTATATTGGTCAAAAAATGTTATCGGTGTTGCAGCAAGCACTTTACCCACTGGCCCATATCGTCAGCCAATTATTTAAATTGTTGATTGTAATTTTTCATGATTTTATAAATGGTTTTCCACTGGAATCCACATATTCAAAGAATGGTGTAGTAAATTTCTGAAGCTTACCTGAGGTGAGTATTTTTGCACTCTTTCCGCTGAAACTATATTTCATAGGAAACACAAGAGTGAATCAAAATTGATGCTTCACATATCTTCATAATAGTAACAAAAGTATACACTACCTCATGTCACCCACACCAGGAGATCTCTTCTTTCCTGCTGCATAATCATTGCTCCCCAAGGTATCCTCTTTATTATTATCCGAGCTGGCAGGATTTAAAGAACCTTATCACCACTTGCCTAATTTCTCCTTTTATCTGGGCTTCTGAATAGGCCTTGTTATTTCTGACCATGTATGAATAAAAGCCCTCATTCAAAACCAGATCTTTCAGAGAATAAGCTCGTAGATAGAAAAGACATCCATCATTATTATCACTCGGTAAAGATTGAAGTGCAGACACTACTCACCCGGCAAGAGGAAGGTAGAAAACTTGTGACACTTTGGCAGGGATTAAATGTCGTACTCCCCTCATTCCCTCAGCTAACATGACTCTAGTCAGAACGCTGGGAGGCTACACTGGCTCCTTTCTGGTGGGAGTAGAAGTCAAAGTTCTCTACTTCGTTATTGCTAGTAAAGAGACGACCATCTTTTGTCTGCTTTTGCTTGAGTACAGAGTTTGCCAGGCTCCCTCTTCCCTCACCCCTGGCTGTACAAAGTCCTGATTTAGTCATTAGTGATTATTCTTTCCTTCCTCCTTTCTTTGCCCCTGCCTCTTCCCTTTCTTTTCCCTTGTTCTATCACTTGATGGTTGCTTTCATATTTTACCTTCTAGTCCAACACCATCAAGTCTGAATATATGATATACAAATAAGCCAAATACTTTATATTACCATCTGACATCTTGTATCTTATCTCAAGGTCCCCAGCCAGTCATCTCTCGACTATTTGAATTTCATGTCTATTTCCCATACAATGGCTGCAATTTTAGTTGGGAAGTCTTCTGAGGATGTTTTATGTAGATAGTCCTTTGTTACTTCTTGATTCATAATTAAATATCTATATATGTTATTATGAAAAGTGTTCTAGATTTTTAAATATAAATTATCAAGGTAAAATAAATAAAAATACTCAATAATAGGAACATATGAAATTAGTATTTTGTTCTAGGAAGTAATCAGGATGACCTTAAAGGGCAGCCCCCACAGTCAATAGTTTTTCAACAAAAGATGCTTTGTTTTCTGTATCTGGAAAAGTCTACATTAAATTATCAGACAGAGAAGTATCATTGTTCATTGTCTCTTAGGAAGCATGGAAGCATTTAAGGACAGTTGCAATCCACTGTATTTAGAGACAAAGTTTTATGGATTAAACAATTCTGAAGATTTAGTCATAGATGAGGTATTAATACCAACCTCTTGCATTCCTCAAAGGCACAGAGAAAATCATGGAAGAGAAGAGGAACAGAATTTAAGAGCCAGAGGATGCAGAGAAGTGCTATGAAAATAATGTATACTAGTATGACTTGACTATTACATTCAAGAACTTATACCAAGTGTGACTAACCACACAGAAAGCAATATCAAGTCAGATAAAAATTCTTGAATAGAAAGAGGAGGGAAAAATCCAGACATACCCGAGGCATAGAGTGGCAGTTGATGACTGCTGGGGTAGGAGAATAAGGGTGTCATCATTGGTAGGTTATCCCTGCTCCTATGAATAATCTCACACCCATGCACAGAGGAGCATAACTAATTAGAATCAGTAAGATATAAAATATATATAGGATATAAAGTTAAGGGAATGTCCAAATGGACTCAAGGACAGGGAGTGAGGGATGGGTGTGATCAAATACATTGTGTATGAGAGTGGAAATGAGCAAGAATAACTACAAATATTCTTTAGAATGCATATAGCATTGAAACACGAGTGAGCCCAATTTGAGAATAGAGCCTAGTAGGTGTTATAACAGGTACCCCTCAGTACAGAAAGAACAAGAAATAATGAACAAAGTTATAGGGCAGCATCAAATGACAAGGCAAAAAGAACTAAGGTGCTTGGGGGCAGTGAAATTAATTAAGAGTTGTCAGTACAGGAACACCAGAAGCAGTAGTTGTTTTCTGCCTATACAGGGAACCATGGGAGTTGAAGTGTGTGGAGAGGAAAGATTCTTTGAGAACTGCCAAGTGTCAGAACCTCAGTGGGACCCAGTAGGAGAATCAATCTTGTCAGATCTGATAGAGAATCAGGGAACAATGGACAGAAGTGCTAAAGAATTCTGCAGTACATTTCCTCAAGGACAGAAATATGACCTAGTTTTCATGCTTTTGTTAACTCTGCTCCTCATATATTTTCTTCGGTATGGCCGCCTCCTTTTTCCCAGTCCCTGAGACTCTTAGGAACTATCACCTTGATAGTTCTGGATCAATAGTGAATTTGTCTGACCAATAAAACAACCTTGTACATCTCTGATCTGTAGAGATATCTTGGAAATGTAAGAGGCTATTGAGAATCATTGCTTCAATCTATCATCTGTTCCAAATGTATTAAATACTTTTTCTATGTAAGATATATTAAAAGGTAAAGAGAACTCCTATACCCTATGATAACACTGACTTTCCAAGTATTGTCTAAAATATAATCCTTTTGTCTGCAACTCTCCAATCCTGGGATAGCCAGCCTGAGGAACTAGAGACAGCTTTCTGTGATACTAGGGATGGAATCTAGATCCTCACAGATGCTAAGAAAGGGCCATAGCAGATGCTATACATCCTGTCCCTGCAAGATGTAGCATAAACTCAAATTAGTAATTTTATGGAGAAACCCAAACACTGTGTTACAAAACCAAATGGTTTCTATAGAAAGGAAACTGACACTAATAAATAATACTTATTCATACAATTGACTAGCTATGTGGTTTTTCCAATCTTATTAGTCACTGTAATCCATGTGGCACAGCAAACAAGATGCCAGAAATCACCTACAGAGGAGATTTGCTATGAGCCTCAGAGAGCATACTCTAGACAGACAAAGCATCTTAAGCAGGATAATTGTGCTTGCAGCACATTCTGGGAAGTCTCACCTGTTTTGTTTCCTATAATCTTTCATTTTCAGTTAGAAAGTTTGTAAATATGTTTCCTTTCCCCTTGCAACTCTGTAAACATAGTTTTCCTGTCAAGTATGACTAAATGAGAAGTGCAGAATTGTTTGTGCCTAATTATAGGTGGATAATGATAGAAAATAAAACAAAACTCAGTGAAGAGAAAAGCAAACAGCAGAACAAACATATTCCAAAGGAACCCTAGCATGTTCCCAAGGATTGATCATTGCTCTGGATTTCACTTAAATTACAAAATGAAGAACAATGTTCAGGAAAATAGAACCCAGTGTCCTTGGAATAGGAGGAAGTATTTATTTTTAATTTATTTGCTGCTTTTCTGAGATGGTGTCTCAGTGGTCCACCTTTTAATTGCTGGCACATATGTGTTAAGTTCATGATGTGATTATATGAACTATGTTGGGAAAATGGACACCAGGGGAAATGAACTGCCAATATAGAATAAAGGGAAGCATTTAAATAAGAAAGGGGATTAGTTTTTTGAGGTTTTGCTTATTAAAGGTGATGTCATCGTATTGTTTAACATGTTTTTTCAAGCATTTCCAAAATATATACCAAGTATATTCTCAAAAACTATACATAATTTATAGTACCTTCACAGAACTAAATGCATTAAAATAATACAGGCTGTTTTTGAAGCACATTGGGATTCCTCTAAAAATAATAATTAAATGCAAGAAAACAGAACATTACCTCCAAACACTTGAAACTAAACAGCCTACTTCTCATCTGTGGCCTAGAGAACAAAGAAGGAGTATAAGCAGACATGAGGACTCCTGTATTAAAATCTTCTCTCAGTAGATGGTGTTCAGAGGTGGTGTCTTTGGGATCTGAGTTTGTAACAAAGATGGAGTTATCCTAATATGATTAGTGTCTTTGTAATAAGAAAGAAATTTAGCTTAATCTTATGGGTTTTTTTGAGTACTAGCAGGCAGACTACAAGACAGAGAAGAAGTCTCAGGATGTGATACCCAATCTTAGATCACTGTGTCGAGTAGTTTGGAGTGCTTAAGAATTCTATACATAGAGTTAGCATGACAGACCTAAGAAAACATTAAAAGAATTATATTAACCTAAGAAAATATGAAATAGAACATGTCAAAAATGAAGACATATATAAAGTTTTGCAGTATGGGGCATGTATGTGAGCAATCATTATTGTGGTGGTGATACCACAGATGTTCATATGTTTAAAATACAGACCTGTGTGTGCTAAAATCAATCAGTGGTTAACTGACTAATTTAAACAGTAAATGCAATTACTCATTGAGAGAAACCATGTAAAGAATATAGCATCAGACATTGCTATCAGTAAGAACTGCTATTCTTCTTTCTTTTTCCTTCTATATAGAAATCAGTTTTATGAAATAATGTCACCCATTATAATTGCATGGAGTACAATTGGTACTGTATAATGCTAATATATTTGATCAAGTAGATCAGTTTGTAGATAACGGTGATTCATTTATGTCTAGTAGTATTTATCTTTTAATGTTCACTTACACAGTTCATATACTGTACATGTCTGTGCTATGTGTCTGAATAAAAGAAAATATAGTTAAGCCTTCTCTGTGGTACAATAAATAAATAGTGTCAAATATATTGCCTATTTTATCCTCCAGAATTTCACATTTTTTTTTCAAAATCCCTATCTAAAATTTCCAAGATTGAGCTGAAGAGATGCCTCATCAGGTAGGTGCACTTGCTGCTGGTACAGAGGAGCCCAGTTCAGTTCCTAGTACCCACATAGCAACTTACAACCTCCTGTAACTTCATTCCTATAGCACCCAGTGTCTTTATCTGTCTTCTATGGGCACTGTACCCACTTTGTGCACTTACATACATGCAGCAAACATTCAAACACACATCTGTGTATTACTTGCATGCTTGGTGCCCATAGAATCAAGTAAAGGCTATTGGATCTTAAACAGGAGTTATAGACAATTGTGAGCTGTCATGTGGATGCTGACACTTGGACGCAGGTCGTACAGAAGAGCAGCCAGTACACTGAAGAGCTGAGCGTCTTTCTAACCCCATATTATTATCTTATAAGTACCTTACAGTGATACAGTTATAGAAATAAGTTAATTAACTTTCTTAAGATCACAGAAGTCAAAAAGTTGTTGGGAAATAATTTAAATCCTGGTATTCTTACTTAGAATTTTGACTCTTAATTACTAAATCAGGGGAACTACAATTGTCTAAAGAACAGCAACCATTTTCAATTTACCTATTTTTAAATAATAAAATGATTTAAATTGTCTAAATGAATGATGTTGCCAAGTTTTAAATGAGCATATTATAGAATTCATTTTAGTGATTTGATCATTGACCTATATTTAAGTAATTTTACTAGTTAACCATACAGGGGTGGCTATAATCTACAATCTAATACAGTATTATTTACTAATGGATACTAATAAATTTGCTTAAAACATTGTTGTGGGAAATGTTGAAATTTTATTCAAAGCCTAAGGAAAATACATTTTACTAATCATAATATAAATTAACTTTTGTATTTAATGAAGCACGTCAGAATTTATTATTTCATATTATAGAACCCAGAAACCAACTATGGGCAAATATCTTTATATTATTGAGAGGGGCTGAAAATGTCTACTATGTGTCACAGTTTCACAATTTATCTTGTTCTGGAGATGTACTTAGACTGCATCCACCTCTCAGAGAAATACTTGGCTTTAAGAAGCCAGTACCCAGTCTTACTTGATGAGGCTTTTTCTGACCAGGCAACTTGATAGTATGCTCTGTTGTTGATTTATATAGCTCAAACATCAAAGGTTTCAATGGCATTAAGAATTCGCAACTGCCTATTCAAAATGTAACTTTGAGAGAATGACCATTTAGCAAAATAACTTAAATAGATTACCCCTTATGGCCTATGAACTGCTTAGTCATAGATTTTGACTGGGTTTATTTAACAAAGCATGAATTCCCTTCAAAGAATGGTCCAAATCTAATCAGAAGGTGATTGCTTCCATCCAAAATAGCCATGACATATTCACACAAGTGAGTCCACTTTAGCTAGAAGGTTCAGTGTTGGATAAGGTAAGATCATTGTTATCTTTTCCTTCCCAGGAGTCTGTATAACATCTTTCAGAACCATAAAAGCTAGTAATCAAAGAGAGAGTTTCTTGGTCAATTTGAGATTGATTTCTTAATGGTCATGCCTCTTAAATATTTATGTTTATGCTTATAAATTTATGCTACTTTCATCATTGGTCAGAGAAGTCGCCCACCACCATCCCCTAACAGACACACAGTGGATAGTGGTCAATGCAGAAACTAATAACTGGTCAAAGTATTGAGAATCAACAACTGAGTACTTACTTATAGACAGGACACCTATATCCACTTCCTCCTCATCAAGGTTCAGAAAACATAGTGAAATAGGAGGCAGGAAGAATGTAAGGTTGAAATATTGAGATGTGTTGTGAAATGCCAGTGTAAAGAAGTTGTGCCTTCCTCAGATATGAACTCATAGCTGCTGTGGTGGCCTCCAAAAGACCTGCACAAGATAAAGCTAGTTAGGATTTTAACAAAGATGAAGAAGCACCAGAAGTCCCATGCCAGAGAAACTATTGGCAACTGATTTCTGCTGGGAGGGGAAGAGTCAGTTTTCTTTGTGGACGTGACCATTTTTATGTAGTCAATGCTTCAGTGATTGTTCCCACTTTCATGAGCATATTGGCAGCACTACCTGAACTGAATGTGTTAGACTGTCAAAAAAAAAAAGGTTCATTCAACAGAGAGAGAGAGAGAGAGAGAGAGAGAGAGAGAGAGAGAGAGAGAGAACTTGTATTATACTGAAGGGTTGTCCACTATAAAGTTTTGTACATTTAAATTACATCCACAAATGAAATGTTTAAAGGAAGAATGACTTTGGGGGAGAGTAAACAGGTCTAGATTAGGTATGACTATAGATCTCCCATGCCACGATCTCTGTCTGTATGGCAAGAGAAGGAGGCAGTAACTTGCCTCTTCCCTTTCTCTCCATTGTGAAAATTTATCAAGAATTTGCAAACAAGGAAGAGACTCCTTACCAACCACCACAGCCATGAGTACCTTGGCCCTGAACTTCCTGGTTGTTGATAATGAGAAATAGACAATCGTTAGTTAGGCCAGCCAGTGTGCTGAGGTTAGCTGTAAAAATCTGATCTAAAGTGTTATTCTTTCTTGTAGGAGTTGGAGACTTAGAAAACATACACTTCTTGTTTTATTCAAGTGTGCTCGGCCTATGTTTGGATATGTGATTTGGGTCTGAACATTCATTTAAAATGGAGTCGTAAAATGTATATTTCTCTGAATTTTATATGAGTTCACATTGTTATTCCTACTACAGATAACAAATTAAGCAAGATGGATGAGAAAAGAGGGAAAGTGTGCCCTTCCCAGCCTTGAGCAAGCTGAATAGACCTTGATTGCCCCCAATGCCAGTCTTTTTTTTTTTTTTCATTTCCATCCACCCCTTTCAGGTAAATCCAGTTCATCCATAGCCACTGGATGGTTACAGGAAAGAATGAAGAGCAAATAGAAAATAACCTTACAAATGAGTAGCACTCAACATCACAGAGCCATGTGACACAAGAAAGTATCCTTAGGAGAGTAGTTCAAAAATACTGGTAAAGAATGGTGTTTGTTACCTTACACATTCAGTAGCCACTGCTAATTTTGGCACATACATACATATATAAAGGACAGATTCTGTGTTATTCTTATTTGCTTACATCATAACTTGTAAGACATATAGAATGTTGTCAAAACCATGGCTAAAGTAGAGAAGAAGACAAACATAATGAAAGGACCAAGGGATCACCTCATTGCCTTTCAAAATAGTTTAATGAGGGTGAGGTTAGCTATGAGAAGGTTAGCTATAGGAAGTTAAACAAATATTTCACAAGCAGTGTATTGAATAATAAAGTCTAATTATAATAACTAACTCTACACATATGAAGCAGATGTGCAGCTTAGTAAACTGTGATGTAGTTCAAAGATCTAACTCCAGTGACATCTGTGAACAGGTTTCCAAAAATAGAACTTGGTATAAACATTTCTGCTCTTTAGTTTTGGTTGTCTCTAAACACCAGTGGCCAGCAACTGGTAGAACTTCATTTAGTGTTTATTGAACAAGTGGTTGGAAGTTATATACACAAGCATAATATTATAGGATGTTCTCTATGACATAGTATTTTATATCATCTATATATTAATATGTAGTCATATATTTGTATTATGTATATTTGCATGTATGTAAATAAAACCACTTCTAAGTATTAATAAATTTTCATTTTTATTTTATCACAACCTAGGAGAATATCTTATATTTGATAATTATTAAATACAATGAAACATCAATGGGTAGCTAGTCAATAATAGTTAGTAGATAACTATATTGTTTATTATAAACCTGTAACAATGGTGTGTGTGTGTGTGTATGCGTCTGTATGACTGTATGTATGTATGTATAAACTCAAAATATTTAACTAAAAGCTAAATAAGATAAAATATCAAAATAATTTAAAATAGTATAAAATTAAGTATAATTCATATGCAATTGTTGGTTCTTGAAATTTTCAAGATAAATTAATGTGTTCACATTTTTTCTTCAAAATGAGCAGGCATAATAACATGGAGAAACAGAAGGTTTAAACTTGAAAAGATATAATAAATTGCATTTTTATAAACCTTTTCCTTATTATGTATACTTAACTGAGCATGATTAGATGTTTTCAAAATGTGTTGTCATAAATCTACTGTTTTGTTCTAAATCTCCAAAATTAGGTTAGGTTTATTTTACAAAACAAAAGATATTAATTTAATCTTATTATACATATATTTGGCTTTAGATCCCAGAGAAACATCATGGGATTGATTTTGTAAGTATAATTCTAATGAAAATGAGCAGTTTCATCCAAAATAATTTGTACGCTTAAACCAGAGGATGATTAATAATATGAAACCATTATTTATTTATTATTAGGTGCTGGGGATTAAATCAAGGTCTTCATACATATCAAGAAAGTGCCTTACTTCTGATCTATACTCCACTAAATATATTCCTCAGAACACTGACAAATTACCTACATTATGAAAGCAGATGAATCAGCAGTCCACCTGGAAGTTGATGAACCATTTATGAATTACATGATCAGAGCTTTTGGATTCTAATATATAGGCAATGAAAATTAGAATATGAGTAAAATATTTTACTTATTTTTTATTATTTTTACATATTTAGTAATTTAACATATTCATTTATTTGCCTGTTCATCATGCCTATGTGTGAATATGTGAGTATATACATATCACGAAGAAATCAAAAGATAAATTCCAGGAGGTGGTTTTCTGCATCCGTTGTTTGTGTTCTGGGGAGTATACTCAATGTCTGCAAGCTTGGCAGCACAGCAGGTATCTTTATCAGCTTACAATTTCCACTGGGCCACAAATATTATTAATATATACACAGAAATGAATTTTCTTGTGTATGAAAAAAAGTGATTAGCATTTAGAAAGAGTTCGTACTGATATTTTAATTATACAAAGGGACAATGATCAGAACACACATACCAACAGGATTATAGTCTACAACCTCTGCTGGCACTAGTTCAGGAAGCTAAACCTCAGGCATACCAATTGTTCTAGGCATAGAGTATTGCAACCAGAATTACTTCTTTGTTTTAGCAATGTTTTCTAGGAGATGATCAATCAATCATGGAAAGCCAAATGTATTTCCCTAATATATGTCTCAGATATCCCGCTAATCAATTCAATCTCCCCAGGATATGAACCTTCAATCAGAACTCAATTACAAGTTTTCTTTTCCACATTGGAACTTGCTGGTACTCCTCCTGCTTTTGAGTCTGTGAAAGGGTAACTGAGGTTCTTGCTATACCTACCTCTGAAAAGGTAGGCTACATGTTCTTATTTGGGAATCCTTTTGCCTATATTTACAGAGGTAAGATGAATAGAGCTTTTTGTGCTAAATGAATTAGATGTATGAAATAAAATATAAGTTAGGAAAGCCTGCAGACATTCAAACCTCACGATTATGAATGCCATATTAGTTTTCATCTTTGTTCTTTTAATCTTTCAGTATAGTTTTTGGCCTTGAATTCATGATGATCTTGAATTAGCCTCCTGAGTTTAAATGTCACCAAATATACCGAGAAAAATGAAAGACACAGAATATTTATTCTTTCTTAAACTATAGATATCAATGCAGTACCTTTTCACTTGGTACTCAGTTCAGAATCCTAGTCGAGATTTGTACAGAAATTTCTTGAAGGGTTTATTTTAGCCATTCTATGGATGGAGATAAATAAATGCATATTTGAGGGAAATACCAGAATTTTTATAGTACCTCCTGCAGTGTAAGAATTTGTTCCTTTCTTCAACCTCTTTCCCTACAATGCCCTACTTATTAAGGATGTCAGTGTTTGCTCATATTGGCATATTCAGAATAGTTGAGCATATCTAATTGCTTTTAGCATTGTAATCAGTAAACTAAATCATTTAATAATGAGTACTAAGTATTTGAAAAGCCTTAATGTCAAGGCCCAATGGCAGTGTCCTCCTATGGAATTCATATAGGAATAGAATAGCATTATTCTCTCACCACCCTAGTCTCCTAAACTGAATGCCCCTGTCTATTCTAATCCAGTGTCTCTTCCCAGCAAAGAATTTTAGAAATTATTGATTAAGACAAAATGATAGTCTCTTGAGTGTTTAAAACAGTATATTTTCCTACTTTTATTTCTTTAATAGAAAGAACATGTGCATTACTACTCAGCTATGATACAGATTTTCTTACTCAGGTAGAGGAATAGGTTACTAGACAGGTAATGGCTATCAAAACCACTAGTATGTAGAGTTTCTATCTCCCAATCTTGAGGTTCAATTCTATGAATAAAGGAAGAGGTATTTTAATAAAGAGTTTTATTGTAGAGGAGAACAATAAAATAAAAGAAGCAATCAAAACTACTGTATAGAAAAGGATGCTATGGCGATTTAAACAATAAATGTCCCTCATTATCTCTGGTATTTAAATACTTTGTTCCCAGTATATGTTACTTGGACAAGCTTAGGTTTGGCTTTGCTGGAGGAAGTGTGGTACTAGGGCTAGGTTTTGTGGGTCCAGTTTTGCTCTATGCTTCTTATTTGTGGCTATTCCTGCTGATATGACTCATCTTGTTGTCATGAGGTCTAACTCTCTGGAGCCCCAAGCCTAAACTAGCCTTCTTTCAGTCCAAGTTGCCATGTCACAATGTTGTATCATAGCAACAAGAAAGTAAGTACTACATATGTGACCAAGAGTCCTGCTCTAAGCTTTATTAAGGTTTTACTGGATTGTAACATGAGAGGTAAGATGGTGAGCCATCTAGTTGCCCTACCTATTAGTTATCCATGGGCTCTCCATCTAAGTGTACTATTTATGGAATACCTTCCAGGAGTCATACATATCTTACAATCCAATGAGCTCACTATAGTTGCTATGAAAGAAGAGAAGAAAGTAACAAAAAATAGAAACTGAATGTTTTGGGTATTTCTTACTGGAACAGAACACCAGGAAAACCAAGGACATTTTCTGTTGTCTGTCCAAGACAGAACCAGTTGTCATTATCAAGAAACACAACTTTATTTTTAAGATCCTTGCCCTAAACTACCTTTTTAGTTTCTTTCTCCTGTCCTCATTAACTTCATATTAGGAGTTGCCTTTTGACTGTTTATGATAAACCTTGCTAATATCCTTTGGTGGTTTGGATAAGAATTGCCCACTAAATGGTTCATATGCTAGACTTAGTGTACAGCTACTGAATTTAACCATTGAGATGGGATTGGATTATGAGACTTTGAGCTAATCCATACATTCATCTAATGAACATGTCATAAACTAATGGCATTATTAGGAGATGATAAAGATTTTTAGAAGTAGACTGAGATGAAGGGAAGGGCTCAGTCCGAAGGTGTCCTCATGAGTATGGTTTGCCCTGAAGCCCCTTCTGCTTTAAGGCAACTACAGAGATAACAGCGAACCATACCCTCTTCCTCCTCCTCCTCCTCCTCCTCCTCCTCCTCCTCCTCCTCCTCCTCCTCCTCCTCCTCCTCCTCTATGGCATTTTGCCTTACCTCAAGCCCACAGCAACAAAGATATTTAATCATAGCTGTAAATATCTGAAACCATATACCAAACCAAGCTCTTCTTAAATTGCTTCTCTAAGGTTTCTCAACCTATGGGGTGTGATTCCTTTGGGGGTTAAATGACTGTCATGAGTTGTGTCCAGCTTAAGGCCGGGAAGGAGAGACAGAATCCAGACACTGTTTGATCTCAAGGTTTATTCATTACAATAACAAGCATCAGTCTATAACACATGCATGCAATACCTGACTCAGAAGCACGCAGCTGAGAGGCTCACAGGCAAGGCTGGAGATCTGTCTGTCATAGCAGCTTTTTCCTGTGAGGAAGCACGTTCAGTTGTCCTCTGGTCAGAGAGAAAGATGGCAAGACTCTCCTCACTGTTGTAATATCAAGACCCTCTACCTGCCTGTTGTGAGCCTATACTTTATTTACTATAGAGGGACAGTCACTCTCTAGTCAATTACATTGAAGCATTACATCATGGGTTATTCCTTAATTCTTCTCTGCTACACAGAGCTGACATGAGCTGGCTGCTCATATCTGCAAAATCCAACTCAGTCCAGATCTATTTCTTATTTAATGCTCTCTACAATGACCACACAGGAGTCATATATCATATATCCTGTATATCAAATATTTATATTACAGTTCATAACAGGTGCAAAACTATGAAGTAGCAACAAAAATAATTTTATGGTCGTGGGTCACCACAACATAAGGAACTATATTAAAGGGTCACAATATTGAGAACCATGGCACTAAGACATTTACCACAGGAAGAAAAATCCTAATATAGTCTATTAAACTCATTTGGTATCCAATACTCCATGAATTACCTCATACTCATATCCTTATCAAATTCTGTTTATAATATATGATGGAGACATTCCTAGCATCACCATCCACACTAGAAATCAGAATTCCAAATGATATTTTATATTTATTTATTATGGATGACTATTTTTCTACATGGATATATGTTCACCACCTTCATGTAGTACCCATGAAGACCACAAAGAGAAGACATAAGATCCTCTGGGACTGGAGTAACAGATAGTTGTAAGCTCTTATATAGAAGCTGGAAAATGAATCTCAGTTTTTTCCAAGAACATCAAGTACTTTTTACCATGGAGCCATCTGTTCATTACCACCCACAAATCAAAATAGGATTTCAAAGGATTAATTTGTACAAAATCATGAAGTGTGTGAATGAAGGGAATAAGGTCTATGTTTGACTATCTGAGCTAGCAAACACTTTCACAACTTCTCTTCCATTCACACTGTCTTTCACTGAGATTAGCTGGCCTTTTTGTATGATTTCCTTCACTTACAGCATCTATGCAAAAAAGCTAGCCTTGTAAGGGAGACTAGCATACTAATGGCATTTTAGGGCACAAATTGTGTGGATGCATTCTGTCTAGGTCTACTGGCCTCTCTCTGCTTACAGTACTTATATAAAAAATAAAAACCTCACAGTACAAATTCTTTCTTGAGCCTTTTGATATATAAATCTTAATAAAAGCCTATTGACTGCTTTACAACCCAGAACTGTCTTTTTCAAGGACCTGGGGACCATAGCCTTTGAAATGCAATCATCAAGGAAAATATTACTCTTACCTCACATGTTGTTTTGGAAAACAGAAACTTAACTCTGTTAGGTGTCTGACTTCAAAGAATAAAGCCACTGCCTGTTGGAAAGATGTGAAAAGTTTACTTTTCACCCATCAGCCAGAACCTCATTATAGCTTTTAAAATCTGCTCAAGCTGGGTCCTCTCTCTCTCTCTCTCTCTCTCTCTCTCTCTCTCTCTCTCTCTCTC
>JANHMN010000010.1:43614817-43646366 GCA_030674055.1 Rhabdomys pumilio | reverse complement strand
ACACCATTCACACTCAAGGCTATTAAAATGATTCTGCAGCAAAGACACTTAATGCCAAGTCTGACTAACGTTTGCAACTTACATGATGAAAGATGAAAGGAAGGAAGGAACCATCTACAAATTTGTTCTCTAATATCAACAGGTGCACATGGCATGTAGGCAAACACCACCACCATCACCACATACACACTAAACAATTTGTAAAAAATGTAAGCCCACTGAGAAAAAACGATGAACTGGGCTTATTGTTATTTCCTGTTATAAGCTTCCCACACAAATATTTCTAGTCAGAGTAAATATGTTTGAAATGAATGCTTCCATGTAGATGGAGCTGTCTTTTGTAAAACTTATAGTTAGACACTTAATCCTTAATGTAAGTATATTTAGGAAGAAGGCCCTTAAGACTATAATAAAGTCAAAAATGTTCCAAAAAATGAAGGTCACACTAGAATAGTGCTGGGACATTTAAGGGACAGAGTGAAACTAGGATGCACTTGTAAAATGAAAAAGGAAGTTGGCTAAGAAGAGAGAACTCACAGAAACAAACCTACTGGACCCTTGACCTTGGTATTCTAGCCTCCAGTACAATGAGAAAATTTTTTCTGGGTGGAAAAATACCAAGTCTGTGTTTGCATTTTGTTATAGTACTCTTGAGGAAATAATATACTTCTAAAAAGCATATAATATCATAAATATTTTTAAAACCTCAAATAATCTTTTGCCTCATATCACTGCAGTATTTGTTTGGTGATCTCTTCCATCATAGATATGAAATGAGGTTGCTTATTGAATGCTATCTCTCCCTATTGTCTAATAAAAATATTATCTAATATGCACCAGGATGTAAATACATTGTTCTGTTTACATGTGTTACATTTTTTGTCTCTAGCACATAACTAGCATAGATGGCTTGAGACTACTCTAGAGGAAAATGTACTGTACTACAGCTCTGAAATTGAGTTTAAGTAATTTATGACATAAATGATTAGTTTTAAATAACATAAAATGAATCATTAATAAGTCAAGTTATGTAGTCACTTTAAACATAAAACTCATCACTTTATTAATGTTGATTCTTTTAATAATAGGCTTTCTTTGGGACCTAGAAAAAATAATTCTAAAATACATTTACACATCAATAGAAAATACTTTTGGAAAATAACAAGAATAAGAATAATCTATTCCTTTAATTAAAAATGTATTAGCCTCAACTAAAGGCATATTTCTATACAAATTAAAGCATATATGCCAATGGTACTACCTCATGTTAATGATCTAACAAAGAACAAAAAATGTTTACAAAGTCTACAAAGCTAAAGATGTGGATAAGAACAACAGTTTTAAATCAAAATACTACAATTGAATTTCCCTCATGATTGTAGGAATCCAGTTTGGGGAAAAGGCAGTCTTTTCAGCAAATATTGTTAAATCAAGTCTAAATCTTAATTTAAAAAATCTATCTTAAAGCTTCATGTCCCATGTGTATAATCAGTGAAATGTACAATAATTATATCAACCGGATGTCAACAGATAGACATTTAAAACCTAAGGCTATGAAGTTATAAAAATAAATAAGAGAAACACTTAAATCTTACTACAGAAAATTATATATTAAACACAACATTAATAAACACCAAATGTCTAAAGAAAATTTATATATCATTATGATTTAAAAATCTTTCTTTATGAGCATTCCTTCTTTGAAATTTTTGTTTCTCTTGAGTGAGCATGCAAGCTCTTTCTGTCTGGGTATATGCCATGGATATTTGAGTGACTGTGGGGTCCAGAAAAGAGAGTCAGATCCACAGGAGCTAGAGGGGATTGTGAGTAGACCATTATAGATGCTGTAAGTGTAATTCAGTTTCCCTTTGAAGAGAAGCAAGTACAGCTGAGTGTTGAGTCATCTTTTCAGCCCCTAAACAACTTTTTAATAGAAAATAAAAGTAATCAAAAGTATGTGATTTAAAGGCCTTTGGACACATATAAACTGGGATATCCATGAGTGGTATAATACATATATTCTATTTTATTTATGATATTCTTTGGAATCTTTAGATATCTACCAATTTAAAAGAATTTGAGAGTTTTGATCTCACAAGTTAATTGGGAAAAATTATATTGTATAGAGCCATTCTTTCTTTCAAATGATTGGCTTGACTTTGGTAAAAGCTACAAGAGAGCTAGGATCATAGGTCTAGTACAGATGTCTACTCTTTCAGCTCTACATGTATTCTAAAGAAATGTGGTCACAGTGGATACATTTAAGTAGAAAGAAAAAAATCAGTATGTCTGTCAGAAATACATCAATCTTTTCTACAACATTCATATTAAACTCAATTTTTTGATCATTGGTTACAAAAAGTTTATCAGTAGCATACCATTCAATTTCTGAATGATCTCACTGAGCTTTTCTTGGTTTCTGAAGAAATTATATATATATATATATATATATATTTACTTTTGTACTTTCTGTTTAAATATTCTATTTAATCTGACTGCTGAACTTAAAGTCTTAAACTGAGTTATACATTTGCTTAAAGATTTCAGTAGTTCTTTCTAAAATCCTGTCAATAGTTCAGACTCAGTGATTTCCTCAATGATAAAGAAGAATTTTAGGATATCCTGAAGCCTTTAATAGTGATTTAGTACTTTGGAACACAGTCCATTGAGCAAAGCAAAGGCAGAAGTAAAAGTCAGACAGGAACCTGAGCCATAGTACTCAGGTTTGAAGTGCTGCTTACTGGTTTGCTTTCCATAGCCTTCTCAGCCTGCTTTTCTAAAGCATCCAGGACCATCAGCCCAAGGATATCTTCATTCACAATGGGCTGTGCCCTTCTGAATAAATTTTAATAATTAAGAAAATGTCCTACAGTCTTACAAGTCTACAGCCTGCTATTATGGAGGCATTTCCTGAATTGGAGTTATTTTCTCTCAGATGACTCTAGATTGTGTCAAGTTGACATAAAAGTATCCAGTATACCAGCTATGAAACAAATTAACTTAAATACAAATCTGTCAAGATAAGTACGTTTAGAGGTACAATGGTGTAAATACCACAATAGGAGTAAGCAGTTGGTCTCTGATTGGATTTCAGATCTGAGCCAGAAGAGGGAACCCATGCCTGTATAACAAACCAAATTAGCTGATTTCAGACATGTCAAATTCAGTGTGTGTCCCACTCAAAACTCTATCAGTGTTCACAGAGGAGGAGAGCACAACAAATATTTTCCATTAGCTCTGAAGCAAAATAAGGGTATTTAAATGGTAAATTTGACTATTTTTTTATACTAGCAACAGTTTTTAAACTTAATGTTTTAAGCCACAATATTTTTGTGATATCACTAGAAAACTAAGACTATATCTTATTCCTATTTTAGGGTTTCTAGGTTCCTGAATGGGACAAACATTTGACTGTTTCACTTTAGAGTTACACACCAATTTTATTGAAGAATCAGTTAGATTATGGAAATTAATGTAATAAATTTCTTCTACAAATACACACACACATGAACACACAATCACACACACACACACACACACACACACACTACTTAAAACTACAGTGTACCTTTCTATAGATCATCCCTCATCTTCTGAGATTGTTATTTTTAACTGTGGTATTTAAACATCTCATTTCTTCATAAACTCCCTGACAGTAGATTCCATTCATGTGTGTGAACTTAATTTTTAATATTTCAAAAAAGTTAAAATCATATCAAGTCAAATTTCTGCCCACAGTTGAATATATAACTATACAGTGTTTTGTCAACATACATGAAGTTGTACATACATGTATATATGTATATATTCACATTTTGGGTCAAGCAGTTAATAATATTTTGAATTGTTTCTTATCTAACACATATGTGAAAACATCAATGAAATACGTTTTCTTACATCTGAGCCTTCAAATTGATGACATAAAATATTCCACTTTTGGGAAAGCATTCTAATCCATATTAGAAACAGTTTAGAGGAAAGATGCAAACTTATCTATCCAGTGGGTGCAGTAAGAACTGCCATGTCTGACAAAATATGGACTTGTATCAATGGGTAAAATGATTTGTTCTATTTTTTTCCTAAGTCAAAAAAAAAAAAAAACTCACCAGCACTTTAGACTTCATTGTGATTCATAGCTTCTGTGTCTACAGGAGTATTTTGAGTGTCTGCTCTCTAACATAAATACCTACTGAATTGATTCGCTGTGTTATATGTCAGAACAAATGGCTAGCTGCTCCAAGAAAATAAAGCAACTCCCAGCTGAGCCTGTGCTTTAAACTTCATGGGCCATTCCAAGAATGTGACTTAAGAGTTCTACCTATTCTTTTCTGACAGCACGTGTCCAATTATTTAAACATCTAACTTGTATCTATTGATCTCTATTGAATTTCCTTTGTCCTCAAAAACCTTGGAGGGATTCTCTAAAACTATACATCTGTATTTCTTGGGAAAGTAAAAGAATTAAAGCCCTATGGAGTTGATATGTACAAGAGTAATTCAGACATGCTCCATTCTCTGAATGTGCATGATCTTTAAAATTGGTTTATTTCATGTACTCAGTTTTCTATTCTTTACAGAGTTTTCTCTAAAGTTGATTTTAGGTCTGGCCACTGCTGGTAGATGAAATTATATGAATTCTACAACCCCCACAAAACCTCAGGCCATCAAATAAGCATAAGCTATTAGAAACATATATATATATATATATATCATATATATATCATATATATATATATCATATTATATGTATTATATATACATTTATCTTTATGTAACACATAATGATAACATATGATATATCATATGACATAACATATAAAAATGATTATATATGTCAACTATTTTGCCTAAAGTAACATTAATATAAAAATAACTATTAGCAAATAGTATTAATAATGATATTTAAATAATATTATACAAATCCATTGAAAATTATAAGATAAAGGTCTAAGATAAAAATGAAAGAGTTTATATAGAAAGAAACAAATTCATTAAAATATGGAAAAAACACTTGTACCTTCTAGTTTCCTTTTCTATGGCAGGTCCTATTGTTTAAGCAGCAGCTAAGGTAAGGTCTGTGTGTGTTTTTCTAAAATACCTGCTTTGCTATAGATCCCTTCCATTGTCCCTTTAGCTGGCTCTGAATCTTTATAGTAGTGACTCAAACATTAATTATTCAAGTAATCAGCTTATAGTTGTAATTAAAATATGAAATCCAGGGGTTGGGGCTTTAGTTCAGTGGTAGAGCGCTTGCCTAGCAAGTGCAAGGCCCTGGGTTCGGTTCTCAACACGCCACTCCCCACCCCCCACCAAAAAAAACCATGAAATCTATCACATCCATCATTGTGGGCCTTAAATGACAAACTGGATTAGTGCAGCATTCACAGTCAATGCATATAATGAAAACTATCTCCTTCATTTGGAACGCTCAACCTGTAGGATTATGGCCAGTGGCTGAAAGAATAAAAACATATCATCTTTAGTTTCAGAGCTATAAATCTCAAGATTAATAATGTCTTGTCCTCACAGCATGTTTTCAAAACTTCCTGGAGGCTATGGAATGAACAGATATCAATCATTAAATAAGTACATGATTCAATGTGACAAACAGGTGTCAATCTTCAGATCCAGTAAAAAAAATATTGCCAATAATATTAATGTATATATTTATTATTTATTGTTAATATTAATATTTTACTTTATCTTTAGAATTCCTAATAGGTTGAGTTTCAGTTGAAACTCTTGATAGTAAGTCTCTGCTTATGTCAGATTCTTGCAGTCATTACAAATTAATTACTTTTACGCTATATAATGTTTAATGTGATTCAGTCTTTTTTTATTTCAAAGAACAATTATGAGAAATAATAATTAATGGAACTATATATCTACATATATGTGCATGCACATGAGACACACACATTCATAACACCTACTAACTTGTTTCTTTATATACTGAATCAAATACAAATATCTTTGCTAATGTGAATTGAAAATAAAAACACAAATATACATACACATGTATTTGTATGTAATATATACATGTGTGTCACATATATTTTATGTAATATTTATGTGTGTATAGATCTATAATTCCATTTATTAGTCCTTATAATTGTTCTCAAAAATCTTTCTAAACTCACATAAATTGTGGAATTGGAATGAAACATAATCTACTAAACAAATCAGATGAAGCAAGGTTGTCATGGAGTGTAGTCATCAAAAACCAGTCCATGAAACTGACAAACCACCACTGAGATATAAATACTTTGTTAAAAAAAAAAAAGGTGGAGGGCTGAGGTCCAGGTGAGGCAGGGAATCTATCTGTGTACAATGTCATCTTTGATTCTCTCTATGTGACGATTTTCATATTAAAGTTATTTCTCTTTGGGGGCACAGTGAGTAGTGAGGCTCAAACTGCTCAGCCACTTCTGAAGACATTTGTAAATCGCAAATAGGTAGGAAAAATAAGCGTTGTATATTTTGTTGTTTTATCGTCAATGTTTTTCTTCTCTGTTTCCTATTTTCTGTCAGAGTCACAGGCAGAAAGGGAACCAGACACATAGGCAGAGCCACTATGTGTCTATCAGTCACATCATTCATTTGACCACAAGTCATGGGGGTTCTGCTTATGTATTTGTTTTATATCGCCAGTGACTATGAGGATAAAAAGTTTGTAAAAGTGCACAGAGACGGTCCGGAAGATTTACAACTAGATACTGATTAAAAACACTGTGATTTTAAGTTTCATATCTAGAGCAATGTAATAGAGATGATTTAAAAGTATTTACACAACCTTAAACCTTTAAGTTTTATGAAGGTTGTGTATTTCTAAGTAGCTTAGGGAAGTCATAGGCAGAGGGCACCATGCAGTGCACATTTGGATACCAGAATATAACCTTAGGAGTTTCCCTTTATTTTCTACCTTATTTGAGTTTGTATGTCTTCATTGTTCAGTGCAACATACAGTAGACAAACTAGTCCCTGAGATTGCAGAGATTCTCTTGTTTCTACCTTTAATCTCACTATTACAACACTGGGAAGACATATATTCACAGCTATGCCTAGTATTGGTTACATGGATTCTTGAGAGTCAAACTCAAGACCTCGTGTTTTAAAAGAAAGTGTTTACCCACTGAGCCACCTCCACATCTCAAAGAGATAGATTTCAAGTTAGCAGTAATGTAAAATAGATTATTTATTCATTAATGCTGGATAGGAATATTTCAGAGGGACAAAAATGAGCAGAGTCCTTGAGAAACAGCAGAATAGCTTTCTAGCAGTGATCAGGATATCTACCTCATGAGACAGATAACATTCATATTTTCATGTTTATTTGCTTTTCCTTCAGGAGATCAATTCAATAACTTATGCCATAGGCTACTAGGGCCCGCATGACAAAATAGTATAGACTAGGTAACTTAGAATACAGGACTTTGCTCCTTCCTCATCTTTTTATTCCATGTTCCTCTCCCTCTGCTATTTACTCTTCCTTCTTATTCCTTTCAGACTCTGGTAATTTCAGAGTCTAGAATCCCATAAGCATGGGCCACACTGGCTGGGTCTGGGGAAGAATTTAGGTCTGGCTTTCAGATGACTACATTTTCCATATGCTGACACGTTCCTTTAATGGTGCCCAAGCTTAAAAAGGAAAACAGACTACTTTTTATCTTCCCTTAAAGACATCAACCCATTAGATTGGAAATACTACTCTTTTGTCTCTTATTGCCCTTTTAAAAATCTCCAGATTCATCTACTCACACTGGGATTCAGGACTTCAGTAGTTGAATTTGAATTTGATGGATATTCAATCCATAGATAAACAGGTCAGAAAAAAAATCTTTATTGACAAGAAATGACAAGAACCAGTCTCTAAACTCTTGAAGGAAATAAGTAAATAAGGATTGACTAGTAAATCTATGGTGTTCTCTCAGCCAGAAAAGGTGTTTGACATATTGGAAAGCAGTGTTCACCAGATGTTTTGGGAAAACTAGTGTCTGCACCTCTGGGCTAGGTTCTTGTTGTCTATTGCATAATGGCTTGCCGATCACAAGAAGGATACCCCAAAGACATTAGGTTTAATTTGACTTGTTGGTAATGGTGTGTACCTGCTGCATTTGTGTGATCCTCTGCTGCAGGCACATGCTGCCTTATGGCATCACCCAACACCATTGGGAATTTTGACACTTACATGAGAACAGCCACCACTTAATACTCTTTTTATGATTGGTCACTTCTCTGACTCATTTCCCTGATTTCACGTGACAGGTAACATCATATTATATTATGCAGAAGGATATCACATTTACACTGTTTAATGGCATCTGACCTACAGAAAGGAAGAATTTCAGCTGAGTCAACCTGATACTCAAGATTTCATTGGCATGGTAGACATGCATACATGCATATGAAATCATTGAATGTAAATTAGTTTTGAAATGAAAACTATTAGCATTTTCTCTTCCTGTATTTGATGAGCAAATGCTTGCTTGGAAATATAATTTATACCTCACTGCTGCCTGCATTCCAAAGGGTGGCTGATTCAAGTCATCCTCAATATCTTTCTCCCAGCTGTAGTTACCATTGGTATTTTTATAGATTGTTTCCTATTTTCCTCAAATCTGCCTCTTTTATGCTTGTAAAATGATATCTGATCTATCCAATTATTTCCATGATCAAATATTTTAAGAATTTGTCAGGCTTGGAAAATTAAATCTTATAATTCTATTACCATATTATTTAGCTTTAGTAACCTAGTCCACATTACAACTTAAACATTCATTTTGTCTCATCCTTCCTTCTTTCATGCTTCTTATCCTCCTCCCTCTTTCCTGTTTCACCTCCCTATAGCTAATCAGAAAATGCAAATAATTCCTTACCAACAGCCCAATATTATCACCAATTCTTGGTGTATTCTTTGGAGCTTAGAACAATCAGTATGTTATTTGCTAATTTTCCCAAAGATGAGTATCTTCTAATGAATAGCACAGTGTATCCCCTTCACCCAACCCTAAAGGACATCTAGCTCTAGTAGAAAATGGAATTTCTTGTCTTGTCTGTCTTCCAAATCTTCCCAATCACCTGCTACTTTCAATAATGTTTATGGTTACTGTAAATATGCCTGCTTTGTCTTTGTAGTCTGATAGCTTTAGATCAGAGGATGTGTACCAGGCTGGACTGATGATTTGACATAAAAATATCTTTCTCTGTAAGCCTGATGACTCAAGCTTGACTCCTGAATAAAAAGTGGAAGATCAACCCTCGGAAAGCTGTCTTCTGACCTCTACACGCATACCATGGTATCCACATACCTGCAGTAACACACACACACACACACACACACACACACACACACCAAGATGAATTATGAAACATGCATATACCAAGTCCTCAAAATTGATTTGAATTTGTAATGGTCTCTCTAATGATGGATATTTAATATCATTAAAATACTATACAATTAACATGACTTATAATATTTTATTCTGAGAATTCAGGTGTTGTCTACTGAGTGATCTCAATTTCAGTATTATTACTCCTTATAGGATTTTATGGCATAATAAACTTGGAGATCAAAGAATGGTTTGGAAACGAAAGAGTGGCCTTGTAAGTACTTGTCTTCTGGAGTCTATGAAGCAGAGTTAAAAACTGGAAAGGAATTACAAAACAAATTTTGAATAGAGTTGATGGAACTGACAACCCAAAGAGGCCATAATAGTGTCAAAATGAATAGAAAAAGAAATTCATTGTTGTTTTTGTTACATGGATTCTTTGTTTCTAAGTCAGATGCACAAATATCTTTTCAAGGTCTAATTGACTAACACCTTCTTTGTAAAAAATGTTATAATCCTTTCCAGGTGACAGAATGGGCCAGGTCAGAAGAGATTGCTTTTCCCCATCTCCTCATAATGCATACTGTTCAACTCTTTCCTGCAGACCAAGTTCATTAAATTCTCAGCACTCAACGAGCTCCCTGTGGCTTCCTATGCAAAAATAACCACTTCTTGCTTCTGGTCAGGCTTTCTGCCTCATATGAAAACTCCCATGAACCTGTCTTGTGTTTTAATTCTCAGACAAGAGTCAATATTCCCACCCAGGTTTCTACCAGGATACAAAAGGACTTCTCAGTCTGGCCCAGCAATGCCACAGGCTTTAGAGATGCCATCAATGCTACAGGTTGTCTACAGGTAGGATCCTATCAAGCTGTGTATCTCAAAAGCTGCACACCTCATGGCTTGGAAACTGGTTTCCAGAGACAACCCGTAGCTGCTTCCTAATACTGATACCTTCTCTAAATATTTCATTTCATTTTAGAAATTGAAGAGATGGCACTAAGCATAGCTTAATTCTTTTAAAAGTTTAGAGTTGGTGGCTTGTCAGCAGAACAAATAGACAGGGCTCCAGTGGGCCCTACATATAAAACCACAGGCTGGATAATCCTGAGGGATGTCAAAATCTATGCTTCAATGACAAAGAACTTCAATAATGGTTTTCTACAGTGATATTTTTTACAATCCAATGAGCTAACAAATTCTAACCCACAGAGCTTAAAACAAGATGAAATAAAATAAAACATAAAATGTCCTGTTCTGCAGAACTGGGCACCAAACTTTCTTGTGGTTTTTGAAAAAGAAAAGTATTGAATTTAAAATGATTCTTCTTACGTGGCTCAGTTAAAAATAATTCCTAAATAAGAACATTTATCACTTGTGTCTTATTAAAAGACTGTCCAAGCTATAGCCCTCTGTGGCCGCAGAAGATTGTTATCTAAAGCCTTCAGAAATGCAAATAAATGTTCAATTCATTCGTTTGGCTGTGTGCACTTGTCTTTTAATTAGTATAATCTTCTAACATGTAGCAAGATACAGTATGCTAAATGCTGGGGAGATGCAGGTGGTAAAAGAATACCAAAGCTGGTGAATATCCTATCTTTTTGCCAGCCTTCTCTCCTTTTAGTTTCAATTCAAGGGAGGTTTTCTGTAAGCACCTCATCTTTCATAATTGCATCAAGTGCTTCCTCATTAACAACAATAAAGAAGAAAGATGATACGGATGATAAATTTGTCCCAACATGTAAAAGAGAGATAGCTATGAAACTGACATCGGCTACCCAACTTTGCAGATCAGCACCCCAGTGTGGACTGTAAGCCCCTTGCCTATGTCCAACAGTAAGTTCAAACACATTAAAACTGATTTGGCTTTATGGATGAATTATCTGTCATATAGATGTCAATTAGCTATAAAACAAGCATTTAACTGAAATTTCTTAAACATGTAATGTAACAACAATAATGGCAGTGACATATTTCCCCTAGAAATAGTTTCACTAAAATTTTGCTTACTCAAGCTTTGGTAAGAGAGGAGGAGAGCTGGAAAGCTGTCTCAGAGATTAAAAGCACTTTGTACTCTTGCAGAGGACCAAGGTTCTGTACCCAGTACCACATGGTAGCTCTCAACCATCAGTAATCTAGGTCTAGATGATCCAGCTCCTTCTGGCCTTAGAAGGAAATGATTTCAAATGATGTAGGACCAACATAACTTGTAACCAAAGTACTCATAAACATAAACGAAAAGTCTAACAAGGTTAAAGCCAAGGAGTATATATTTATTTATTTAGCATTTATGTTATTATATGATTATATTAGTGAATCATCTATTACTTTTAAATGCTGCACTATATTCCAAGGAAAAAGACATTTTACAAAAGGTTTTTCCATTTTTTCGTAAAGTACAGCCATTCTTTCTGAACTTTGCTAATTTATCAAACTTAAAACTACAAAGTAATTTTTCAGTTATTATGGATTCACAAATTTGGTTTGCAATGACAATTCTCTATTTCTTTTACACACACACACACACACACACACACACACACACACACATGTACTTTTGTATATTAATAGACAGCTTTTCTCTAAACATACATGTGTGTATGATAGGAAAAACAGAGAAAGATGAAAGCCCAAATGATATCTCTATCCAATTGCCAGTAATATGTTATCAATCTGAAACAGGCAGACATTTTACTTGAAAGTTTATCTGTTTTTGCAATCTGTAATTAGTGGACTAAGTGTTATCCTGATACGATATTAGGTACAATACCAAAATAACAAAGTGTTTAGCATTCATTTTTATTCTGCATTGCTCCAATAGCCCTCTTGGGTCATTCAAAGCCTGTATTGTGAATTATTTCTTAATATGTAAAATAAATTTCAGGGAATCCACTGACTTTATGTTCCCAGATTTTAAAAATAGAGGTCCTTCTCAGTGACCAGGCATCCTTCTGCAATTCTGCCTGCATCTGAACCAGCTCCATATTATTCTTTATTTTTCCATTTTAACCTTTTCTTTTTATTTCACTTTCAACATTTTCATGTCACGTGTCTTCCCCTTGGTAGCCATGATATAGATCATTCTATAAAGATAAATCTCTCATGTTCAAACTAACAAACCTAACTCTTTAGTGCTTAAGAAAGAACTATATTCCGACTGTTCTCTATGTATTCAAATAAAATTTTAAATATATTCAAAATTCCCATTCATTTCTCCTTTTGGGCAATTATATTACTATGTTTTCAAATTTAAAAGCCTGTCCCTCTCTATTAAAATGCTATATTCAAATATATATTTAATGAAATATAACATTATAAATCCTCATAAAACCTTGGCTATGTGCCTTATCAACAAAGAGATAATAAATTTTGAAAGTGAATTTAGAAACTGAATGAGTTTTTGCTAATACACCAATGACTATTGAACAGCAGACAACATTAATCTACTTGGAAGTTTGGATGTTTGTTGACACTTTGGATATAACCCAAAGCAAAAGAAGAATTTAAAACAAATGAAATATTAAAGAATAGACACTATCAAATCAAAACGGAGAGTCAAAAGGGTTCAGGTGAGAATTATAAGAATATTTATAGAAAATGATTAAATATCTTTCACCAGGAGGCTGGAGGGGTGTATCACTGGTAAAGAGCATGTACTGCCCCTGTAGAGGACTCTAGTTGGTTTCCCATGTCAGAAAATTCATAACTGCCAATAACTATAGCTCCAATAGATCTGATGGCATATTCAGGCTTCTGTGGGCTCTGTGATCACATGAAAATATCCTCTGCTCAACACTGACATATACACATAATCAAAAACAAAATAACATTTAAAATATTTTGCTAAGGAAGACCTGAAGGAGCTGAAGGGGATTACAACCCCATAGGAAGAACAATATCAACAAACCGGACCACCCAGAACTCCCAGGGACTAAACCACCAACCAAAGAGTATACACTGAAGGATCTATGACTCCAGCTACATTTATAGCAGAGAATGGCCTTATCTGGCATCAATGGGAGGTGTGGCCCTTGGTTTTGTGGAGTCTTAATACCCTAGTGTAGGGGGATGCTAGAGTATTGAGGAAACAGTAGGTATGTGGGTGGAGGAGCACCCTTAGAGAGGGAAGGGGAATGAGGGATGGCATAGAAAGGTTGTGCAGAGAAAATTGGAAAGGGGGCTATCATTTGAAATGTAAAAAAAAATAAAATGTTAATAAAAATATTTTGCTAATATGAACTTTTGGAATATTTTATTAGCTTGGAGCATCAATGTGTAAACAAGGCATGAAATGGAGGTCTGAAATAGTTTTTATCAGAAACACTACAACAAGCAATAATTCCATCACTTTTCCAAATGGATGCTCAAAAAGCAGCAGGTACAATAACCACTGGTTGTTTTCTGAGCATATTAGAAATGTGGCTTATTAGAAGTGGTTTATTCATTTTGGAAACCTTAACCATTATGATGCTAAATATTTCTTCACTCTATATCCTGAATTCCTGATATTATAATTATGCCTAACTCATACCTTTTGAAAATTACCCCACAGTTCTTCATCTCACATCCATCTTTCTATTTGCATTTCCCTGTGTACAGTCTAAGCTACCCATTATTCGGCTCATTGATTCCCTCTGAACCATGTTGTGAATGTGGCAGATCAAAAGCATTGCTTATTTCTGTTGAAATTTATTTTATTTCAATTTGACTCTCTTACAGAAGTTCCATTTCTTTGCATTACCCATCTGCTCTTGCATGTTTTCTAGTTGGAGCCTTCAAACACTAATTATATTTATTACAAATTCCCTCAATGATAACCCCCACATGTCTGACCATGTCGCTAACAGTCATTTTCCTCTTCAAAATGTGTAGTGGTTTGAAACAGAAAGGTCCTCAAAAATCTCAGGCATCTGAACATTTGGTTGCCTTCTTTGGTGCTGTTGGGGAGGTTTTGGAAACATTAGGATGTGGAGCCTTTCTGGATGATGTACATCACTGAAGTTGGGTTCTGAGACTTTAGACCCTGATTCCATTCCTGGACTGCTTTCTGCATTTATGCATGGATAAGGATGAATTCTACCAGATTCCTGATGTGGCATCCTGTTTTCATGCTTCAACCTGGAAGAATGAACCCTCTCTCTGGAACCTTAAACCAAACTTGACTTACTCTTCAATATAATGCTTTTGGTCATGGTATGGTTCTTTTTTGTTTTGATTTTACAGTACTAAAAAGTAACTTATATACAATGCATCTCATTGTGTTTGTTGTTTAAATGCTGCCTTATATTTTTATTCAAAATTAAATTATATATATATATATATATATATATATATATATATATATATAAATCTGGCTGTCTATTGAACTAGTCTCAATTTAATATTTATTTTACTCATAGGATGACATTTTGAATGTTAACTTTAAAGACATCAGAAACCTCCACTATCCTTATATCCTAGTTGTGATTTATCTGTTCATCTCCTCAGAAATGATGTCAGAAGAGGTTCCTGTATCTAGATCAGTAAGTGGACAGACATCTGGATAGTATTAAAAGCAGGCACACTTTATTAGAGAAAGACACATCTCCAAGGGCAGAAGTGGCCAGACCCACATGGAAGTTCAGTAGCTCAAATGTCTAACTCTAAACAAAAAGCCGAATCTTTCCTATCACCTAGTGGGGGGTTGGGGCCATTTTGAGACATTGTAGCACATGTCCTGTCTGCTAAACATAATTTTGCATACAACTGCATACATTTTAGACCATAGTAGCATCTCAACTCACACCCAGAATTATGCATTTGAGTACTATGCAATATAGGCAGGTTACTGTGCTCTGTTCCAGTTCTCTGGAGTACCCCTGTGCCTGGGCTCTATTCAGTTTTAGGTGACAACTACAAGGTATGGTGGTTGGAATAAGTAGTCTGATGTCTTTCTGCTCAGATCTAGTTCTCTTTCTTGACTATAATTAAAGCAGTTTTGAAGTCCTATATTCTTTTTTTCCACATTATCAGAAAAAGAAAAATCTAAGGAATGTAGAAAGGGCAAGAGAAAGGAAAGCCCTCACAGCCTTATTTCCTAGAGAATACTTCTTTTAATTTCTTTATATTAATATTATTTATTCATTCAGAGTTGTCTTCATGTATATAAGCTCCCCTATGCAATTATTCCTGAATTCGCCTTCCTAACATCTCGCCTTCCTTTGTGTCCTTTTAAAATAACAACCACTCAATGCAGTTAGTGATGCCTCTTATATACATGGGGGTGCGGCCATCCAATGGAGTATGGCACACTTCCTTGAAAAAAAAAAAAGACTCCTTCTCTTAGCTATAATCAACTTCCAAAAGTTTCTTATCAGTGAGTGGACCTCTGAGGATGTTCCTTCATCCATGATGAAATTTTCCTAAATTGTGTGAAGGCCTGATGCAGACAATTGCAGTTTGCGTGAGTTCCTGTGTGCAGTGGCTCTATCATATTCACACAAAACTTTTTCAGAGCAATCTTCCCTGAGCTCTGGCTCCCAATATCCTCCCAACTCTCTTCCCATATTTCTTAATCCTTAGAGAGAGGGAACATGAGACTGAGTACACCATTAGTTCTGGGCCATATTTGCAATTTATAGCACTAAGCATGAGTTTCTTTTGTGTAGTGAGTCTTAAATGTATGTTGATATCAATTAGTTCCTTATAATATTTATGCTACTGTAACACTCATAGGCATATCTTATCAAGCTCGTTATTGTTGCTCCATGCAATAGATCTTTATAAGAAAATTCTAAGTGTACTAGAAAAAAATATGTCTTGAAAAAAAACAATTTGTCTTTGTTTATGGATAGAGTTTCAGCTGATACTTAAAAATAATTTTACATTTTATATGCCTATAAGGAATATGTGTACTGAGCTTCATCTTCAAATTTGTAAAAAATGTGAGCTATTGCTTTCAGGATTCATTATTGTCAAAGTTAAATGAAATTTAGGGAAAATTAGTCAAAATCAGAAATCTTTTTTAATGTATTATAATCACAAATTAAACCACTATGGAAGAATACCCTAAACAACAAAGAACAATTAAGTTAGTTTTCCACCTTCATTGTTTTGTGTAACAGGATTCCATATATTTGTATATATTTGAATAAACAAATAATAGAATAATTTCCAAAGCATAAAATTTAAAACTCATGAATATTTCTACACTCAATTCAAACATTATCTATATCACATGCATTCTAATTAGCAAAAAAAAAAAACTATTACAATTAGGAGCACATGTCTTATTAATTCTCAAAGAAATGAAGTACTCCATCTTGATACCTCTCACAAGGAAAATTTGGAAATGTCAGAGATTGAGTTATATAAAAAAGAACATTTCATGCCTTAGTAATTCAGGCAATAGATGCCAAGCAATAAGACTGTGAGGGAGATAATTGAAGTAGGTAGGACAGAAGAAAGATTGTGGGATAAACATTATGTATGGAGGCATACTCCCAGGTAATGAGGTGATAGATCTAATCTTTTGTAAAACGCAATATACAAATAGCCCTGTTTTGTAGAAACAGACAATCCTTGCAGCCATAAAAGAACAAGTAATCAAGCATTTATTATTCTCTAGCTCAAGCAATGAGCAGAAAATTATAAGAGTGAAAGAAACTTTTATATTAAGGAAATGGTTCAGTATAATCTTTCTCTAACTGCAAGTCCGTTTTCAAGTACAAGTGTTGATAGAAGAGTGGGTGTGCGGCAGGCAGTTGGAAATGACAAATGCAAAATATGATTTGCAGTCTGGGAATGGACAATACATATTCTTATGTGATCTCTGCACAAAATAAAGAGTCATTATTTGCTGGACTATTTTGTCATGGGAATATACAACCTGGGTGTCTGTGTCCCAGTAACTGAGAATGAAGTTTTATATTGGCATGAGTGCTACATTGTACAAAAATAGTAATTATTAGTCTAGATAAGGAGCCTGTAGGCTCTCTAATCATTACTATTCTCAGGCATTAGTTGTCTTAATATTTACAGCACATTTACTTACAGAGGTTTTATAATGTGTGAGGATTTAATGCAATATGTTGTATAAAATATTAAGAAATGATCTACATTGTAGGTATTAGTCATGTTGGAGAGACGGCTTTGAGGGTAAGAGTATTTGTTCTATAAGCCTTAGAATCTGAGTTCAAATCGTCACATCCATATATAAAGCTTGGCAAGCCAGTTGGATTCTGTGACTCTAGAGTTAGAGCATGGAGACAGACAGATCCAGAGAGTTAATAGGCCAGCAATCCTTACTGAAATGGAGAGTTTCCAGTTTAATAATGGAGCCTGTTTAAAGGAAAGATGTGGTTGTCAATAGAAGAATGTACTCAGTATTCTTTTCTGGCCTCTGCATATGCAGATATTTCTACTCCTGTGTATATGCCACATACAAATATACTATGTAACACACACACACACACACACACACACACACACACACACCCCACATCCCACAGATGCACATGCATATATGTGTAATGAAAATAATATAGAGACCTTAAAATTAAATCAAAAAACCAAATGATGCACTTTGAAATGTCATATTTCCATTATGTGAATCATACAATAAGGACATTTTGAACAACTAAACAAATAAAAAGTTGAACTCTTCTAATTATAGTTTTAAGCAGAAGGAAATTTAAAACAAGTCTTGAAACTGGACATCTTTGCTGTGACAGTAGTTGGTGACATCAATTTTAAGGAACTGTAGAATTACAATTGACCACATATAATCACAGAAGCTTGAGAGACTCCCAATGACCCTGTGGAGCTCAACAATTCTAATACTGTGAGGTGTTCCTGTTTCAGTGAATCAGCTGAAATAATTCCTGTGTTATTTAAGTACTTAATAACTGTATCAAATTACATGTCTGGTATAACTCAGAAGATATTATATGTGTATGTATATGTAAGTGGTACCAAATGGCTCCCTGAAAGCTGACAGAAATAAGATGGGGAAATTGTAAAACATTTCCTAGCAGATACTTAGCTGGGATTCCAGTTGAGACGTATATTCTCCTGAAAATTACTCTGTATCATTTTCTTGTCCTTTAACAATATTTGTGATATGTAAATGGAAGCATCATTTTTGTAATGGAGTCTAAAAAGAATATGTAAAATACATCTACATTATATAAGTCCTCTTAAATTCAGTAGTTATAATGTCAAATGATTTTATTTTTCTTATTCATCCTTTATAAATGCCAAAAATACTTGACGGCTCTCCAAATGTCTACCCATTCTCTCACAAAATAAAATTACAGACAATAATAAGATTTAGAAATTTGTTTAAATATTTATAGTCTAGGAGACAATCTAATGCTATTTTTCTCCTAAAGGAGCATAGCAATAAAATGATTCCTAGTGGAATTCAACTAGACCCCAAAATCAGTGCCTTGCTCAGTCCTCATCAGAGAAGCTTCTTCCTGCAGCAGATGGTAATTAGTATAGAGACCTGTATCCAGACAGTGTTCAGATGAATGGGATATCCTCATCATACCTCTGTCCAAAAGCTTCAGGAATGTATCCACAAAAAGAGAAAGAAAGATTCTGAGAGTTGCAGGAGATGGATATATATAGAGAAACATTTCCCAGAAACAAAAGGAGTAGTATACATGTAAATTCACAGAGACTGTGGCCATATCTACGAGACCTGCAGAGGTTCAAGCCAGACAGAATTCAGTAACTGAGAGGGCAAGGTAGACGCAGGATCCCATCCATGACTTCGAAACTATTTGCAGTGGATACTGACTGGCAAAGGGGAATCAGTTTGCTCTAGTAGAGTAACACTGGATCTATCAAACATAGTTCAGGGTCAGCTCCATGCCTACAAGTAGGTCAAGAAGACTCAATTGTATTTTTGTGACTTTTTGGTTCATTTCGTTTTTTTCTTTGGGAGGTCTTATTGATTATTATTATTATTATTTTATTATTTTATTATTATTATTATTATTTTCCATTTTTTCCTCTCATGGGATGTTTGTGGGAAACCATTACAAAATATTATATAAAATTATTTTAAATAAAAAGAAAGTTAGAGCCACTGCAACCTGCATCATCCCTGACACTAAAGCGTTTTCTGATTTGTGAAATATCCAATGTTCTAAATGTATTTAAGTTAAATGCAGAATGTTATAAAACTAAACGGATGATTCTCAGACTTCACAAACCAAGTAAGTCCTGAGGAATGAGAAATGGGAAAGCAGGTTTTACACATTGTTCACATTCACCTCCATTCTACCAAACCTCTCTGTGCCCTAGTATGTAAATGTTATTCTCTATTTTTTTTTCTGGAACAACGAAATAAGAACATGTGAGCTTGTGTCTGGAGGCATACTTGACATATGATATCTATCTATCTATATCTGTACCCGTACCCGTACCCGTACCCGTACCCGTACCCGTACCCGTACCCGTACCCGTACCCGTACCCATACCTGTACCCATACCTATATCAATATCTATCTATCAAAACCCTTTTATGCTGAATTATTCTGTGTGCTATATTATATAACTATTAACAAAAGTAAATATTGTTAGCCAGGAAGCTAACCTCCAAGAAACCAAACAACCCAATCAAAAACTAGGGTATAGAACTAAACAGAGAATTCACAACAGAGGAATCTCGGATGGCTGAGAAGCACTTAAAGAAATGTTCAAAGTCCTTAGTGATTAGTGAAATGTAAATCAAATGATCCTGAGATTCCACCTACAACAATCAGAATGGCTAAGATCAAAACCTCAGGTGACAGCAGATGCTGGTGAGGATGTAGACAAAGAGAAACACTCCTCCATTGCTGGTGGGATTGCAAACTGGTACAAACACTCTGAAAATCAATCTGAAGATTCCTCAGAAAATTGGAAATAGAGCCAGCTATACTACTCTTGGGCATATACCCAAAAGATGCCCCACCATTCCACAGTGGCATGTGCTCCGCTGTATTCATAGCAGTCTTATCCATGATAACCAGAAGCTGGAAACAATCCAGATGTCCTACAACAGAAGAATGGATGCAGAAAATGTGGTTCATTTACACAATGGAATATTACTCAGCTATTAAGAGCAATGACATTATGAGTTTTTCAGACAAATGGATGGAACTAAAAAAAATATCATCCTTAGTGAAGTAACTCAGACCCCAAAGGACATGTATAATATGTGCTCATTAATAAGTGGATATTAGCCCCAAAAGTACAGAATACCTAGGATACAATCCACAAAACTCTAAAAAGTTAAAAAGCCTAAGGGCCCAAATGAGGATGCCTCAATCCCACTTGGGAGGGAGAAGAAAGCAATCACAGGATGGGTGAGGGAGGGAGGAACCAGGATGAGAAAGAAGATAGGGAGGGAAAGAAAAGAATATGATCAGATATTAGATGGGGGGGAGGCAGAACTGAAGCCCTGAGGGCCAACAGAAAGAATGGGAACATGCAAACTCAGGAGGAAGGAGGTGGTAGGACTCTCTAGAATGTACCAGAAACCTAAGAGGTGAGAGACTATATGAAATGCCCTAGAGTGGAGAGAGGGAACTTGTAGAGCCCACCTCTAGTAGAATACAAGGCATCAAGAGGAGGGACGGGGTTGCAATTCCCTAGTCAAAAAATCTGACCCAGAATTGTTCCTGTCTGAAAGAACTGAAGGGACAAAAATAGAAAAGAGTCTGAGGAAAAGGAGATCCAGCAACAGGCCCAAATTGGGATCCAACTTAAGTGAAGGCCCCAAGTCCTGACACTATTACTAATGCTTTGACATGCTCACAAAAAGGGGACTATCATGACTGCTCTCCGAAAGCAGCTGAAAGAGTCAGATGTAGATATTTACACCCAACCAATGGACAGAAGCTGGTGAGTCCTGTGGTTGAATTAGTGAAAAGCTGGAAGAATCTGAGGAGGAGGGTGACCCTATAAGATGACCAGCAATCATAAATAACTTGGACCCCCGAGATCTCTCAACAAACCACCAACCAGGCATTATGCACCAGCTGATATGAGGCCCCCAACACATATACAGCAGAGGATTCCTGGGTTTGGACTCAGTCAGAAAAGGTACACTTAACCCTCAAGAGACTGGAGGCCCCAGAGAGTGGGTAGTTCTGGTGGGGTGGGAGTTGGAGACGGAGGAGGTATGGGATGTGGAACAGTCAGAGGGAGGACCAGGAGGAATATAAAATCTGGACTGTAAAAAAAATTAAATAAAAAAGAAAATAAAAAAAAGAAATAAGGCTTAAGGTAACATATACTTTAAACTCTTAAATAACTTTATAGCAGTTTATATAAGATATATTGATAAATGTATTGCCTTTCTAACATCACTTTTTAGTTTTCATTTTCTAAGGTAGACATTTCACTGACTAAACACTGTCAATGCAAAATTCTTACCATCATCAATAACTAAGGTTAATGTTATGGCCTGCAACTGAATGCCTGGTGAGAAAACAAGCAAGGCATAGCCCATGACCAACTGCAAATGGAAGCGATGTATCAGACCTGCTAGGAACAGCCAGAGTGACTGCGTGTGATGAAGATGAAGATGAAGATGACAGCGATGTTAACCCTAAAGCTATACAGGTTGCAAGTGTCAGCCTGTGACAGCAAAAGAGGCTTTGATGAGCACTTGACTTATCCTCTCAGCCAAAGACTGGGCATAGGCCCTGCATTCCCTGGTCGTGTGTAGGTAACAGCAACTCTCAGGTCATTTGATGTATTCGCAGAGCTAAATGCTTTCCAATCACTCATGTTAAACCTCACACAAGTACAATGGTGTGGACAGTAGTAGAGCTTCCGCTTTATGAAAGAAAAAGGAAAAGAAAAGCTCACAGAGAAAATTTGATTGTTCTTCCTAGGTTTCAAAGCCACCTTTGGAAAGAGAACTTCCTAAAACAAAGATCACATACTTAGTCTCACCATGGCAGTCCCTTCCCCAGCTCAGCATGTACAGTTCGTTTCCTCCCTTCATCAGTGGCTGTTAGGTTAAAGCTGCATCTGGTTTAAATCCTGTCTGGCACTACTTCACATTCCCCGTGCTCTGTGGAGTAATAAAGCTGTGTAGAGTACTAGTGGTTAGCAAAGGAAGTCTTGAGTAAAATACACATTAAAGCACTGACTGCCAGACAAAGACAGGGGAGGATTGGTCAAACTTGAAAGAGCCTATGCATTACCTCAATAAACATGAACACTCATATAGACACTACTGGTGAAAATAGAAAATACAAACCCTCTTAGAATAGGGATGCTCTGATAATCATGTTCCGAGAAACAGTAAAAAGGGTAAATACCTTTTTACAAATTATTTCATGTAGTTGGGCCCAATGCACAGACTTACCCTTGCCTGTCTTAAGGACACACTGTCAAGCATAACAGGAATGTCCTCTTTCAGTTCTCTTTAGGACTAGAAGTTGGTATGTTTCTACCTATATCTGGGTTTCTGCTTTTTCTGGACCATGCTTGAAAACTTTTATATTGTTTCAAATGTACAGAAATGACTTTCTCATTTGACAAGCCAGATATGGACAAATTGGGGTTGCTGATAAAATCTCACTTTTCAGTTGTCCAGTTCTTTTCTATTTTATTTTATTGGTTTTTAAATAATTTTATTTACTTTACCTCCAGATCCCAGCTTCCCCTCTTCCCTTCTGCCAGTCCCTCCCTCTCACCTTCCATCCTCCCATCTCCCCTTCCTTTCTCCTCAGAGAATGCGAGGCCTCCTAAGGATGTAAACCTGCCTTGGCATATCAAGTTGCTGTACAACTATGCACCTTCTCAAATTGAGTTGAGACAAGGCAGCCCAGTCAGGTGTCCAGTTCTCAATAAGTGATAAGTAATCAAAAGAATACTTTTGTACTAATAAAGAACTAAATAATGGTGAGATATCATTTTGTGGGTCTCTTAAAATGTAACAAGGTGGTATTTGCCATCATTTTTTTCCAAATGTTAATTATAATTTCATTTGCCTCAAGTCCAATCCCTTATCTAAAATTTTTTTCTTTTTAGATCCAGTCTACTATTCCTTAAAATTATCATCATTAAAAGTTAGATGATAGATTACAAGAAAGGTCCTGTGGTTCTCTTCGATCTTCATTCACACACGGTTTGCAAAGGGCAGCCAGGACTTTGACTACTCCTCTGCACTCTGTGCTGTCTGTAGACATTGAATGTAACATTAACAAGATGAGGTTCTTGGCAGCCAGATAGAAAGCACAGGTAATGATAGTAAGTATGACAGGGACAGAAACATCTCTTGGAAAGACTGCACATAAAGTTGGCCAGCTTTTCCAAATCTGCAAAGTGCAAAACAAACCATGTTTTGGTCAGATGATCTTTCTGTTCTAGCTATACCAACAATTACAGCCTAATATGAAATATGTTTCAGAAACATTGGTCAGCAACAATTAGATACAGAAAACCAATTTGATACACCTTTTCATTAACTCCCTGATTCTTAATTATAGGAAGTTAATGCTAACTGAAAATCACTGAGATGGTTACCTTGGCTAATACCTGTAGTTTTGACCAGTACTACTCGTACAAACTTAGGAAACAATAAACAATAAGATGGCCATTCATCTTGTCATTGATAGTGTTGGCTGATGAAGCCATAGGGAGATCAAGAGTGTAATATAGGGGACACAGGTTGAAAGCTTGCTGCCCTTACAAAGGATCCAGAGTCACTTTCCTGAATCTACATCTAGTGACCAATGACCACTTACACAAGGAGATCCCACAAGTCTGACCTTCCAGGACATGTCTACACATGTTCACTACCCATGCCAAAATATTCACACAATTAAGAATTTAAATAATAATAATAATTAATCTTAAAGAGTATGATATAAATAATCTGTCTTTGTTCTATACCTAAGCCCAGTATTTCTGTCTAAAATGTGTTCATTAAGGAACCAAGAAACCACAACTACCATATTTCCAAGACGCTAAAGACAACAATGAGGACAGGTAGAAGCAAGGTTGTAAAATCATACCTAATACAGTTTGAGAGGATTTAAAGAATATAGAAGAACTGGAGAGATGTATCAGGAGTTAAAGGTACTGTCTGCTCTTCCCAGCTTTGTTTCCAAGCACCTACATGCAACTAATAATTGTCTGTAACTCCAATTTCAGGGAATCTGACACCCCCTTCTGATCTCCACATATACCAGGCACACATGTAGTACATAGATAAACACGCCAGGAAACACACATGACATAGACATAAAAAATAAATGTTACAAAACATAATCTCAAAAAATAAAATTAACATGTTAAGAAGCAAAACAAAGAGGGTATATTTTTGCAAATATACTATAATATATATTGAAACAAGTTTGGGTTGATGATTTCTAAGTATTTCATGTCATATGTCCCATGCAGCTTTGGAGTTAACAGGCTGTCACTCAAGGTTTGACGCCCCCTTAATAGATTATACAATTTAAACAGTTTCATTAGATTTCTGAATTTTGGCTTCTCATTTAAGATAGGAATAAAAATATCTTGCAGAATTATTAAAGAATTAATGAGAAATTAATTGCAAGTGAGAGTCATAACACAGGATCGAGATTTTGATATATACTTTTCCTAGTGTTAATTTCACTGTACGTATTTTGTTCTATAGATTGGCTAGGTGTGTCTGATAGAGTGTGAGAATACACACATATACACACACACAAACACACACATTTTATGGGATAGAGTAACATTTTACCAAACGTACAAGAAAAAAACAAAACAAAACAAAAAAGAAAAGCAGAAGCTGGAAAGGTGTCCTTCAACAGAGGAATGGATACAAAAAAATGTGGTACATTTACATAATGGAGTATTACTCAGCTATTAAAAACAATGAATTCTAGAAATTCTTAGGTAAATGGATGGATCTAGAAAATATTATCCTGAGTGAGATTACCCAATCACAAAGAACACACATGGTATTTACTCACTGATAATTGGATATTAGCCCAGAAGCTTGAAATACCCAAGATTCAACTCACAGATCACATGAAGCTCATGAAGAAGGAAGACCAGGTGTGATTGCTTCAGTCCTTCTTAGAAGGATTAAGAAAATACTCAAGGGAGCAAATATGGAGACAAAGTGTGGAACAGAAACTGAAGGAGGGGCCATCTGGAGACCATTTCACTTGGGTATCCATCCCATGTGCAGTCACCAAAGGTAGAGGCTGATGTGGTTGTCAGAAAGTGCATGCTGACAGGAGCCTGGTATAGCTGTGTCCTTAGAGGTCTGCCAGAGTCTGACATATTCAGAGGCAGATACAGCTAACCATTGATCTGATCAAGGGATTCCCAATGGAGGAGTTAGAGAGAAGACTGAAGGAGCTGAAAGGGTTTGTGGGCCAATGAGGAGAGCAACAATACCAACCAACCAGACCTCCCCAGGGTCTAAACCACCAGCCTGGGAACACATAGGGAAGGACCCATGGCTCCAGCTGTATATGTAGGGGAGGATGGCCTTGTGGGGCATAGGTGGGAGAGACGATCCTTGGTCCTGTGAAGGCTGGATGATGAGTGTAGGGCAATTCGAGGGTGGAGAAGTGGGAGTGGGTGGGTAGGTGGGGGCATATCCTCATAGAAGCAGGAGGAGGGAGGATGAGATAGGGAGTTCCTGGGTAGGTGGGGAGAAAATAGGGTAAGGGGAATAACATCTGAAATAAAAATAAAATACTTAATAAAAAATTAAAAACAACAAAAAACCCAAACAAACAAACAAAAAAATCTAGTTTTATGAAACTTGTAAAGACCAACTCTACAAAGTTTCTATGGGAGAATTTTAGATAAGGGCACTAGTGTTAGGATTATTAAAGAAGTAAATAAAGTACTCCCCCAAATGGAGATTATTACTGTTTCACTGCATCACAAGATAAATAGCAAACACACTTATATCACTTTGTTTAAAAAGATACACACATTTTAAAATAAAGCCACTAAAAAAGGAACAGTTAAAATTTATTGTGAGCACAAAGATATATTGAAAATCCAACAGGTAGAATCAAAAATGTACTCTGCTGGGCGTTATTGAGAAGACAAGGGGGACTGAGCAGAGAACGTTGGTCACAGAAAACACCAGGAAAATGTGTCTCTGTTTCTCTTCAAGTTGCCCTGGAAGTTACAGTTGTGTTATAATGCCCCTGCCTTGTTGAAATCTCTTATTAATAACATTTATATTTCTCTGAAATATTTGACCACACTTCTTTTTCCTCCTCTGTTTTTCCGGTTTTCCTCTCAACCTTACTAAATATGTAATGGTTCTTATGTATCAGTCCTCTGAGACACTCACTATCATTTGAAATTCAGTTGTCTTTGCTGAATCGGGGCATTGTCTCTTTACAGTTCTTAGAACTACCCTGGTATCCTTTAGCTTACTTTCTCCATAGTAGCCACAGACAGGACACACAAATGCTTTCAGGACTATGTTGCAGTGCAAGGAAAGCAAGAATATTATATCTGTAAGCATTCACCCACTCTGGTTATTTTGCTTATTTTATTGTCTGCCTCACCAGAATAAAAATGCCTCCAAAGCAAAGATTTGAGTTACTATAATTTATTGCCTTTATACTTAGAATGCTTAGGAAGGAGTCTGCCACAAAGATGCTTCTCAATAAATGTTTTTGAATGAATGGGTATTTAATAACATATATTGAGTAGGGTTTTTAACATATTTCCATATTTAACCTTTAAGGTATTTATAATATGTGTGCTTCATTTTGAAGGAATAAAATGATTTTCAAAGATTCTAAATTAATTGACCTTCATAGAACTCTTTTACTTGTCAAGAAAGGGCAATTGCGCATCATGGAGAAAAATGAAAATTTGTGTTAGGCAAAATTGGATTTGAATCATGTCTTTTCTTTTCATTGCAAGGGGAATTTGAGCAAATAGCTTTTTGAGGGTTGGAGGGATGAATCTTCAGTATCTTTTATGGTAGGGATAATATCATTTCTGTTAAAATGTTACATTTTTCTTCATGTTTTCAACCTAACTTCTAAATATCTGTGTTTAAACCCATCGATTTGCGCAGCTCTCAATCTTGAATGAGGAAACTTCTTTGTGTGGTGGGAAGCACTTAATGCAAGCAGTCATAATACTTAAAACTCTGAGAACAAATAACAGAAAATGCTCAGCCCTAAATGGATTATTTGTAACCCTTTCCCCCAAATCTCAGAGGAATTCTTGGAAGAGGGGACAGAGAGAATGGGAGAAATGGGGAGAGTGCTGTGAAGCACTCTGTGGACATGAAGGGGATTTCTGCACTCAAGAATTCACAGCACTAGGTGAAGGAAGTCAAATCTCCAGTATGAATTAAGGAGGGGCTTGCTTCATCTTCTCCTAACTAAGAAGCTTTATGAGAGGTGCTGGATTATGAGAGCAATAGTGCCAAAACCTTAAGAGATGTAGCCAGTCCAGTGAGTTGTCCATACTCCAGTGAGAGCCCTCACTCCTATGTTCATATAGGCACCATTGATCATACTCAGTGGGTTATAGTTTTTAAAAAAATCAAGTATGTTTTCAGCAGAGAGATGAATTTGGGGATATAGTATGTATCCAGAGGGCGTAGTAATTGTGGATATGAAAAAGATACAATGAATAAAATATATATTAAAATGATATTAAAGAAGGAATGTTCTACGGCTGGAAAGATGTATACAGTACAGTGTAAATTGCTTTTGCAAAGGACATGAGTTCAATTCCAGGCACTTGTGTCAGGTGACTTAAGGTGATTTATAACTCTATGTAAGTCTAGCATCAGGGGAATTCACACAGCTAGCCTCTATGGGCATCAGTACTCATGTGTATCCCTCACCCCTCACACAGTTAAAAACAAAGCTTAGAAAATGAAGCAGGGGCATCATTAAGAAAAGTGTTATGTAGCAGGCACTGAGGACTCAGATTGCAACTCTAATTATCCTAATTATACCATCTTTACCGTTCTCAGCATCTGGACCATGCCACCAGTATCCCTCATAATAAACCCTGAGAAGGTGTTAATTGATTAAGCTGCTTTTGGACCATTTATGGTGAGTAAAGTTCATCAAGTGTTTAGTGTGATGTGAGCATACTCAGAGTCTGCAGAAATTTATTAGTCACTGACAGAATAAAGTATGACCACCACTAAAAGAGCAGGTTACCTTCTTTATATGCTAAGTGCCCCGAATCTATTTATAAGAACAATCATTTCTTAAATGGTCAACATATATGCTAGCAATTTTATGAGAAAAGTGTATATTAAGTTTTAAATATGGTATGTTCAGTACTTTCAAAAGAAAAAATGATCATAAGACAATTTATATAAACAAAGTAAGCAAAGACAGAAATAAATGTATATATTCAATAACTATGAGGGAACCATTGAAGCTTTAAGTTTTATTTTTTGTAAAAAAAAAAAAGTTGTTTGTCTATTATTGTAAAACAAAATAGGTGATGAGATACCAACAATTTTGGTGAAATTGTGACATGTAGTCAAATTGAGTCAAATTTGTTGGTAGAGTGTTTATCTAGCATCCATAGTTCAAGTCTCAGCACTGCATGAACTGGGCATAGTGATGCATGTTATAGCCTCAGCACTTGGGAGCCACACGCAGAAAGATTAGGAGTTCACTGTCATCCCTTGGTACATACAGCTAGCTCTAGGCCAGTGCTTCTAAATCTTCCACATGCCACCACTCTTTATTACAGTTCTTCATGTTGTGATGATTCCCAACCATAAAATTATTTTTGTTACCACTTCATAACTGTAATTCTGCTACATTTATAAATTATAATAGAAATATCTTTGTTTTCTGACGGTCTTAGGTGACACCCGTGAAAAGGTCATTTGACCCTTCCAAAGGGATCACAGCTGAGAGCCACTGGGCTAGGCTATCCTAGACAACACAAGACTCTCTCTTAAAAACAATACCAGCCAGATCTGTTAAACTGTATTGTTTAAGACATCATGACAACATGGCAAAGGCATGAGGAGGGTGTAGAAATGATTTGCACACTTAAGATGTATCTCTTAGTAAAATAAGGTGCTATATGTGCAGAACCATGAGCATTTGTTCACAATAGAATAATTATTCTTTATATTTTTGAGGAATAGAGGATGCAGAGACTACCAGGAAATGGCTGGTAAGAAGAGAACACCATGGGGATTGCTGTAGCTACCCGATTGCTTATAACTAAGGGTCTCACTTACTGAAGAAGGAAATCAACTTTTGTATCTCTTGAGTATGTTCTCTAAGTTGTTTAGGCTTATTGATCAACAGCATTGGGGAGGGGATGATGAAATTTTCTGCATCTTTTCACAAACATTTCAAATTACTTTATATCAATGAAAACTTTATAGCAGTTACAAGAAATTTTGAGTAAAAGTGTCTTGGTGATGACACTATACAATTTTTTATATTAGAAAAAGATTCTATGGTGCTTTTCTTCTTTGTGTCTTTATCAAAAGCAGCCCAAGGCATTATGTGCTAACATGATAGTTATATCTATTTTTCAGAGTCCATTAGTCAAGGAAACTCAGGCTGAAAATTAGTGTTCCTTTTTGCCTCTTCTGTTGTTTATATACAGATATTTTGAATGTTAGAAAGATATAGCTTCAAGTGTTCCAAAAGCACATGAAGGAAAATTTATTTTATGATGGGAAATCTAAGACGTGAGCCAAGACCATTATGTCTGAAGGCACAGAAATCTGTTCATTGACTGAATTTATCAGAGTTCTCTTGGTGTCAGCTTCCAATGAAGTGAGTTCACTTACTGAAATTCATCTCTGAGTAATATCTCATTTTATTTTGTGGTCCGTAAAGTAAACTAGGGATTTTCACATACAGATCTTTCACCTTGCTGTATGTCATGAAGTTTAGGTGAGTATTTTCCAAATTTCTCAAGTGTTATACAATAACGGAAATAATGTCAAGAAGTTCATATAAAAGTTTTAAGTTGGAAAACAAAGACTATCCAAGATGATATTCCTTGGAAGAAAATAAAGTTAGTCTCATAAATATGAATATATTAATATCAGTGGAATGACTCAGTGGGAAGGAATAATTTCTGGCAAACTCTGTAGCTTAAGTTCAATTGTCAAGGACTCCTGTGGATGAATGAGAGAACAGACTTCTGCATCACCACATGAAGGCCATGGCACACAAGCACACGCATGTACACACACACACACATGCACATGCATATACACATATACAAATACATACTACACAGAGAGAGAGAGACAGAGGGGAACTAATTGCATTAGTTCATGGAGGCACTTAAAACAAGTTCAACTGAACAAAGTTATTTCATTGTAATGAATACCTTCTCTTCAAGAACTGAACCTCACAAGAGCACTGTTGAGTAAAGGGACACAAAATTTGAAAATATTTATAGGATTCACTATTTGCCTCATGAATAATGGAAATCCCACCTATAACATGGCAGAGAGAGAGAGGGAGGGAGGGAGGAAGAGAGAGAGAGAGCAAGAGAGAGAGAGAGAGAGAGAGAGAGAGAGAGAGAGAGAGAGAGACCTAGACTTCCTGATAGATATGATAGAGTATTTGAAATGTTAAGGTGAACGATGATGGAGTGGATGTATACATAAATAAATTTTGTTTGTGTTGCTTTAAGATTTGAGGATTATACCGTACTTATGTATAATATTTTAGTTTATGGGTGAATATTTCTTTAAAGAATAAAGGAAATATAGTTTCTTTTTAATAAGGAAAGGAGATGGAAAACTACAAGCAAGAGATAATTGTATAGAATTCCTTTTCAGTTACTTAGATTCTCAAACTGATGCAAATGTGGACAAAGTTTATTTCTTTAAACTGGTCCTTGGTTTTGCTGGCTGGGATGTGTAATTTATTCCACTCAGATTTCTAATTATCATACAACTGCAGTAATTAGTCATTTGTTGATTGTCCCACATTAATACTTACATCAGTGTGCTAAGAGGGTAATTTAATACAGACCTCATCCCTCCAGAGCAACTAATGTAATATGTTTCACACCACCCATCCCTTATTATCTAACATTCTGATGAACAATCAGACAATGGCTTGCATACCTGATCACATGTAAATGAAAAAGTCATGTTTTCCTTTAAGTATACACAATTTCCTCTTCTTTATAACTGTGTCCTAAATAATTGGTAATTGAGATCACTAGAGAGACAGAGACAGAGACAGAGACAGAGACAGAGACAGAGACAGAGA
>JANHMN010000010.1:43569130-43614807 GCA_030674055.1 Rhabdomys pumilio | reverse complement strand
AGAGACAGAGACAGAGACAGAGACAGAGACAGAGACAGAGACAGAGAAATAGAATGACCTAAATGTTTTATTGAAATAAAGAAATGCTTAAGTCTTAATCAGCTTTACATTATTGCAAATAAATAACTAAAAAGTTCAGTATGTGAATAAATGTTTTGTTGGCTCACAGTTTTGGTGGTTCAAGTCTGAGACAAGGGAACTCCGTCTGAGCCTGGCACCTCAGCCACACAGATTGTTCTTCAGGTCAGCTACTCCACACTGCCACTCTGCTTGGTAGACATCCCTGGTTTATGGAAATTCCAATATTTAAAGGTATCTACTACAACTTTGCAATGGCCTCTCTGGAAAGCTCTGCAAAGACTGTGGCCTCATCACATGGTGCCTGGCCTCAGGTGCTCTTCATGACCCTCTCCATTTTGCTACTTTTGTGATTCTTTTGTGAATTCAAAATCAATACCAAGTAGATGACGCTTATGACATTGTCAAATTCTGCTAAAAGCACAAGATATAGCCTGCTCATGGACCATAACTACATCAGCTTCTGTATGCCGAGCAGAGACATTTCTGTTCTCTCAGGGTGGCTCAAGAGAATTCTCTCCAACTATGCTCATCACTTTGGCAAACATAGCTATTTTATTAGCACCAGGCTCATAGCAGGCCACATTGAAGTTTCCTCTATTAAACAGATTGGTCCATTATCTCTCAATTTATCCTTACCCAGGTTCTCAGGACATGGAGAGAATGATATTTTGGGCAAATATCACACAAGTGAAAATTATTAGCACTGTTCATGGCAACCCTTTTTTCTCTTTGAAATCTCATGAGCTGGGCATTCCCTATTAGTAATTGTCTAAGCATTCTTTTCTTACAAGCTCCCATAATAACATCCCATTAAGATCTTGCTATAATACACATGATCTTTTCTAGCCTAAAGTTCAAAGTCTTCCTATGTTCCTTAACAGAACAGTTTAAACACCTAAAACCCACATAGACAGGGAAACCATAGCATTGATCCTAATTATCAGTACTGATTTAGATCACAGTCTATTTCTAGTTGCTTTAATAAAAAACTCTGACAAGATCAGCCTGTAAGAGATTACGTTTTAGATTATCATTGCAGATTATAGTCCATCAGGGGGAATTTTCTCCTGAGTACACACCTAACTGGTAGCATTCAGACCTTGCTTCCAACTATAAAGTCCGAATTTTCTTCATTGATTTATAAAGGCTATAGAATGTTGATTACACATTTCGGGTTATTCTATATTAGGTTTGAAATAATTCTGATTTTTGTCTTGTATTGTTTTTGGTTTTGTTGGGTTTTTTTCCTGCATTCTATACCACATGTATTTTACCATGAAATTATTTGTTTAAAATATTTATTTTATGTATATATGAATATGAGGCATATTTGTGAAGCTTATATCAGGTGTCCATGAAGGCCAGAAGAGGGCATTTAATTCCCACATGGAGCTAGAGGCAATGATGAGCCACTATATGGATGCTAAAAGTGGAATCTTGATGCCCAGGAGAAGTAGCAAATGCTTTTTACCTGCTGGTTCATCTTTTCAATCCTAAAATATGATCTATGTTATTAACATTATATTCTAGGCTTTATGTTAGATGTTTTATAGACACCATGCTATTTAATTCTCAAATTTCTGATTAAACATTTATTGTCAGGAATCATCATACACTCAGATAAGTTCAAAACCCATTCATGGCAGGAGTATAGAACTGATTTCAAATGGTTTGATTTTTATATCCCTAAATCCCCTTTCTAAAGGCATAGTCTGTAAGCAAAATGCTACGAGAACTCTTTTGATAACACAATTAAATAGAAGTGGATTTGTCAATACAGAAGGTATAATTGATGTGCTAGAAAAATGGGTAAATCATTCCAGCAAGTAGAATGCTGAGATATAAGTCCTCCACATGCCTAACTAGTATTAGACATGGCTAGGAACAAAAGTAAACTCATGCTGTGGTTTTGCTTTTTCTAAATGTTACACGTAATGTAATATAAAAGGACAGAGGAATTTTGAATGGATGAAAGGGAACTGTCCTATTGTTTGTCCTTTAAGGGATAGAAAGGTTGTGGCTGGAAGCCTAGAGCCTCTAGGAATGCTGGGTAATATTAGCAGGATAGATATAAAAGCAAAAGGCATATACTTCTCAAACAAAACTTGAGAGTGTCTAAGTAATTGCAAAACCACTACATTAAATTTTCTTTATTTTCATATTTATGAAAATAAAGACAGAAAAGATGAATACCCTACTCACAAACATAAGGCTTGTTGGGTGCTAAGCCTTATGTCTCCTTTTCTTAGGCCAGAGATTTTCTATGAATGGCACAATAGTGTGCTTGCTTTGGACTAAATTTATATGAAATCACTCCCCCAAAATATCTATTGTTTCTGTAGCACAAAGTCAATGTACTATCCCCAGACACAGGAGACATGTCTCCAAATGGCTGCCTGCACGCTTGGGAAGTGAAAGATCTTGGTTTTCTAATTTTCTCTGTCTTTCTATTCTATGCCAGCAGGACATAATGAGTGCATTTTCTGCTCAGGGCACACAAAAAATTGAATCCTTTCCATGGATAATGTTAACACATTTCTCTTTATTTCCAAAGCCTGGGAGATTTTTACTCATGTTTAGCTGAGATTGTGACCCAACCTACAGAAGCCAGTTTCTTCTTGAGTGAGGGAGTTTATGAAGCAAATGAGAATGTATATTCAAAGGAACAGATTCAAATGAGGGGATTCAGAATGAAATATGTTCAAATATCTTAACAATAGTTTCATAGGTGATTCTGTGGGTTCAATTGTCATATTGTTCAGTGCATATAACCTATAAACTTATACATTTAATTTTGAAGTAAACTTTTTAAATTGAATAGAAATCACCTACATATAAAGTTACAAGGGTATATAATCATTTATGAAGGGAATCTTATAGGTTTACAATTGAGAAATATTTGTTGATAACATACAGAAAAAGCACTATGTTTTAAGGCATGTCTTTTATATTAAGAATGCTTTCTTAATTATATTTACTTAGCTATTTGTATGTGTATGTCTGTATATATATGTATATATATGTATATATATATGTTTATGTATATATACATATATATGTGTGTGTATATGAGTATTTATGTATATATGTGTTTTGATATGTATGTCACAGTATGCATTTAGAAGCTAAAGAACTTTCAGTGTTTATTTGTCCCCTTGAAGCATGTGGGTACTAGAGATTGAACTCCAGCCATCAGGCTTGAAGACAACCATCTTTTTCACTGAGTCAAATCACTGACCTGTGGTAGCTATCTTAGTACTTTTGCTTGAAATATTTCTCATAAAACAGAGTTTATTTCTTCACAGGCGCTCTTGCAAAGGTTTGATCAGTTATGTTGAAGTGTTTGACTCTCAGCCAGCAAGATTCTAAGTACATCCCGGGTAGTGAGAGGTTCTTGCTTTTTTAATACACCCTTAATCTTAATTTCCCCATTTTTCTATACTATACCAGCATAACAAAGTTATTCTCCATTCAGGGCACACAAAACAGTGAGTCCTTTCAGTGGATATTGTTAATACATGTCTTCTTATCTCCATAGCTTGAGAGATGCGCTCATCATGAGAAAGGTAAATATGATTGGAACACACAAAACAGAAGATATCAGGTACATTGAAGCCTGAGAGTTTAGAAAGAAAATACTATTCTGGAAATTGAGTTTCTAACCTGTCTCCTAGGTAACTAATGACAAAGTAGTGGCACATTGCAGAGGATACTATAGAAAATTAAAGGGCGAGAGTAAACAACTGTGAGATGTAATTAATGGAAACAATGAAATAGAGTTACAAGTTCTACCCTGAATCTAGTGTTAAGCTGGCAGCAGGTAGATATCTTGAGACCGGCATGCTGAAGTAAGTCATAACAATATTCCTGTAATCTAGAAGAAAAATATGAAGAAAAATATTTCTCTTGAAGAAATATCAGTGCAAAATATTTGTGTTTGTTTGAAAGGTAACTGCAGAATTCATTTATATTAGGCACCAAAATTCTATATTTAAAGGAATTTGGAACGATTTGTGGAGAGATGTTTGTAAGAATGAAGACTGGAATTAATTGATTCTGAAAAACAAAAATAATAAAGATAAGGCATGTTATTGATATTTCTCAGTAGCAACCTGAGACTTTTGAAGATCTCATTGATGAATTCCAACCTTAAAAAATAATAATAATAAAAAATCCAACTACCTCATCTATTCACCTTCTATCGTCGTTTTGCAGAGATTCTCAAACTGTGAGTTGTGACCCTGGGTAAACACATTTCCAATGGTCTTAAGAACTGTTATACCATTTAGTAGCAAAATTAGTTATAAAGTAGCAACAAAAATTTATGGTTGAGGGTTCTAAGACCATAGGAAGTTTGTGTCTTTTGATGGTGGTGATATACAGGTTAAGACACACTTCTTTAGTAGGAAGTAGCCTTTGGGTTACTAATTTTCAATCTTTTAAGATTACAATTACAACTGAAAAAAAACCCAGGGAAAGAATAGGAAAATATTAGAATGCTATTGTAAGGTGAATGCAAGGGTGAGTCTTAGCTTGAGAATAGCTCACTGTAGACATGGCTGCCTAAAGTAGGCAAAAGACACAAGTCCAGAGAAACAGACACATATGTTTTGGCACTCCATTTTCTGTGTAGTTTCTGTAAATATATTTCATTACAGAAAGTTTTTATTTTTTAAATCACATTAATAATTCTAAAAAGTGTCTATACACATCTAGATACATTATTAGACTAGGTAAGTTGATTTTGCCTTCATTGCTAATCCAATTGTTCTAAAGCTAGAATAGATGTTCACCTCAGCATTTACACTGCAACTGACTATTTAGTGCTAGCTGAAGAAATTTGCTCCTCTACTTTCACCACATCACTCCGCCATTCTCTTCTGTTTGCTGATGGAGATGACTTATTCATGAATCACACAATGCTCATCTGATTATTCATTTAAATAGCACCACTGCAAGGCAATTTCAGTCATTATTTGATTTTAAAATAAAAGATTATTTTAGCATACTATTAACAAAGTTTCAGATAATCACATTAAAAAGAATGAATTTTATGGTGGAGAGCTAATGAGTTCCTTTTCATTATGCTATTTGTTTAGTAGATAACAGGAGATTAATTCTGTAGATTTGGTGATAGTTGATGTCAGAAGACAAGATGAATTTACTAGTGGGAACGTGAAAAATGAGGCAGAAAGTGTGTGGATGGAAAGATGAAAAGGAAAACAGTAAGACTTGGAGGCAAAACCAGGCAGAAGGGCCAAAATATTTAAACCTGCATTTATTATTTATGAGTAAGCAAAAGAAAGCAAAGGCATCATGAGTCAAAAAATTATTATCTGTAAAAGAATCTGCTCTAAATTAAGGCAAAAATACTACAGGAAACCAATATTTAAAATGACAGCTGTACCCCTACAGTAGCTCCACAATAGACTCAACTCTTTCCCCTAAGTATTTCACTCATCATTGAAATACAAATTTAGCCTGTCTAAATAAAATCACTAAGGCACGTACTATTAAGAGAACTATATAGGAAGTATTAAAAAACATACTCTACAGAATAATCCTTGGAGGTGGGTAGGCTGGTTGGCTAGCTCTATTCCTTAGCTTAAATCAGGTAATGCAATTTCCAACCCATAGAATTGCCGTTAATATTGAGGTAGATGATAGTTATACCTTAGTTTTCCATAGTTTCCTGTAATTCTTTGTGTGGGGTTTTTTTCTTATCTACTTGGCATGTCTGTTGTTGTCATTGTTAAAGCTCATGTTTAGGCAAGCACGTTGGTGAAATTGTTATGACTGTTGCATCTGGTATTAAAGAAGACATAGTCTCACAGTAAAAATCCTTGGTTCTCTGGCTTTTATACTCTTTCCTTAAATTAGGAGTTGTTTTATAGATGTATCCCTTGGGACTGGGATCCTCAAGTCTGTATTTTGATCATTTGTAGTTTTCTATAATAGTCTCCATCTGATGCAAAGAAAAGTTTCCTTGACACAGGATGAGGACTGCTCTTACCTCTGAGTTAAAGGACAAAGATTCAGAAAGTAGTTAGGGACTATGCTGATTTAGTAAATTGGCAGTTTTAAGTTCTGTTCAAATAGTCATGCCTTTGTGAGTACTAGGCAGATGCCCAGGCTTCTTCCTAACTCACTATTATGGTGTAACCAGTACTTTAAGCATTTCTGAGTAACCTGACAAATCCCACTTCTTGATTGTCCTTGTGTGTCTGATTAACTAAGGCTCGAACATAGAAAATTCAGGTAGATACCCAACCCTGTGTATGAGCTATGATATGTATACTGCACTTTCATCCCAGTGTGCCAAATTAGCCTTACACCAATAACTCGGCATCAACTAAGAAGTCATTGTTTGTGTGGTACTAATGATTTTCTTCATTCAGAACATGTGTGCACAGTGACTAACATTGGCTAACCATAAAGTTTTATATATAAACAGTGAAAAAAGATGGAGAAATAGCTGAGCAGTCAAGAATATTGGCCACTCTTTCACAGGACCAGATTCAATTTCCAGAACCTACATTACAGCTCACAACTATCTGTAACTCCAGTTCCACAAGGCCAGATACCCTCATACAGACAGTCAGACCAAACCCCAAAGTGTCTAAAACAAAAATAGATAAATAGAAACAGTGAAAAGATTTTGAACAGTATGACCTAGTACCTGCTGGTAAAATGTTAACTATATATGTCAACAAGTTATAATGGCATACTCATTTCATGTCAGCACTTGAAGGTGGAGACAGGAGATTCAATGGTTCAAACTAGTATCCACTGGATAGCCAATTCTCCTTGAGTTAAATGAAAGTGTAAATTAATTAATTAATTAATTAAATAGCTCAAAGATGGAGGGCTTGCAGAACCTGAACAAGGCTGGAATCCTTGATCCTCAATATCAACACCCCACATTTGATTAGCTTTATGCTACTTAAAATCCCTCCCTCCCCCACCCAAAAAAACAGTGATTTCTGTTTCAATTTTGAAAGATTACCATTTTACCATTAAAAGTAGTAGATATAGAATTTCAGAAGAGAGCAAAATTTTAGTTTTTAACTTTTGACAATAAATTAAAATTTGTGTGAACACATGGGGTTGTAAAGTTCCTTAAAAATGCCAAAACTGATGCCTTCAACATAAACTATATACAACTAACAATTCAGATATTTATGTATCTTATAATCAGATTAAAAAGACTATTTTTCTGTTTGCTACATTATTTTCTTTTGTTTTCATAATATTTTTATTGATTGTGAATTTTATATAATGAACCCCAATCACAATAACTTCCCAGTTCTGTCAGGGGGAGGGAACAGAAAAAAATAACGATAAAGTCCAATTTGTGTTGCCCGTATCCTCACTTGAGCATGATCAAACTCTCAGTGGCCAGCCGCTTAAAGAAAACTGAGTTCTTCCCCATTGTACCCTTCTAGAAGCCATCAGCTGTGGAGAACTATACGTCTTTAATGCAAAGTAGTATACAATAATTTTTGTGAACAGATTTTATTTAAAGCAATTTGGTATTTGTAGAAAAAATATTTTTAAAAAATTATAAAATTTAATTCCAAGGTTGCATTATTTTAAACTGGCTGATCAATAGCACAAACAGTAAATGCATTAATCTTGTCACCAAGCTTCATCACATAAATTCAATCCTCACAACTTTCCCCTGTACTTTGTCCTTTTATGTCCACTTCCTTGTCATGGCATAAATACACATACACAAAATAAATAAATAAGTAACATTTAAGTAACAAAGCCACTATTATATTACCATAAAGAAGACCTCAATGCCTTAAAATCCCATTGTGTTTAACTTGTTTATATTTGTATTCTCTTCTTTTCTCCATACAGAAATATCCAGGACTATAATTGCCTGATTATAGGGTTAGATTATGTTTGGAGTTATTTTGTTTTTTGTTTTGTTTTGTTTTGTTTGTTGTTGTTGTTGCCAAATTATCTTCTAAAGTAGCTTCACTCTTTGTTCCTACCATGGGTTAGCAGAAACTTATATGGCTCACATCCTTGACAGCATTATGTATTCCAAATAATTTAGTCAGTAGCTGTCATGGTTGGAATGAGAGATGCCTCTTTCTGTCTTGGGTATTTGAATACTTGGTCCCCTGTTGGCAGCATTGTTTGGGCAGGTTTACATGGTAGAAACTTACTTCTAATCTTGTTTATATCATCGATAATCATTTTATTTGTTACTGAGGGAACTTTCAATTCTGCTGCTTCAAACTTTAAATTTCGGGAAAAGACATGGTTGCCATAGCATCACTTATATTTGTACACAGCTGTGGTCCACCATCAGAAATCTTGAAAGAGAAATTTAACTTTGTATGCCAGTTGGGCAGAGATCATAAGGCAACTCCACATACTGGCATTTCCTACTAGGTGTTAGAAAACACCCAACCTGATTCAGGAATGAAGAGCTGAGATTTCTACCACATTCTCCTTTGTTCTTTTTAGAAGTATGTATGAGTATCACTTGTGTTGAGAAAACTCTCCAATCCAAAAAAACTTTGAGTGAGTTGAAGGGAATGTTCTAGTTTCATATGGCATTGCAATGAGTGGGGTTAGGTGCACAGTTACAGTTTACCCCCAATAACCTTGGCCATACTACTCGGTGCCTTGAAATTCTCTGTCTTCATTTGTAAAACAAGGCTATCTACAGCTCACTTATAGCATTTCAGAAGCAATTAAATGAATCCATGCATTAAATCATCTGGTAAATATTAAGCACTCAGCATGTTTCTGCACTGAGGGTTTCTATGAGGTATTTAATAGCTCCCTATTCTACACATGAATTCCTAAATGATGAAGCTTATCTCTTCTCCAACAAGCCCTTGCTGAAGGTTCATTTACCTTCATCAGCACAGTCTTCAACTCAAAACTAAAACCATCCTTTCTTTCTTAAACCTTTGTTTTCAACAAGATATTTTGTATCTTGGAGCCTTATATGACATTTCCATAAAAGTTAAGGTAAGAACTGAACCATGACTCCAAAGAATAAAAGTCTTCCTAAGTTAAAGGTAATTAGCCATGTGAATAGAAAGTGCGTGAAGCTGAAGGAATTCTGAGCTGTATAAGAATTGATGTCTGTTTAACCATGAAAGTTACAGCCATTTAATGGTAACTTAAAACATTAAAAAGAACTACTCATCACCAGTGGCACTATTTGTATAGAAGTCTTCTAAGTGACAGTGAATATAGGTAAAAATATTTTCTTCTTCTCTATGAATTACTGTGTTGGCAGAGCAAGTCACTGGATTGAGAGAAAGAAATATATGCATATATTAATATAGATGATACATTTATGTATGGCATATACATATACATATGTGGTATACCATTTATATTATAATCTAGTGGTACAAATTCACACAGTGTTTGAATGCTGATAATGTATTTAACTTTTTAGATCAGGGAATGTACTGGCTCTCAAATACATCTCAATGGGGGAGTACTTGATTAGAAAACAAGAGGCCCAGTATAGGAGCAGAAGAAAGAAAAGGCAGAGGAAAGGAAGGAGGACAAAAATCATAAGGAAGGGAAGGAATCATGAACTTCTTTCCTATTTATAAAAAAAATTCAATGAAAAAAAGAGAAGTATTGAAATTTCACTAAGAAATACTTACCTATTCTGGGTTAAAGAATATAGTTTAACTCAAGCAAGATATAGATTTATATGTTCATACAATAGGCATGCAGACATAAATTACATTAGGATCTCTAGCTATTAAATATAAATTCTAAGACATTCAACTTTGAGAATTTCACTATGATAAAGAGTAGGATTTCTTGTTTTTGTTTTTGTGTCTGTTTGTTGTTTTAGTGCTTGTTTTTCTTTACTTCTCTTGGTTTAGTCTCACTCAGTCTTCCCATAGCCTAAACCCTGCTACCAATCCCTTTATTTGCATATTCCAGGAAATAACCTAGTTCTAATTCATGCAGAAAATATCTCCTGACCTCCATAGACCACAGCTTTCATCCTAATACTGAAAACATGGTAAGGTACTCAATATGAGTTCTAAACTTTCATCAGCCCCAATTACCTTGAGATTTCATCTGTTCAATATTTTTTCTCCTATAGTGTGCTTAATCCTACATCTTTAAATATCATTCATGCCAATGGATACGCCTCATTCCCACTAAGCACAAGCGAATGATATTACAAAGCTGATGTGAATTGAAAGTCTTCACATTTGTGTCTGTTTGTGTCTCCAACTTATGCTACAGTCTAATTCCCTGAACAGTAAGTTCAGGGCCTGTATTTATTGTGTTTTTAATCATGTATTCTAGATGTCTCTACTGATTTAAAGCAATAAAGTAGCAAAATAAAGTAAATAAAAAATAAAAATTTGTAAGACTATTTTTGTGATCAATGTATTCTTTTAGTTCTATTATTGGTCATAAGAAATCTAACCCATGACCCACTGAAATGTCAAAAACCCACAACATAGAGTCCATCTGCCATTTATTTTTCATATCTATTAATTATTTATATTCTACATAATCTACACATATAAATTATACCTAAATCACATCCATGAGAGAGAATACAGCATTCTACCAATAACTCCTCCTGGTTTAGATAATAGCTCCAGACTGAATCAAGAGTAAAGAACATGCAAGTGCAGATGACACAAGGCTTTAAGCAGGAGGCACTCACCATGCTAGGATGAGAGGCACCTATTTAATTTCACTCTAAAAAAAACACTTAAGTTTCTCCCCTGGCTTTCAGACCAAGCTGCAACATCAATTCTTTGTCCTGTTCTTTGCTGTTGTGTAGAGTTGACATAAACCCCATGACAGATGGGGTTTATGTCATTCCTGAGAGATACAGCATTTGGAGATCATCTTTGCTAACAGGGTATTTACATATCGAGTTTGTTTCAAACTTTTCAATTGTCTGCACTTAATGTCTCTTTGGCAACACATTTATTCCAACAGAGAAGAGAAAACATCAAGCCTTTATCTGAGCTTTGAGAAAGGCATTTCTTAAGGCACCTCCATCATTCTTGCTTCCCACTGTTAGAGTAAATAGGTTAACTTACCTTCAAAATAAAAACATTACTAGGCTCTTGTTTCCCTGTCTTCATTCTCTTTTTAGAATATTGCTCAATTTCCATTTCTACTGTAACAAATTACCACAGTGACATAAAATCACACACACACACACACACACACACACACACACACACACACACACACACACCAGAAACCCAGAAAACTTTTGCCAATGTTTAGAGAAAATCTGATGGTTTTTGTAAAATTACTTAGGGAGAAAAAGAAGCTCAGAGATTTGCTTAATTCTTCTGCAAAGGACCCAAGTTTGCTTTCCAGCATAGCTGTTAAGCAGCTCACAACTGCCTGAAAATTCGGATCCAAAAATATATCATCCTCTTCTGGTTGCCTTGGGTACAGCATGCACATAAACTCATACAGACACATACTCATAACTGAATTTTCATTTTTTTTTTTTTTTTTTTACAAATTCACTTATTCTTCCTTTACTAAGGATACTTGGATTTCCCTCTCATTCTTCGGTTACAATTTGTTTTTCTTTGGGTGGGTTGATATAATACCATGGTTTAGCAATTTGTCAGCATCACAGTAGATAAAGCTTTTTCTAATTATAAAAACCGTCACTGCTGGTGTTCTCCTTGTTTCCGTTATACTTTTAGGTGATTCAGTCTCACTGATTTCAGTAGGTTTTCAGTGTTTGTAAAATTTGGAAATGTACCTTGATCTGTTTACTCTCTCTTTGTGTGTGTGTGTGTGTGTGTGTTTCTATCTATAACAAATAAAAAAAAAACAACTTTTCTGTTACTGTGACCAGCTTCCAGTGACTCTTCCACCCCATTTCCCATCCTCATCTCACTTGTACTCAACCCTCTCCAGACTTGAGTAGGAAATCAGTTGCTTCAGCTCCTCTTGCTCCAGAGGCTCTGAGCATATTAACTTTTAGCTCATTTTCCTTTATATATCAGTTTGCAGGACATTGGGTATCATCATCATCATCATCATCATCATCATCATCATCATCATGAATTTGTTTCTATCCTTCTATGTTTTTCTGTTGAATTCCTAATTTACATTTCATTTTTAAGTTCTACAATGCCATTTTTATGTCCTTTCATCTTCATTTCTTCATTGAGATTTTCTTTCTTTTTTACTGTTTATGCTTTTCTCATAAAAAAAAATTGAGTCTTACATTACACCCTCTTTTTCTTGCCACATCCACACTGTGTGTGTATGTGTGTGTGTGTGTGTGTGTGTGTCTGTCTGTCTGTCTGTCTGTCTGTTATGTCTATGCCATTTGTATGTAGATACTCTCAGAGAACAGAAGAGGACATTGAATCACCTGAAACTAAAGTTACAGCAGCTGTGAGATTCCAGACAAGGGACACGGGAAGCAAAGTTAGGACCTCTGTAAGAGCAGCCAGGGCTCTTACCACTGAGCCAATTCTTTAGCTCGCTTTCCCACTTTTTCATCAAGAATTGTTGTGTACTTGATGCTTTAAACCCCTTTATAGAACCAGAGTTTGGCTCAGTGACAAGTTGTAAGCATCTCCTGCAGAAGGTTCACATCTGCTCTACTGCACCAAAAGTATGTAAGTAAATAAATAAGTAAATAAAATCTTTCTGCAAGAGGCTCCATCCAGAGGCTGACTCAGACAGAGACAGACACCCACAGCCAAACAGTGGATGGAGCTTGGCGACTCTTAGGGAATAACAGGAGGAAGGATTGCTGGCCCAGGAGGGGATAAAAACTTCATAGGAAGACCAAAAGAGTTAATTAACATGGATCCTTGGTGCTCTCAGTGTCTAACTAAACCAACTAAAAAACATACATGAGCTGGACCTAGGCCGCTCTGCATGTATGTAGTAGATATGCAGCTTGGTCTTCATGTGGGTCCAGAACAACTGGAATGGGGGTTATTCCAAAAGCTGTTGCCTGTACATGGTGTGTGGTCTTCTAGCTGGAGTACCTTGTCTGGCTTCAATGGAAGAGGAAGCACCTAGCCTCACAGAGACTTAAAGTACCATGTGTGGTGGGGGGTGGTAACAGGGGACACCCACTTAGAAGAGAAGGAGAATGGGGAAGGATTGTGGGATGAAGTAACCAGAAGGGGGACAGTGAGGGGATATAAAGTAAATAAGTAAAAATAAATAAATAAATAAACAAACATTTTAATGTAGTTGTTTTCCTATCTATGAATTATGTTTTCTTACCCAGATTAAGATTTCACTAATTTTTGACTCTAGCAGGTGATCTTAATTGAAAGCTTTCCTGCTTGATTTATCACACATCTATTCCCTGCAACTTATTTTATATTTATTTTAGGTTCTCATTGACAACACTGTCCCATGAAGATATGTGATGTACTTCTCCATATCACTATGGAAGTCCACTCAGCAGACATGGTATCCCAAGGGGTGAGCAGACTGGACAGTAGATGTGTAGCTCGTAGTTCCTACTACCCTTGAAGCTCTGGGAGGATTGGGCTACCAGCCCTTGCCCAGAGAATATTGAATTCAGGGATAAAACACACACACACACACACACACACACACACACACACACGTACACACACACGTACACACGTACACATGTACACAAACAAGTAGCTCAATTTCAACCTGACTTATTGGCTCAATTGCTGTGTGCTTTTAATCCACTGTGGCAAGCATGTCCTTCTCAATACTCTTAGCTCAGCACCTTAGTCTGCCCTTAGCTTAGTGTCCCAGTTACCTTTTCCTTCTTCAACAACCCAAAACTGTCCTCAACTTAGTTAGCTTTCTAATCTCCCACCCGAGGAAGTGGCCTGTGGTTGCTCCACCTGAGATCTCACATGGCTGGCCACCCTTTCTCTCTCTGAAGCATGGTAACAATCTCCCTTTCTCTTCTTATGGCTCTTAGCCTGCCTACGGGGACCCAGAAGTCCTGCCTCTTTCCTTCCACCCAGTATTTGGCTCCTGGCATCTTTATTCATCATTCAAGAACCAATTGGAGAACAGAACCTTAGCAGCAGAACCGCTCCCTACTCCCATATGAGAGGAACAGCATAATGCCTAGATAAGACCCTTAGTCTACATTGACAAGGGATCTTCTCTACCTTGTTACTCTGTGAATTGGTGAAAATTCTGATTCTGCTAGCTTTTTGAGCACAACTCACCTGACAAAAGATGGACAGAAATCCTGTTGCCATCACTTAAGATTAGAGGCTCAGGATCCACCCTGTTCTCCACTGACACATAAAAGAAGACCATTCATTACCACTCAGTGGGGATACTTTCAATCTCTACCTAAGCTTCTTTCCAGTGCTGTGGAATAAGTCTCGATGCATTTCCAAATGTCAAAATCTTAAAGTTCATAGAGGGATTCAAATTAATATCTGAATTAATCTACTGGAATCTATTCTTTCTGTTGAAGTCTATTTAGAAATTTCAAGCCAGAGTAACTGTCCCTGTTGCTCTGAATTCAATTATGAATCCCTTGCTTTGACCTTTAACAAGCTTGTGAAGATGTATAAAAACAAGAAAACATTAATAAGTTATTAGAGCTGCCTTCATCTGCCAGTGACAAATGTCACTTTGATACAACAGACCCCCTATTGCCATGCTTCATATAGCTCCAATGCTAATTTTATAGTCCCTTGAGCTGCAGGTGACTTTTCGTAGGGTTCTGCCTAAAACAGCTGCTCATCTGCTGCTTCGACATCTGGTCCCCAGTAATGGGATATCCTTGTGGTTGTCCTTATACCTCTCTGCCTCATCTTCTGGCATTTTTATTTTTCCTAGTAGAGAATTTTGAATCTGCTTTGACACTCAGCAACCAACTTTGTACTACATATTTTTATTCTTCAATGGCAAGTAATTCTACTCACGTTAAATGAACTTTCCGTCCCTCATTTACTCATCTCTAGAGTTATATTTGATGACAGTTTTCCTTTGTCACCTCTTCTCTGTGACTTAAGTTCTCCCAAATCATCTATACATTATTAACACAATAATATTATTAATAATAATGTACTCATTATTAACAATGAATATATTCTAACTCATAATCTTCTAACATTTGATCTACTTTCAGGACATATTTAAGTGTACAGACCCATGGTGGTGATACTACAATGCACCTGTACATTAATGTCATCTTTATAATGGCAATTAGGGAGTGTCTATACACTATTACTAACCTAAATTTATACTTAAATCTTTACATTTTATTAATATCCCTTTATTTTCTAACTTCTTTTCTTTAAATGTATATTTCATATTCTTTTTGTTACTATCTCTGGTCCTAAATTTACTTTAAGAGTTTTTCATTTTTTTCCTTCTTGGCATTTCAAGATGCTTGGATACAAATTCAATTTGTAGAGATTGGTTGAAATATATTTCTAAAGTATATAATTGTTAAGGCATTTCTACTTTAAGATTGTAAGACAAGAGTTTGGGTACATGCAAGACTATAAGGAATGCCCAAGCATGACACTGCATACAGTGCTTAAGATACACAAGACTTCTGAGAACTCAATGCAGCGTTGGCAGCACAGTGAGTTCTAAGTCAGCCTGAGATGCATAAGATCCTATAACAATACTTCAATAAGAAAATAAATGAAGAAAAAGCATAACAGAAGGACTATAGCATGTATTAAACATTATAAGCATTTATTAAGAGAGTTGAAGTAATATCAAGGGGCTGCATAGTTGGCTGAGACACTAAGAATGCATGCTGCTCTTCTAAAGGATCCAAGTTAGGTTCCTATTGTCTCAAAATTGCCTATAATTCTAACTTCAAAGGATTCTAACCCTCTTCTGTCTTCTGCAGTTATATAGACAGACAGACAGACAGACACACACACACACAGACACACACACACATGTACACACAAATAATAAAAATAAACTATTAAAAATAATTTCCATAAATGCAGGTTTTGCTAATTCTATATAAACTACACAAATATTTCAAAGTTTCTAATAGAAAAGGTGAATAAAATATTAATATTATAGATCCAGACTTTTTAATATGATGTGATATGTTCATAGACCTTGTAAATATTTGTTGTCTCTTGTCTCTGTGTCTTATATGCTCTTTGTATGTGTTATATGCATGCTTGTGCAGATGTAAGTGCCTGTGCATTAGCATGTGGATGGAAAAGATCTACTTGTTTTTGTATTTTTTCTACCACATTACAGTTTAACTTTTGAGACAGATCTAGTCTCTGACTCTGGAGATCATCATTTCACTACAGTAGTTGATCACTGAGCTCTGGAGATCTACCTGTCTCTGTCTTCTTCCCATATACCTTCCAGTGCTGAGGTCACAGGTGTGTGTTGTTACTGCCAACTTTGACAAGAGCATTGGCAATCTGAACTCAGGTCCTTGTGCATGTACAGCAGATACCTTATCCACCGAGTCATTTCTCCTGTGATGTTTTGCATGTTTTGAATGCTTTTAGATAGGTCTATTATATAAGATACATGTTCAGCAAATATTTTAAGCATGCTTAGCTCCATGGGTCCACACAGATCTTGTGAGATTCCCACATCTCTACAGGTGAGGTTCTTCTAGGATGTGTAATTTCTATGAACACAAGCACAGAATGCTGTGTCTTCTTTAGTCTTCTGAGCTCCCAGGGAGCCAAAGTTGCCTTTCATATTCAAGTTGCCTTTCCTATTCAGGAGAGACAACTGAGGCAGAATTGGGTTAAAAAAAAAAACAAGGATTGTGCCTGTAAGTTACCATTTCCTGGAATATATATCAAAAATCACCTCTGGTTGTTTGCTTTTCTCTCTCTCTCTCTCTCTCTCTCTCTCTCTCTCTCTCTCTCTCTCTCTCTCTCTCCTTCTCTCTCTCTCTCTCTCTCTTTTGACATATAGTATGACTCAGACCTTTAGGAAATTGCTTAGACTAATTGAACAACTACCCTAGGAAATGGAGTCAGAATAATTTGACAATTGCTTTTCTGATAAAATGTCTGTCTCCATGTGCCAATGTTAGTGGATATTTATTTTTAATAAGTAAACATATTCTCAATTTATTCATATTTCCTCCAAATTTGACAATTTATCTTATTTGGGAGTAGAATGTTTCATAACATTTGAAGATGGGTTTTAGCTACATTCTTACAGTGTGGCAGAAAAAAAAACAGTTTAGGCTTTGATACATCATTTACAATTTTAATAATTGTTTGGCTTAACCAGAATAATGCCCAGTACCTCCACTTTAGGGATTTTACCATATATCATTACTATTTTGTTATAGCACTCAGTAATTAGCTGTTCTGATTGCAAAGCCTTTTTTTCTATAAAAATTTGAAGTGTAGGCATTCAATTTCTAAATATACTTATCAGTTAATACAAATGGATATTTAATAAATGTTCACTTGAGTGCCTTATTCAAATGATGAAGATAGTCAGCCATGTTATAAGTTAGAGGAAATAATTTTTATGATTAATCCTGTCAAAATTTCTCATAGTGATTCCATGTCAGGAATATGATTACTTAATAAAGAAATTAAAATTTAGTTCTCACTTTTTGCCAACACATACTCTATAGAGTTACATGCAATTAGATTCTGTGTAATTTTCTGCATAAATAAATATATTACAATCTATGATGCTTTATTTCACAAAGTTTTCTAGTAAAATTTTAAGATATCGTCAATGCTTCCATTTGTAATACTGAGTAAAATCATATCAAAAACGTGGGATCCTCATCTTCAGATACAACCATGAGACACAGAAAGCAGACAGATAAAAAGGAGAACACCTGATACAATTTGATTACCAAACATTATTATGATGTTAGAAGTAATTCCAAGCCTATGCAGTTTCCCATGAGGCATGAAGTAGCTACGACAACCCTGAACAAGATTACATTCTAGTCTTTTGGTGGGGATTATTGATGATGTATATCATTTCACACTGTCTGTCAGAGTGGTGAGGTAAGCACAATTGTCAAAAGGTGAGAGAATAGGGCAGGATAAATCGCTCCCTGGTTCAGAGTACATACTGCTATGGCAGAGTATGCAAGATCCAGGACCCATCTTGTGTAGCTTACAAGTACCTGCAATTCCTGCTCTAATGGATTTGTTTCCCTCTTCTGGTCACTTTTGTCAGTGCACTCACAAGTACATGTACACAGATACATCTGCATTAAAATACTCAGGATAGTTAGCTGTAAGCCCTTTGTATCTGTATTGGTGAGACTCTGGCAGAGCCTCTCAGGATGTATCAGGCTCCTGTCAGCAAGCACTTCTTGGCATCAGCAATAGTGTCTGGGTTTGGTGTTTGTAGATAGGGTGGATCCCTAGGTGGGGCGGTCTCTGGATAGCCTTTCTTTCAGTCTCTGCTCTACTCTTTGTCCCTGCATTTCCTTTAGATGGGAGAAATTCTTGGTTAATATTTTTTCAGATGGATGGAAGCCACCAACCAAAGAGTACATGCAGGGACCATGTACACATGCAGCTGCATATGTAGCAGAAGATAGCCTTATCTGGAATCAATGGGAGGGAAGGCCTTTAGTCCAATGGAGACTGAATGCCCCAGTGTAGGGAATGCTAGGGCAGTGAGTCATGAGTGGGTAGATGAGTGAGTGAGGAAACACCCTCATAGAAGCAGGGAGAAAGGGGGGTGGAATGGTGGGTTGCAGAGAGGAACCCAAGAAGGGGAATAACATTTGAAATGTAAATAAATAAAATAACAAATAATAAAAGAAAATGCCAGAAAAAGAAAAAATATTCATGATAAATATTATTCTTTAAAGACTGAAAGAATGCAGCTCAGAGTTGGAATATAGAGTTCCTGACCAAAGCTGGAAGTATTATTATTATTATTATTATTATTATTATTATTATTATTAATTTATTTATTTATTTTGCCAAGCACACGACAGTCACTCAGCACCCAGGCTTTCACTGGTTTAATAATTTTCTGGAGCATTTCTCTACTTTCATAGATAGCTAAATATAAATTAACACATGGTTCTCAAGCTGTCTTAAAGTTGCAAATAAATAGACATTTTAGAAAATTTCAGTGCTTTATTTAATGAGCTCCTATAATCTAGGGAAGAAAAGTAGATAAGATGAATATATGCATGAGTCAAACTAAAAGTTCATGTACAGGAGTGCTGAGTCAGATCCACATTGACACTGGGACAGAGAAAAGTAGCAACAAATACATTTAAGTTATGCCAGAGAGGGAAAGCTTTCTGAACTAAACTTTTAGGTTTTTTTTTTTTAAAAATAAACATATTCCTGAGTACCTGTCATAAAATTGAAATAAATTATCTGCACTTCCAGTAAAATTACTGTTAAGTTTTGGAAATAGCTGAGTAAGAGTGCTATTTATAGATGTACCCTGTGATTTCTAAGTCAGATTGAAGGAGTAAAAAATATCTTCTTTTAAATGTAAATTAGGGTTATATAGTGTTTATGTAATATTTAGTAATATATCATGTACAATACTATATATATATGTAATATCTTCCAAAAACCACACATTTAACAACCATGTATTTATGACTGTATACTGCAATCTATGTATCATACAACATATATATTCTATGTACTATATGTACTGTTTATTCTATTTTATTATACCTTAATATATATTATATGATTCCTAAACTGATATATGGTAGTATTTTAGAAAGCTATAAGATCTAGTTTGTCAGCAAATACAGAGGTGCCTTACAATTTTATGGTTTACACATTTCAATGAAGAATGCTAAGTTATCAAAATGATATTTAAATTTTCCCTTGAAATTTTACACATATTATTTGCTAAGTGACCAAAGTTCACTTTTAGAAAGCAGACTATCAAATGCTATGAGAATGAATTGAATGCTTGAATATGAGAACTTTGTCAGATTTATCCTTTAGAGTGTTTGACCTCAAATTTGTCTTAGAACACAGAAAGTAGTCATCTTGGATTATTAGTCAAGATGATAGCCACTGAAGTGTGTATGAATTGGGGTTCCAGCAAGGACATTCTCCACTGACAACAGTGGAGGTCATACAGAAGAGTGTATGAGAGAAACGTGAACCATGTTAGGGTATTAACTTGATACTCTCAACATTTGCTTAAAGTAGACATTTTATCACTTAAATTGTTTTATGACTCTGGGGAGTTTAGTACCATACTCAAACTATGTCTATTAACAGTCAGAAGTCTCCCAGACATAATCAAACTTGATCCTAAATATGAAGAAGTCTCTCAGAGGCAATCAAACTCGATGATAAACATAACCAAATTTTTCTCTAGTAGCAGGTAATCATTTTGGGATGAGAACTGCAAACTAGTCATTTGATAAACGATATATGTGGCTTAAAATAAATCATTTTATATAAAATTATCTACATAATAAAAAATAATTTCTGTTGGTCCCAAGCAGTTTGTACCACCCCCGTGATTAACTGTCTTCTAAGTGACAAATGACAAATAGCCTTTACATAATGGACAACCCTTCTAGATGAAATATGGAGACAAGACATAAAAGCTGGGAAAGAGCTGTAACAGTGGTTTCATGACAGTGTCTGCACAAATCCATTTTTCTTGATTGATTTTTGTATGCCATTATTTTAACAGTTGTATTTTAGAGAAAAGTCTCTCTCTCTCTCTCTCTCTCTCTCTCTCTCTCTCTCTTTCTGACTCTCTGTCTCTCCATCTCTCTCTCTCTTTCTGTGTGTGTGTGTGTGTGTGTATGTGTGTGTGTGTGAGAGAGAGAGAGAGAGAGACAGAGACAGAGACAGAGACAGAGACAGGGTCAGAGAGAGACAAAGACAGAGAGACAGACAGATAGACAGACAGGCAGACAAACAGACAGAGACAGAGAGAGGGAGGGAGGAAAGAAGGGAGGGGGAGGAAAGGGGGAGAGAGAGACAGAGACAAAGACAGAGAGAGACAGAGATAGAATAAATGAATGAAGGACAGGGACTTCTGCTAAGAAAGACATATCAGAGCTTTGACATTTTTTACTGACAAAATTACCTGTTCATAGTGTTAACTGACTTGTTGCTTGATATGGTTTCTCCCCTTGTTTATCAAGTTAATTATTTTTATCTAAAACTGGAATCTAAGCATAATGAGAATAAGTTTGGTTTTAAAACTCCAATCAAGTCGTTCCCCAAGGCTTTTGGCAGACATAGACTTAAATAATAAATTTAATTAATGATGTTTAAAAATATTTTTTCATGATTTTATGAGTGGACAAACAAGAAAGATTGAGATATTGCCAAGACATCATCCAATCTTAGACTTGTAAGGATATCATAGGTCAGAGGTCATCACTCTCATCATCACAAGAAGAGGAGCTGAATACACTGAAATTCAATTAACTTTTCTGGCTTCATCAAAGATTTCTAATCACAGGGCAAACTGCCAACTTGACATGAGGAAAGAGCCAGGTAAAGACAGGGAGTTCATCCAAAATCAGACCATGTCAAATAAAAATTGTCAGAGTCATAACTAGGCAGGAATATTTGAACAGTCTTCTGATAAGCGTTAATGAAATAGCAAGAAGTTCCCAGAGGCTTTGCATTTTTACTAATCTTAATTCCAGGGCCTTGAATAGTTCTCGCAGTGATATGTGAAGGTCTCTGGAAAGCAATGAGAAGAATGAACCATCTGAAACATTCCAAGTATGTTCTCTTAAGAAAGACCAAGTTTACTTAGAATGAGTTGGCTCATGGTGGATCAAGAACAGCCAATCAAAGGAATCTGGCTAAACATTCATTTTTGCCACCTAATCAAAGGGAGTCATCCTAAGATTGTAGAATATTTCACCTACCTCTCATTACTACATAAACAGGGCTTCAGTATAAAGACAAGAGACGCTAGCTGGAAAAGCTACAGGGCTGTGAGCTAACTTTAAGAATTACTAGGAAAACCCAAAGTAAAACAAAACAAAGCAAAAAGAAGTCATCCATATTAGAGTATGTTTTAGCTCCAGTAACAACATTTCAAAGAATAATAATTACACCTCAAAATGAGCAAAATCGATACAAACTATTATAGCACAGGTTTGTCTATCCAAGGCAGTATTAAGTAACTAATCCTGTGAAACCTTCATAAAAAATTAAAATCAAGGCCCAACAAAGAGTAAACATTTAAGAACAAAGACAAGACACACTGAAAATGAGTAGGAATTATTAGACAATGATATTAATATAAATATGAATACTGCATTAAACATTTCAGTGGATAAAGGAGACAGTATTACAGGACAACATGTGAGATTAGTAGTAAGGAAGAAACACATGAGCATAAAATACTAGAAATAAAAGCAACATGTGAGATTAGTAGTAAGGAAGAAACACATGAGCATAAAATACTAGAAATAAAAAATATTATAACAGACATGAAGAATGATTTCAAAAGCTGGCATGGTGGATATGCATTTTTTCAGTAGCAAGAAGTGTGGACAAGAACTGTCTGAGATAGAGAAGAAAGCACAGAAAAGAGTAAACACACATGGTGTGTATTGAGTCCTATGTAAAAATCCCAAACTCAGAGGTTACTGTAATAAGAATATCAAAAGAGAAGCATGAGAATAAAAGTTGTCTGGACTATCTAACTACAGATAAGAACTTTAAAACAAATTCCAAACCACAGAACTTTCTAAGTTAAGGTGGCATAAATAATAAAAAGAAAGGAAAAACAAAACAAAATAAAATATAGGCATATTAATCACAACAAGAAGTTTTATCCTACTGACAGAAAGTCAAAGACAAGGGCAATCTCCTTAAAGAGTACAACATGAAAACAGTGGTGTGTGTTACTCTATACAGCAAAATCAGACATTGTAGTCCACTTAGTCAACAAAAGCTACACAAAGACAGTGAATGGGGAATGTCAAAGTGATGGGAGTAGACATTATATCCAGAAAAAAGATACATATTTTCAAAGCAATTTGATCAGCTTAGTAGTGAGAAAACTTTGAAATCCAAAGTTGTGGGAGACTCTACAATTGTATTGATTTGAATTCTAGGATTTTGTTTCTAGGAATGAGGAAGGAGTAACAGAGACTTTATTAGAAAACAGACAAAAATGCCAAAGGAATTCATGACCAAGTGATATTTTCCACAACTTGTTCAAATGTTTCCAAGGAGGAGCAAAACTATATAGCTCACAGCATTGATCCATATTAAATGTCAAGAAATACACTAAATAATTTGTATCCAGACAGATACAGACCACTATTCTAAGGGAAGGGGAAAAATAGATATGTGTGGGGGCAGGATATCAAGAAGATAGAAAAGAGGTCAACCATGGCTGAGGCACAATGCCATTCACGAAAATTAAAGTGTATAAAAGTAATAGCATAAAAAATAATCGTGGAAAATCATATGAATATCATGTGATGATGTATTAATTACTATAGTTATTATATTTGAAGTGAATTTTTTATATATCTAATATTGTCATTGGTTTCTCTTAAGGATTTAATAAATTCAGATACTATCTAGATAATTGCAACATGGGCCCATGTAACAAATAACTTGCTTATGCCTCTTGGATTAGTGGTATATAAATAAGCTAAGTCTACTTCTCATCATTTAGTCACAAAGAAAGTAAGTGGTGGTCACTCCAGAAGAGGCAGGAGCTACAGCAGGATTTTATCTTGCTGTCAGGAAGAGATTGTACACAGCGATTTGTTATTTATCATTGCATGAGATTATCTTTATTTCTTTGATTTGGAAACATGCACATCAGTTAGTTTTAATAAAAAGAAATGTGTTTGGGTAATATTCTTAATTCAAAAAGCCTTTATCTACCAAAGACTGAGATATGATTCCAAAGGTTTCTATGCAAATTAAATATAAAATTATAGGAAGAACACTGGGTAGATATTAGTACAATCATTAAAGAGAGTTATGAGAAATGATGCAATGAATCTTATGACCTTAAAGATATCAGTGATGGAAGCCAAACATGGTAGCTACTTAAAAGAGCATCAATCATTCTAGCCACTATAAAATTTGTCCAGCCCCTAATATGTGATCTTCAACAATTCTATATATCTATATAATTTATCCTAATTAGAGTCTTCTCCAACATTTATTATCCCCCCAAATCTATCAACTCACCTTCATTCAAACCTATTCCATTCCCAGAGTAGTGAGTTTTGTTTTTGGCTTGTGACCCATTTAGCTTGTACATGCCCATCTATATGACCACTGGGCTGGAAATATACATTAGAGCCTAGAGGAGTCACCAGTAGGTATACACATGAAATCTTTGGGCCTTGTTGTCCCTGAATCTATCAGTGGCAAATAGTTCAGCAATGAATGGTGAGTGACCTTGAGACCCTTCAACACCTATGTATGGCTACCAACATGCACATTTATGTGTAGACCCAATGTAGGCATCCATAGTTACTTTGGGATCAGGTTTGTGATAACTACACCTAGCATGCTAAAGAAGAGCAACATAAAAATATAAAAATTCTTTAATTGCTTCTACAAAATAAAAAAACACTATGTAAAAAACGTTAAACCTTTGCAATTAATACCACGTGATCTTCTAGATCTGAACCCAGGCATGTCAGGTCATTTCACGGTGTTCATTTGTTCAGAACCAAAGCTGCAATAAAGTTGCTGATAAAGCATAAATGAAAGCTACCAAAAATGCTTTTCATTACACATTTGATTTTGAACTAATTTCTGGCTGTGTGTATTCAGGAACCTTTTCCTGCTATCATGCTTTGATCAATCACCTTACCCAGTGTGTAGACTTAGATGCGATTGCAACACACCATTTTAGAAAGTTGGAAATGTGTATGTTTGCATGCAAAGTAATACATATATTCTGTATCCAAATTAGTGTAGTTCAGGGTAGAAAAGTACAAAGGATCTTATGTTGAAGGCTTGGTCCCCAACAGAACAACTTTTACTGATTCAGAGGTAGTACTCTTGGGGAAGTGATTGAGGCCTCTAACTTAGGCTCATAAGTGAAGGAGCTACCAAAGAGGGGTGGAAATTGGATGCCCTTTGAAGGCAATAGGCCCTTGAAAGTGTCCCTTGGTGGTTACAGCTCTCTGTCTTGTGGGCTTCTACCTTTAGGCTTTGTCTTCTCACTTTCTGCTATTTCTCCCCTCTGTCACTCTCTGTGTCTTCTTTCCACTTTCTACCTCTTCCTCTTTCTATTCTATCTTCTCTCTCTCTCTCTCTCTCTCTCTCTCTCTCTCTCTCTCTCTCTCTCGTATTTTGTCACAGCTCCTTAAAACTGATAACACATGGAAACATTTAAACACATGACTATATAGTTGTATACTAAATAATTCCAGAAGGTACAGACTGACAGCATAAATTATACAGACTTATCTCATTGTTTTCTTTATATTCAGTTAGCTCATTTAATAGAACATTCATATGCAAGGTACAGGAGGCATAATGTTAAATGCTAAATAAATCTATTTATTTTGTTTTTCTACCATTTTATGCCCTTTGAAGGCAGTAGGTTCCTGAAAGGGTCCCTTAGGTGGTGGCATTGCTGTCTTGCTGGCTTCTCTCTTCTATCCTTTTGATCTACCATAAAATCAATTTATTTTATTTATGTAAGTGGAGAAGATGCCATGGACTTGGGCTGGTTTAGTAAGTATCATATCATCATTCAAAGCAGATTAAAACTGTGTGTTTCATTGACCTTATGTATTGAAATTGAAAATGATTGGCTCAGGTAATAAGGTGAAAACTGTCCATATTCTTCAAGGTCAATAGTTAGGAAGGTTATCTCTGTATTGCCAAATTAAATTAATTTTGGTTTAATGGTATCCTTCATATCACTCTGTTTTTATATTATTCATTTGATGTGTGTGCGTATTTTTTTCTGTACATATATGCACAAACTGTGTCTGGTACCCATGGGAGTCAAAACAGGGAGTTGGATCCCTTGAAACAGAAATTACAGACAGTTGTGGGCCACCATATAAGAGGGAGAATTGGAGTTTAGTCCTATGCAAGAACAAGTATTCTTAACCACTGAGGAATGTCTCCAGAACTTTGGCATTTTTAAATTCTATAAAGTAAATTTGAGAATTATCTTAGTATTTAACAAACCATAGATTATTTAAGGATATATTCTTTTTTTTTTTTTTTTGAGACAGGGTTTCTCTGTGTAGCCCTGACTGTCCTGGAACTCACCCTATAGACCAGGTTAGCCTCAAAGTCAGAAATCTGCTTTGCCTCTGCCTCCCAAGTGCTGGGATTAAAGGCATGAGCCATCACTTCCTGGCTTAAGGATATATTCTTAAAGCAAATAACAATGTCAGCCAGTTATATCAGCCAAATTTTAGTTAATCTCAAGTAGATAAATTATACTATTTCTATATAAAACAAATATATGATCAGAAACTCAAATGCCCTGCTAAGTTAGTTTCTCAGTTATAAACAAATCAAGATATATCTACATCACTATGAATAAAATTGTTTTCTCATGCCTGCAACAAATTAATAGAAATTTCTTAGGTCCAGCAACAAATTAATAGAAGACACTAGGCCCTGCTAATGCCCCCTGACTCTATCTACTTCCCCCACTCAAATTGAGATAACTTATTATTCATCCTCAGACTAGAAGTTCAGAATAGAAAATTGCTAACAGCCAGTCTTCCCTGCAAGGTCATCTAATAAGCTTTAAAATAAACAACACAAAACATAGAGTAGAAGTTGTACTTAGATTTTGTTTGGAAAAAAAAACAAGGTAAAGGAAAGTGTCCTAGAAAGGTGAGATTTGGATGCTATGTGAGTTTGTGCTTTCCTTGGTACTCAGATAATAAGGAAAGGGAAAGGGGCCTGCATTGGGGTTTTAAAACCTGTGCTCTGTGCTCAGTCAGCATGGCTGCTCTCCTAGGCTGATGTCTCACTTCACAAGATAATGAAATAAGACTGCTTTGTTTTTGCTACTCTGACTCACTAGTACTTTTATTATGAAGTGAGGGTCCCTCTTTCTTCCATATATATCACTTTTATTTTTAAATCATAAGTGCCTTTTCATGTTGTTGAATGGAGCTTTCTGGATCTCCTTTAGTTCTGAGGTCTGCCCAACTCATGAAGAGTTCTTTGCTGCAGTAAACTCTATTAAGTGTAAGGATTTTTTTTTTTTTTTCAGCATGTTCAGGTAAATAACTGAGACGGAATTGTTAAGACTGACAGTGAACCAGGTGGTAAAATTGTCTTGGGATTTGGTAGACACGAACAGCAGTGAAGTGGGATAAATACACAGATATATGATTTCAAGGTGCCAGGACGGGGACAGAAAATAATAAAGAACAGGATCTCTGCACAGACATGTGGTGTAAGAAGATACCATACAAAAAGAGAGGCAGTAAGCCTATAGTCAGGGGAAATAGCAATCATCTCAGAGTCCTTTAGGGCTGCCAAAGTCCTCAAGGATAAATCTTGTTATCCTATAGAACAAAGAGAACGGGCTGTTCCTGGGTAGATGAAAAAGAGAGGTGATGCCTTTTTCATAATTGAATCAGAAGCATTCAAAAGATGAGACTGTAACTTACACATACAATTTGTCCCCTAAAGTTCCCATAGTACAAGTTAGACCTCAGCTGGTTGCATAATTGAAAGCTGCTTTGAGGATAATTTTTTTCTCATTACAATTGAAAAATACCTGACAAAAGCAACTCAAGGGAGGGAAAGAGAAAGGTTTTTTTTTTCCACTCATAGACTAGAGATACAGCTTATCCTGCCAGGAAAGGCATGGCAGCAGGAACTTGAGGTGGCTGGCCACAGCAGAGTCTCAATTAGGAAGAAGAGGAAGATGTGTGCTTCCTCATTTTGATTCATTGTACGGTCAGCTCAGGGAATGGTGTTCTCACATCTTCCCACCTCACTTAACCAAATCTAGAAATGTTATCACAGTCACAGATACATGTAGAGCTTTGTCTGTTTACTAAGTCCTTCTAGATTCTGTCCAGTTGACACTGTTAACTGTGACACTGAAGAAGCTAAATTGGCAGGTTATAGGTCTAGGCTATTGGTAGGACATGGGTCATTGGAGGCATGCTATGCTGGTTTTAAATGAGAAATATATGCTGAGATATTTAAACTCAATCCCCAGTCAGTGATGCTGTTTACATCTTTGTCTTGTGTCTACTTTTCTTTTCTGTGCATCATGTTTGAGGTTAAAGATGTGTGTTCTCTCAGCTTTCTGCTCGGGGAGCCCACCAACATGCTGTCCCCATTAAGGACTCTAACTCTCTAGAACTGTAAGCAAAAAAAAAAAAAAAGAAGAAGTCTCCTATAAGTTACCTTAGTCATGGCATTTTACCATAACAATAGAAAACTAATAGATAAGATATGGGTAAGTATGCCTTGGCTGATTTCCCTCTTTCTATCTCTTTCTCTGTATACGTCTCTGTCTTTGTCTTTCTATCCTCCTGTCTCTCTGTCTCTCACTCCTCCTGGCCCAGCCTTTCCTCACCTCAGTTGTCTTTGAACTTGCAGTGTTCACATCACAGTCTTTGGGATGCCAGAATTACAAACATTGCTGTCATACCCAAACTTAGAGCAAGTTTCTGAATCCTAATGTGTATCTCTGAAGAATATACCCTAACTGTGCCGACAGAAATCTTCCAAATGAAGTCTGCCTTTCTCCAAAAGTTGACGTTTCTCTTTGCAGTAAAGAATTAGATGAATCAGGTGTGTCAAGTTCTTGTGAATAATTTTATCACGAACACCACCAACTTCCTGTAATAACGTGTTTAACTTACAAAGTAGTTTCTGTTAAAATTGCATCTGTCACACCTTCATGCACACTTACACAAAAAGGAGCCCTGTAGCAAATTTTTTTTCTCAACAAGAACTTTCAGTTTTCAATTCTGTGAAGTGAAATTGAATGACATCATCCACCTTTTAAATGTAGCTAATTTTTCAAGAACTAAACATTCAATGGGAGTACGTGCTCTTTGTGGGATTTTGCCCAATTTTCTACTGTGCAACATGTGACATAATTACCAGGTAAGATGCTTAGATCTATAATAAAAATATACCCACATTTTACATTTTAAAATCAAGAAACAATTAAGCTGTGAATTTCATGCTACTATTACCTCTAGCATAATTGCCAGACAATTTTCAGGCCATAAATAACCCTGCAATTACTTAATACTTTTTATGGTCTATAGTCTACATGGCAACAATTACATTATTACAGAATAATTACATGAATTACTTTATTTGTAATTGCCATTAAAAAGCATTATTCTACCACTTTGTTCAAAGCACAAAGACTGAGTACAATACATGTAATGCTTTGTACTTGATCTATTATCAGGGAATTACCCCTCTACCCTTTATCATATATTTAAAGGAGCACATACAGGAGTTTCAGTGGGTCATTTGTCAAATGTTCTTTTTGTGCTTTAAAACATAGTTGGTAAAGCAAGACAAAGCAAACTTCTTAATTCGTTTCATTATTTTCTTCTACAAGTCATGATGCAAGAATGCTCTACAAAACATTAAATGCTCTGAATATGATTTTAGGGACACACTAATTATAGATTTGGTGTTACAGTAAATAGGTTCTGAACAGCTAGATGTAACTATAATATGTTGATTTTCCTGGGACCAAAGGATATTTGAATGGGCCTAAAAATTAAAGTATAATTTTATCAGAATAATGGGTTTAATTGATTCTAATGAATTTAAAAGCAACTGCTCAATGCAAATTAGATATACAAGCAATCAAATGAGGATGAGCCAGGTGGAAACATTGTCATTTTATGTTGATTTCGTAGTCATGTCCCTGTTATAATCATCATTTTACTGCAGACCAATTTCATTTGGGGGCTGAGGAAATTTCTGTCTGTGGGAGGAAGATATCCTATGTCTCTCTCTCTGGCAAGGGAAAACAGAACACAGTGTCTCATCTTTATGTTGACAGATAGCAGATGTTCATTCTCAGGAGAGAGAAAGTCTCTGCAGAAATCTAAGTTATTGTTAAATTACTACTCCTGAGATTAGGAAGAATTTTATTGTTAAGGCATTGTATTATATAGGGTACTAGGGAACCCAAGCACATCCATGCACATCTGTGTACATATTTGTGTATGTGTATATATATATGTGCATATTTATATGCACACACACACACACACACACACACACACACACACACACACACACGAGTTGGAAGAAAGCCAAGTTCAAAAATCAAGGATTACAAGCTTCAGAATTCTCTTTGGCACAGAAGACGACAAATGTGTTTTATTCAGTCCTTCTGAAGATTGTAAGGCTTATATATTGATTGAATGAGGATTATTCATAATATGCATAGAAATCTGATTTATTCCAAGTACATAATTTCAATAGTTACTTCATTCAAAAATATTTGGGAAAATGGTTGACCATATGCCTTGGAACCATGGTCCATGAAAGGGGATATATGAAATTACCATGATAGACCTTGTGATTGAAACATATCCAAATACACATAGGGGAAATTTTTTTCACAGTGGGCAGTATACAAATCTACAACATATGCTAGCAAATAGTTTTTATGTTGCAATTTTTACGTATCTGTATCTAGACCTCTGACAGTAACAGTGTTTTGGGGATTTAGATATGGGAGAGATAGTAAAAATGCTGTAGGTGCCAGGATACTTTGAAGTGCTTGTAACAGCCACATCTAGTATTACAATCAGAATGCCATGCTGTGCCATCTATTCTTCAGCATGCTTCTGCCTCTAAGAGTTTCTGGTTCTACATTGGTGACAATGGAATTATGTGACAGAACTGTTCACCAGAGTAAAGAATGCCATTAGGGTATCTAATATAAGAGCTCCACATCACCTAACGGGTCACTGCATTGTTTAACTTTGTGTGCAAAAGTGAGAGTGCCAGTGGCATTCAGGTATTGATGTGATGTCTCTGGTCTGTAATCCCAACTCTCAGCAGACTATACCAAAATGATTGCAAGCCTGAACTATGTAGCTGGTTAGCCCCATCTTAAACAGTGAGGCTCCATCTTAAAAATTAAGTAAATGAAATATATGATTAGAATTAATTAGAAAAGATTAGAATAAGATTTTTTAATGTACTACATGATATCTTTAGAACAACACACTTGTAAAATCAGGGAGACATGTAGTTGCAAGGTATGTCAGAATCAAATATGCAACAATGAAAATAAGCTAAATGTTTTGGATGGTAGAAAATAGCAGCAAGAAATCTGCATGGCAAGAAATTTAAGAGACCTTTGCACTAGGTCTTTGAGGTGGAGGACTTGAGGAATTCGAGTGTTTTGTGTTTTTTCTTCACTCCTATACTTAATCCTTGTCACCTCAAAGATGGTAATTCACTGAAACTCAGTTGAACACTCTCTAATATCATGTTGAAAATGTATTAAATGAGTCTTACAGAATCACCTGTGTGTGACCTGTGTGGGAAGGAAGGAGTCAGAGTATTAGGCAGGGTGGACAAGAGACCTTTGCAAACCATGACATTTGATGAGCGTATGGGAAAAGCTAAACTAAATTAACAAACCCACAAAAACTCACTGCTTACCTGTTTTTAATCTCAAATGTCAAGATCTGTTCTTACCCATGATATCTGTAGTCTTGTTAATGGGCCATGTAACCAGACAGAATGATTTCTTGGATGGCATTCTGAATGTAATGCACCTTCAGATAATTCGTCTGAGTGGTTGTAATAATCGTGACCAATTCTAAACCTCCACATCACACTAGAAGCTCTGCATTAATTATTAATTATTAATTATTATCACATCCATCCTTTAGTGAAGCCCTGCTTTACTTAAGGCACAGAGAGTATGTGGTCTCCCAGAGGTTAAGCATTTACCCTCTCTCAGATAGATATTGGAAGGAGCGGTCTCATTCAGAGTAACCACAAACACTATGCCTATTTTAATCCCCTGCAACATTCCCTTGTGATTAAATTTAACATATAACTCTCAGAATGGATTGTAAAGGTATCAGGAATGGGAAACAGAAAATAAATGCTGCCTTTCCAGTGAATACAGAGTATTAATTATTACAGATGTGATTCCAAAGCTTTCAGATGAGCTGTTATTTTTACACACGGATGTTTTCTCTTTATAAACCACATCAAAGAGCCTGCAGATAATGTATGCAAATTTCTATAGCCCCTTGTCTCATAATTCCCAAGGATGCATTACTGATAGAATTTCAAATATCCTTTTTTTTAAGTATATGATTTAAGAAATTTCTTAAAGGATATATATCCATATGAAGGCACATTTTATTATCTGTGTTTCAGGAATTATTTGCTTCTGAAAATGCTTAAAAATGGTTGGAAATGAATATTTTATGCCTTTTTTGTATGAAGCTGATAAAATACAATACATACTGATTAATGCTTTCATAAGAGGTATGAGAACTTTTCATTATGCTTGCCTATCATTTGATATGCAATTGAATTTCCAATACTCACATTTTAAGACAATGCTATATTCTGTGGCTAACCTCTATTAATTTTCTTTTATGCTGCAAGAGATGGCCACTTTCTTAAATTACTATAGTTGCTTTATTTATTTTTGTTTAGTTAAAATTGTTAGACAACAAAATAGAACTAGTGTTTTGGGCCCTGTCCATCAGGATGGGTAATTTTATTTTAGAATAGTGGTTCTCAGTCTTCCTAATGTTGTGACCCTTTAATATAGTTTTTAATGTTGTAGTGACCCCCAACCATAAAATTATTTCATTATTACTTCATAAATGTTATTTGTTCACTGCTGTTAAACAAAATGTAAATTATCTGTGTTTTCCAATGGTCTTAGGGGACCCCTATGAAAAGGCCATTCAATCTCCCCAAAAGGGGTTGCAACCAACAGTTTGAAAACCGCTGACTGAGAAAATGGCAGATTGTGATCTCATTTCTGTTTCTGTGCATACCAAGGTTCCAAATTTGTATTCCTGGACTTTTAAAAATTCAATAATTATAGGCTCGAAGATAAAAATTTACCCAGACAAGTTAGCACTACTGAAATTCTTCCTGTTTTAAAAACTTGTTTGTGTTTCTTTTTTACTTAAAATATTAAGCCTAAAGAATTTTTCTTTTTCTGGAAATGTTGCCTTGTAGTATAGAAAAAGTTCAAATACATCACTGTGTAAATGTTGATATACTTTTCAGCCTGTTACCACATTAAAAAGGAGTCCCTCTCTCAAAGCTGTACTCCATGTCCCTTCATAGACTCTAAACTACAAAATTACCCTGTATACAACTATTTTTTACCCCTACATGTTTTACAGTATTTAAAGGGTAGTGATAAACCACATATTAGAACAGAAGTAATATGACCCACAGTGGAAATGTCATCAATTATGGATAAACAGAGTGGTTTTATATTTTTATAGAATAAATACAACTTTCGTTGTTTTCTTGAGGTAACCAGTAACTATATCTTGTTTTCATTTTCAAATTATTTTTATTGGGCAATAAATTATGACAGCTTTGTTAATAGAGGGTATTGACATCTTTTATAATAATCATGTTTGCTGAATTGAACCAAAGTACTCTGAGTAGAACTCCAAGTGGGTTGGTGGCCTTATTGAGCTCAGCCTGCATCCCTGTGGCCTCAGGGCTTGCTTTTTATGAGAGTAAAATAATAACCATTTAGTGGGTGAACCAGCTGTTAATAGCTATGAAATTATTCTGAAATAAGAAATTAGTTATACTTTATATTATGTAACAAAATGCAAAAATAGACTTTTTAAAGTTTACATCCAAGTTAATCTTCATTCTCTTTAGAAAATGAGTTATGTGTTATATATTATTTTAAAAGCTAGAAGGTAAATTCCATTAACTATACCTAACTTAGGCAATATGGATGCAGCTGACACCTCACGGGACATAATAAAGTCTTTTGAAAGTAGAGTGCTCATAATTCTACAGATGAGACATATCAAGGTCAAAAAAAGGAAAGGTATGCTGATTCTATATATTAAATGGAAAATAATTTATACAATATATCACATTGACACAAGCCACCACAGGTCAAGAGAAGTATGCCTTATGAAGAGAATTTGAGGGGTGCATATTCTTTTTGTGCACATGACCTTATTTGTTGATGGTTTTATTTTATTTTTATGTTAGAACAGGGCAATGATGTGCTAAGTTTGGATAACTAACTTTTCATGTTATTTCCTCTGTGTGTCTGTTGTGGGTGTGTCTGTGTGTCCATGTGTGCCTGTATATGAGTTTGATGCTTGTGTGTGAGCTTCTTGATGCATGTTCACATTTGTATACACATGGTAGCCAGGATAGTATGTCAGATGTCTTTCCCTATTGCTACCACCTTATTTTAATTATGTTGCATGCAAAGGTAAATGTGCTTTATTTACTTTTTATTTATTCTTTAAGTATTTCATACGTCTATACAAAATATATTGATACTCTTTCCACTCAACTCCTCCCAGATTTCTTCCTTCCTATGTCATTCCTAAAATCCTCTTCTTTTCTTTTAATCCAATAAATCCAATTAGTGTTGTTACATGGGTATGGAGCCATCTGTAAGCTTTGTTCATCCTAACTTTTCAAAATGTATTTTTATTTGTCAAACTCAAACATAATCACACCATTACCTTTCTTTTCTCCAACTTCTAAAATTTTCCATTTGTCAGACATCCTTATTCATTTTTAAACTCATGGCCTCTATTTCTTTAGTGTTTCAAACATTCTCTCTCTCTCTCTCTCTCTTTCTCTCTCTCTCTCTCTCTCTCTCTCTCTCTCTCTCTCTCTCTCTCTCCACACAGGTACGCACACACACAGGTTTAAAGTAGAAAGGAGCTCATATGGGAGGAAATATTGCAAGAGCCAGAGGAACAGGACATTTGCTGTGAGATCTTTGCCTCCTAAAATATATTAGAAAACCTACATTAAACAAGACCTGAACCAGGATAGCATCTTATTTTATTTTATTATTTTATTTTGAAAGAAAGCTTCTTCACTGAATGTGGAATTCCCTCTTTCAGCTATGCTGGCTAGCCATTGACCTAAATCAATCCATTTATCCCTGCTTCCTTAAGTACAGACCAGGAATTCTAATTATTATACTCATGCATCCCTAGTAAATTCTGTTTACTAATTAAACATTTTCTGCATCCCAACATTTGCTATTCTATAAATAGCAATGTATCAAGATAAAAGTTTCATTGAACAGGAACCATGTCCTTCGCTTATGTAGAAATGACTTCATACTTTTCATCAACATTCTGAACAGGAAGCATGTCCTTCACACATGTAGAAATGACTGCATGTATTTATTGCCTTTGCAAGAACTGCCAGGGCTCTGCTACCTTCAAACAAAAGTCATCTAGACTATTTATACAAATTTATATCACAAATTTGATTGAAATCCTGTGAGATATAGGTACCATTGTCATTTAGTGATTAAGAATCTGATCCTAGGAATTCAATGATATTCTATGTTTGTATGTCAAGTGATACAAAGTCAGTTTCCCGTTCCAAATTAATAATAGTCCCAAGTCGGTTATTTTGTACCCTTTGGAATACACCTGGACAAGATGGAAAGACTACTGGTACTGCCTCAAGGGGTTTGCACATAAAGTCACTTAGAGGTTAGTTATGTAAGTGGAGTAGTAACCATATTTAGGAATAGTTTAATAAGATGGCATTAGATGGGGCCATTTTGTTCACATTTATCTGTAATAAGGGAAGGGCACAGAAGAGGAATGAGTCTCCAACAGTAATCACACTGTCATTTCAGATCTGTGTAGTCATGAAGAAACTGAAGACCTAACACAAGAAACCAAAGACTAGTTTGTCTAAGGCCAGATGAGAGTAGTGACCATGGCAGGCTGGACACTGGATGCTAATTTCCAAATTCTACATACCGTGTTCTGAAAGTATACAGATATAAGATGTTCTATAAAAATCCCAGTTGTGAAAAAATGCCTAACTACATGCCTCCATTTTATTTTCCATATTGTATCAAGTACAAGGCTGATTTCTTCCCTATATTTAAGTCCTTCTCATAAATAAATAATGTTCTCAGAAGGATAAATCCTTACCAAAATAGTGCACTTTGTATAAAGTGTAGCTGGCAAAGATTTTCTTCCAAACTATTGTAAAATTAGCAACATTTGTGGGAGTTGAAAGAAGGGCGGCTGAGCCTGCTGAGAAGCAGTACAGGTCCATGCAGAACTGGTCAAGCCCTGAGGCAGCAAAGAGCCTCTGGGTCACAGAGTCTGGAGGTCCAAAGTTGGGGCGATGGAAGTTGCTGAGGCTGGACAGGAGGAGGAGAGAAGGTCTGATCCCAGCGCAGCACGGCTGAGGCAGAATGGGGCTTTGGAGAACCAATGGGCAGATGAGCCTTCCTTTAGAAACTCTGAAGATTTTGTAGGTAGGTGAATGAGGAAGAATTACTTGGTGAAGATGTACTCAAAACTCGGCCTCAGGAAGTAGATGGGATTGGATTGCCTCAGTGATTGTTGTGGACAATGTTCATCAGGTGGGACCCGACCAGATTGAGAAGCTCAAAAATATTATCTACAAGATCTTCTCCAAGTTTGGAAAAATCATAAATGACTATTATCCTAAAGAGGACAAAAAGACAAAAGAGTACATCTTTCTGGAATATGCTTTTCCCACCCATGCTGTGGTAGCTATGAAAAGCACAAATGAATACAAACTGGATAAGCAGCACACTTTCTGGGTCAACCTCTTTACTGATTTTCATAAAATCAGTGATGAGTGAGACATTCCAGAAAAACAGCCCTTCAAAGACCTTTGCTTTACTGGCTGGAAGAGGCAGAAAGTAGAGATCGATTGGTACACTGTGAATGTTGAGAGTGGAGACAAGACATCCATCTTCTGGTGAGATGGACAGATATTTTGTCTGGTGACATGGTTCTACTTGCTTCACAGACAGAGACATATATGCACTGGTCCCCTAAGGGCACCTACATGCCCACTTTCCATCAACGGGGTATCACCCTCTTTGGAGGAGACAAGTTTAAGCAGATCCAGTGGTTCAGCCACTAAGGTGTTGCAGCTCATTGCTATCTCTCCTGTGAAAGATACCTGGTGACTTTCAGTCCACTGATGGACACACAGAATGACCTTCAGGCCTTCGTCATCTGGGACATCCTCACAGAGCATAAGAAGAGAGACTTTCATTGTGAATGCTCAGCCAACTGGCCCATCTTCAAGAGGAGCTGTGAGAGCAAATTCTTTGCAATGATGACGTTAGATACTCTTAGCATCTATGAAATACTTTCTATGGGCCTTATAGATGAGATTGAAGATCTCTGGAATAAAAGGTGTTTCTTGGTCTCTGGATGGTAGCATCATTACCTTTTGGGTGCTGAAAGACAAAGATATTTCAGCCAGGGTGACCCTGATGCAACTCCCCACCAGCCAGGAGATCCGAGTGAGGAGACCATCACAGCCTTTGCCTGGGAAGTCAATGGCAGTAAGTTTGCTGTGCTTCATAGGCCCCTTGGATGTCTGTCTCACTTGTGGACTATACTGCAAGCTACACTGGAAGAAACATGGAGATTACCTGTGTCTAAAAGTGAACAGATCTCCAAAAGGCACACAGGGTGTTGTCACAAACTTTGAAATCTTTTGAATGAGGGAGAAGATTTTTTACCTGTTGACATTGTTCAGATGAAAGAAACCATCATAACCTTTGCTTGGGAAACCAATGACAGGAAGTTTGCTGTGCTTCATAATGAGATCCCTTGGATATCTGTCTCCTTCTATCACATGAAGAGCAATGGGAAAATCAAACTCATCAATATGTTTGACAAGCAGCAAAGAAACACCATCTTCTGAAGTACCCAGGGACTGTTCATGGTGCTGGCCTGACTGAGGAATAAGAGCCCTGCCTTGGCAAATGGAAATGTTCGTGAACACTTCAGATCTTCAGATTGCATCGTCATGAACATCACAGAGCACTTCATGGCCTCTGACATTGAGTGGGACCGAACCGGCTGCTACATGGTCACCTCTGTGTCATGGTGGAGCCATAAGGTAGACAACGCTTATTGGCTGTGGACCTTCCAAGGTTGCCTTCTACAGAAGAACAACAAAGACCGTTTTTGCCAGCTGCTCTGGAGACAAAGGCCCCAGATAGTCCTCATCCATGATCCGATAAAGCAAATTTTAAAAGGATCTGAAGAAATACTCTAAGAACTTTGAACAAAAGAATCACTTGAGCCAGTCGAAAACTTCAAAGGAGCTGGTGGAAAGAAGGTGGACCATGATGGAGGACTTCCAGCAATACCAAAAAATGGTCCAGGAACTCTATACAAAGCAGAAGAATGAGTGTCTAGAACTATGGGGAGAGGTGAACACTGATGAGCTGGACCGCAACATGGATGACTGGGAGGAAGAGACCATTGAGATTTTTGTCACTGAGAACATTCCTCTGGGAAGTCAGGAGAGACATCACTACTATGTGTCACTGTGATGTGCCCAAGATCCAAGGCCACTCTTCACAGAGAGCCTCAGGCTCAGCTCTCATCTGTGCTTTATTGCTCTGGACCGTGAGTGCATGAAGGGTTCTTTCACCCTGAGATAGCTCTTTGCCTTCAGTCCTGAGAGGACACTGGATCCTTCGCTCTCACATTGCCCTGTTTGCGATTTTACCAGCCATGTCTGCATTGGAGCCTCACTGCAGTGCTCCTGGAGGCTCCTTTAACTCCTGCTGCCATCCATGGGGTTCCATAGCCTCCAACTGCAGCTCAGTGGGCTTTCCACTCATGGGGCAGTGTCCTGGAGACCATCAGGGAGTCTGCACACTTACCACTTACTTATGCCAGAAGCTGAGGAGGCACCCCAGTACCTGTTCAGATTGTGGCAAAGCCTTTGGGCAGGTTGGATGTGGAAATAAAAGCAACCCTTTGTGAAAAATATAGCAACATTTGCATGTTTAAATAAGAATTAATTATGGATATTAAAATTATATCAAGACTGAAACTAGAAAAAATAAAATTGCTTATACTACCCTCACGTATTTTTTTTTTGTCTTTTACTCACATATGCCTGCTGTCGGTTATCATATGAATAATTTGTAATTAATTCTCAGATTTGGAAAACTATAAGTTAATTCTCTGCTTGAGTTTATGAGTATATCTTGCAATTGACTAATAACTCTTTCATATCTAAGTACACGAAGCCCAAAGAGTATTATCTTCTTGTTGCTTAACTTTTCCCTCTAAATGCAACAGCTTCCATAGTGAGCATGATGCAAGTTATGGAGCAGGCACATGCAATCATTGCAAAGATCGTCTTCTCCTGAGGCATGAACTCCTTTTGTTTGTAACATGTTGTCATGACTCCAGAGAATTTGAATTGAGCCAAGTTCTTAAGCTGCCCCTTTGCTTTTATCTGTGAATAATAATAATAATAATCTGTGAATAGTATATCAATCTTTGTTTTGCTTGTTCTGTTGTTTCTTTCATCTTGCTTTATCTTGCTTTATTCTCGTATTTATTGATGTAAACTGAGACCCTTTCTCCATTTTTTCTTCCTCTATTCCTTCATACTTTTTTGCCTTCCATCTTCCATTGGATGTTATGTCTCACTATATACCTAGAGTTGACTCCTTTCTACTGTGAAATAAGGTCACTGAGAAGAACCTGAAGGAAATGGCAAAAGCAACTACATCGAAGTTGTTAAGTGTGATTTCTCTGGCACACCTTGCCAACCAGTCCGTGAACTGCTTCAGAAATTGTCCCAATGAAACATATTAAGTCATCATTTCAATTATGGGCCACTTTCACTTGGGTTTTCTTTTATTTGCTGCTAAAAGAGCCTCCTAACTCATGCCTCCTCACTGCCTTCTGGGAAAGACATAGCCCTCAGATTTGACAGTGGAACTACACTGACTGAAAGAGGTAATGGTCACTCTTGAATGAACTCCCTGCTCAATGGCAGAGAAGATAAAATGACTTTCCTTTAAACCAAAACCTGACAGGAAAGTTATTATCACTGATTATGACTTTTTTTCATTGCCCTCATCTTTCTCAACAGCAAGTGGTGAAAAATCTTTTTGAAAGAAAGTCAGTCATGGTCAAAATGGATTGCAATGCCTAGGGTGGAGATGACTTTGATTCAGAGTTACTGCAAGTATGGCTACCCCTTGGTCATTTAAGAACAACTAACTTTCCAGTAGTTCTATTAAAATGGGTTTGATACAAATTTGAGTTGAGATTCCCAGAGAAAAGAAATTATTTAAATCAAATGTTTAGAATAAACATAAAATGGTCCAAAATGTCTTCTGTATAGCAGGATAGTTTGACATCACTCTTCTAGTCTAGGATTTCGATTTCACTGTGAGGTACTATCATTATAAACTTTCCTTGTCCTTACTATCATTATCAACTCGTCCTTATTCAACAGGGGTTATTTTCTAATGTATATCAAAAATTTCCCTTGATGCCTTTCTAAAATGATTGAATCATTTCTCATTTATAATATGGTTCTTCTGATAAAGTATTGCAGTACACAAATCTTTAGATAGATTTCAAATATTGTTATATGTATTCAGTTTATATGCTCCTGAATTATCCAAAATATTAAATACATATTTTCCTGGGTTTGTAAAGGTTTCATAGATATAAAGATTTGTTTTATAAAATCATTATTTTCTGTATACCATTAGTTTGTGAAGGAATATTTGCCCTCACAGATTTTCTTCTTAATGTATATTGGGCTTCATAATCTCACATCTCCACTATTGCCTATTTCTGTGTTCCTTGCTATTAGTTTCAATTATTATTTCCTAATTGTACTCAGGTGTATTAAAATGTTTTCTAAATATTTGTCAGTTATATGGAATAAAATAAATGAAGTGACTGGTTATAACAGAAATAAATAACATAAAATAACAGAAATGGGGTGATGATGTTTATAAAGAAAATAGATAATATCAAAATATCTTTTGTAGATTTACCAGGTTTGATTTCTACATTTTTTTCTTAGGAGATAATAAAAGATTTTGGTTCCTGGCTTGGCAAATATTCTTGAATTATACCAACAAAAAATACTTTAGGGTACTTTTTTTTTAACTATCACAGAAAAACAAAATTTTTCAGTGTACAGTGTAGCAGCAGTGACAGTAGTAATGGCATACAGATTGTATGACTGCGCTTTTGAAATTTTTCTCCCTGCAACACTGATTTGGTAAGAGGTATAATAAACCAACTTTCAGTCTGTCCTATCCATCTGTTGGCCACCACTGTTCTACTGTCTGCTTCTGTGAACTTATATTTAGATGCTTCACACGGAGCAACGCATTGTTCAACTTGTGGGTGATTTATTTCATTTATCAAAACATTTTCCTCACAAAGATTTATGTATATATGACATATAATAAAAAACATTTCAGTATGATACAGTCATTTTAATATTATATAAATCATTCCATAGACATTGTATATATTTTCACCTATGTATCTAATCCTTAATTTATTTTATAAACTTATAATTTATAAGATACAGATATGTTGTACTCCTGGTAATTATTAGTCTTAATTTTTTATTCATTTTGATATTATCCTTAATAAAATTGTCTAAAATCTCCTTTTAGGATAGTGTCTTGGTTTTTTTTTTGGGGGGGGGGGGCGGGTGGTTCGAGACAGGATTTCTCTGTGTAGCCCTGGATGTCCTGGAACTCACTTGGTAGACCAGGCTCGCCTTTAAGGAAGATTAAAGGCGTGCGCCACCACTGGCCGACAGGATAGTGTCTTGTTAATAGAAGACTTTGAGTGCTAAAATATATATATTGCAAACTTTCTGGCTTCCTTTGCTAGTTGTATGAGTTTTTGTATGAAATTTCCTACATATACATTTACATATAATGTCATCTATTAAATGAGAGACTTTTACTTCTTTTACAATTTGTAGTTTTTAGTTATTTTTTTTCCTTCAGTTGCTTTACCTAGGCCTCCAAACAATATTTCACATAGCAACCGAGCTAAGCAGGTTTCCAGTTCCCTCTTTCAGAAGATCACAACCTACTCCTCTCCTATGTGTCATTTGGGAGCAGTCTTGAGGAGTTTTCTCACATTGTCAAGCTTCTCTTTTACTCTCAGCAGCCCACAGGCATTCAGAAAGTCCTGCATCTCATCAGTGTTGGATTAGAAGATAAAGAAAGCCATTGGTTGTGGCCCTTTGAAACTGCATTCTGTTGGATGTTAACTTTGTCATTTTTCAATTGCTATAACAAAACACCAGGTCCAAAGCAACTTTTACAAAAGAACACATGTAATTGCATCCATAGGGTTGGATAGAGTCCATGGCTGAGATGATGGGCAGCTTGGCATCAGGCATGCAGTGCTCTGGAGCAGTACCTGAGAGCTTATGTCTCTATTTAAAAACAGGAGGAAGAGAGCACTATCTAAGAATCTTGATACCCCTAATGATGTACCTCCTTCAACAAGGCCACATCTCCCAAATCTTCCAAAAATAATTCCACCAACTGGTATCAAGTATCCCAACACAGACATGCTGCCAGTTCTTTTTCTGTTAACAGTAAGGTGTGCTTGAGAATTCCCTCCTGGTAACTCCTAACCAGGCTGGGTTTAGGTCATTACAGATGAGAACAATTGCTCTATTTCAAGTTTTCGTGAATCTTTTATGTGCTCTCAACCTTACCGAGACACTGAAACTTCATTACCCGTTCTTACACAGGCTCTCTAGAGTTAACATGTCATTAAGTCAATATCTTTGTAGGAAACGGAAATCTAGGATTTCCTAGTCGAGCCCATAGTCCTGCATCATTCAGTCCTTTGAAAGTGCTGTTGTCATTAGAACACAGTGCTCATGAGCATGTCAAAATAAAACCATCCTCACATGAGTTTTTAATGCACACTAAGTTAAACCATGATCGTTTGGAGGCTTCAGGAGTCAAATAGATTCCTTTTTGTTACTTATGTTCAGAATCTCTTGCAAAATTTCCAGAGGAATCAAATAGAATGGAACACAACTTTTAGAATATCTGTCAAAGTAGGAGTTTTAATGCTTTTCTCCTAAATTGTCTTACACAGCTGGATCACAAAAGTTCTTACAAAGGAAAGAGACAGTCTTAAATTATTCAAATCAAGAGACAATAAAACCACTTAAGAAAACCAAGCATATTTAAAAATTTACCCTTTATTGCTTTCATTGTGTTCTTGAATTTATATGACTATTCCATTCATAAGCTACTCTAAAATTTAAAAATTTAAATGCATAGAGTCATTCGAAAACATATAGAAAATATACAAAAATTAAAAGCAAACTTATCTTTTGCTGTACATAAAGGGTTAGTGTGCTACTTTTGTTTTAATGTCATATTACTTGTGTGTCTGTTTATAAGAAAATAGCTTTAACATGATGTAGTAACATGAAGTTATTACACTTCGTTGTTTTGGCATAAGTGCTAGTGTTCCCTGGAGCTGCATTAATAATGGGCAGATATTGAATTTTATGATTCTTTCAATTGACTGCCTAAAATAGTTCTTAATTTAAAACCTAATTATCTCTGCTCAGAGATGCCTGAAAAGACCAAAACAAGATTTAATAAATGTTGACTAGTCTATTTTATTTGTATTCCTGTAGATTTTTCATAAACAATTCGAGCTAAATCTCTGTATACGTAATGAATTTCTGTGTCCAGTCCTTTTTTCTCTAAGAAATATCATATTAAATCATTGTATTCATACATTATTCATTTATATCATAGCTATATTGAAAAATAGCAAAATGGCAGTCCTTATTAATTTCATCTCTGTTATTCAGAATAAATATTTATCTTCCATATTCAGAATATATATTCATTCAATTAAAAGTAGAAGCAAATCCTACTCCATTCATGTTACAGTATTATTTCAAACCTTCCATATACAAATTCAGGGTAATTAAATTTCAGTAAGTAAGTAAGTGTTATTCTTTCCCTTTTTTTTCTACTCAGCCTTTGCTTAGGTAATAAAAAATTTGGAGATCTTAGGCTTGTAATTAATGTTTTTAGTGTTCTCATTTGCTAAACCTCCCAAGTTAATTTGTATGTATGTTTCTATTTATTAGATCCTTTAAGGGTTCAAACTGACATGGAAGAAAATGTAAAGAGAATTTTCTTGACTTTATAAAGGATAGCCACTGGAAAACATTTAGATAAATTTAAAAGTGATTTTTTTTTCCAAAGGCATATATTTTCCAAAACTTAAATTTGGTAGCAAAACTAGAAAACTACATTCTCAAGTGTTGAAATTATCTTTTGTAATTTGTTTTCTATGTGTGACTTGAAGGCCACCTTGACATTATCATTACTGCAGCACCTTATAATTCAGCTACCTCTAACATTTGTAAATGTGTGTGTAAGAAAAAAGAGACAGAGATTTTGACCATTCAATCATATTATCATACCTGGAATAAATATATATATATATATATATATATATATATATATTCTATTTTGCATATATGCAGTATGTATACATGCATACTACCCTATGAATAAGCACATATATGTGTGGGTTTACATTTGTGTGTTTGTTGAGAGAGTCAAAGTCAATGACAGCTGTTGATATCTTTTGCTGAACCCAGAGGTCATAGATTCTGGCTAGTCTGGCTAGGCAATTTACCTGAGGTTTCTCCTGTCTCTGACACCACACATACTTTAAAAAACAAAAAAATACAGGTTTTAAAGATTCGAACTCTGTACCTTCTCACTCATATGCATCAAGCGCCATATTCTCTTGAGTCATTGAGTCATTTCACTAGACCTGCAACATACAGTTTCATTCCCAGCTTGATACGTCACATGTTATATAAGACTCTAAGGAGCCTTAGCTTACCAGGGAACCCCTGAGTGAACCACGTGAGCCCGGAATTGAAGTAAAAAGCAAGAGGAAATTATGCACTCCAAAGAGAGGTTGTGACCCTGGGCAGCCTGTTTGGCCAATTTTTATACAGTTTTTAGGGCAGTAGCCATTGAGCACAATGTGATTGGCAGAACAGTGATTTTTTAAATGATTGGTCTTCAGGGAACAAGGTGGCAAGGACCCCCTTTGTCTGTAAGTGTTGGTCTGTCATTAGGAATGTGTCTACTTGCTCTGGGCCTTCCCCAAGTGCAGGTGGGTTCCCACCTCTGTGGTCTGAGGAATGTTAATTAGCCTCTCCCTACTGGGAAAGCAAGTGTCCCCTGACTGAGGAATGCTAATTAGCCTCTCCTATCCAGAGAGATGAGTGTCTGCAGCTGACCTTTTCACTCACATGGTCAAAACTATTAACTTTATGTGCATTGCCAAGGAACAGCCTTGACGTATAGCTGGGTTCTGAGAGAAGAGGTGTCTTGGAGCAGAGAAAACAAGTTAGTTGGAGTCAAATCCTGGGTCTAAGCTGGTGGCCTATGTTCTGCTAGAGACAGCTTTCTCGATTGCTTTCTCTCTATATTCTGCTTTCATTTCTAGTGAAATGACCCCCCCTCTCTCTTTCTCTCTGTCTGCCTGTCTGTCTGCCTCTCTCTGTCTCTCTCTCTCTCTGTCTCTCTCTCTCTGTCTCTCTCTCTCTCTCTCTGTCTCTCTCTCTCTCTCTCTCTCTCTCTCTCTCTCTCTCTCTCTCTCT
>JANHMN010000010.1:43554036-43569120 GCA_030674055.1 Rhabdomys pumilio | reverse complement strand
CTCTCTCTCTCTCTCTCTCTCTCTCTCTCTCTCTCTCTCTCTCTCTCCTGCAAGAGACAGTTCTCCAAACTACTCTACAAAAAATTCTCTGGATAGCTCATCTCTTACAGATCACAAGCCTAGCTTTTTATTTTACATATCAATCTAGTCATTTACATCAGGTTCCTTTTTGATTTTTCTATGAGTCAGCCACCAAAAACTCCAGCCTCTTGTTTCTTAGGAGACAGCAAGCACACACACTTTTTTTTTTAAGATTGCAAAAGAATTCAGAGATCTGCCTTTATCTGTTAAGCACAAAGATAAGATAGCTGGGTGAGATCTTGTCCTGAAATTACCATTCCTATCTAGTTCAGGCCTAACCCTGTTTTTTCCCAGACTGATGAACTCAGGAATCTATCTGCCATTGTATATAAGCACAAACAAAAAACGTAGCTGGGTGGAATCTCCTGTGATCACCACTCCCAAAATCTCTCCATCTTTATTCTTAATATCTTTCTGATAAGCTGGCTCGCAGTACAGCTACTTTTGTTCCTTTAGATTCACAAAGCCCCTCATATGATTTATATTGCATGCTTACATTTTGCACAGTTAGGAAATTATATATTTTTGAAGTCTTTTTTTAGAGTCTTTTTCCACAGCCATGTTGCTGAGACATTAGCCCCACCTTCACCACCTGTTGTCTCTGTTTATCATGGAGTCATTAACATTAACAAGAAAGGTATTTCTTAAAAAAGAAATATAAAATATATGCATTATTACAAACAATCCTTATGCCCACAGCAGCCATCAACACTCATGGAGTCCCATGCCCTTTTGACCTTGTTCCAAGGTGGAAACCTGGGAACCATGTCTTTCTACCTCTACCAAGGGCTTGCTGGACCCAGTATCTCCCCACTCCCATCCTTCGCTTTTTTTTTTTTTTTAAATTTGAGAGTACAAGCATTGACCAAGTGCTTGACTTGCTTGATGCAAAGTGGAAGAAGAAATAAAACCAATAAGAATAAGCCAAATGTAATGTATTACAGCCAAATCTTAATAAATGAATGGGATGGCTAACTTGGTAAGAATAATACTCTTGTTGGGAAATGTTAATAATGTTTATTAAAAATTACACTTAATTTCTGGCTCCAAGAAAAATGTCTGACAACAGCAACATTTACAAAATAAACCCAGGTCATTGGTTAGTCAAGCTTCAAAGAATGGAAATATGAAAAGTGAATTCTGAAGTTAAACAGGTTGTGATATGAAGAATGACCCATTATCCTTCAGAACTATGAGAGCAGAGAGAAGAGGAAGCTGGAGTTATTAGAACATCGGTCTTATAGGAAGAGATACACAAATGAGAGAAGGAATATGGTGGTCAGAAGGTACTGCCACCTAAATCAGGATTGTAAAAATCGGGTGTGTAATGATTACTGATTATGGTTTTGTTTCTTTTGTCAACTTTACACAAGCTAGAGTAATCCCAGAAAAAGGAAACTCACTGAGATAGTTTCTCCATTTGAATTGATTTCAGTATTTCTGTAGGGCATTTTCTCCATTAATGATTGATGTGGGAGAAGGAGGTACTGTACTGGGAAGTGGAGTGCGGAGGTACTTCTGGGCTGATGTTTCTGGGTTGTTTTAAAACACCAGGCTGAAAGAGCCAAGGAAAGCAAGCCAATAAACAGATAAGTCGATCCAATCCTTGGTAGGCATGTCTTCTCTGTTATCACAATGGACTGTAACCACACACTGTAAGTCAAAATATATCTCCTCAGGATCTTCTATGATCCCACTGAGAAAAGCAACTGATATAGTAGTACTTTTCCAATCACTACATTTTTGTAAGATCTTTAACCTCTTAAAGTTAATAATTATGATTCACCACATAGCAAAAACAGTATTTATATTTGTTTAATTTATATGACCCAGAGTCATATAAATTAAACAAATATAATGAACAATGTTTAATGAACAATGACCCTGGGTCATTGTTCTATTTCAGTGAAGAGAATATACCATGCATGACCAAGGCAATACTTACTTTGGTTTTTTAGAAGCACTCAATTGAGGGCTTGCTCATGAATCCATTATCCCATTATTCCATTAAGATATTACTAGGAAGCATGATGGCATCCAGGCAGGAATACAATAGTCTGCAACTGAGAGCATTAGATTCTGAACTGTAGGATTTCAGGTCTCAGTACCAACTTAAAATTGAAAGAATCCCACTGTCCCAGGACACATTCCAGGAGGAGCACATTCCTTAGTCAGAGGACATTTGCTGGAATAACATTCAGAGGAAAAAGGGAGAGGTTGATTAACATTCCTCAGACCACAGGGGAGGGAACCCACCTGCTGGTGAGGAAGGCCCAGAGCATGTAGACACATTCCAGGAGAGGGGCCTAGGATGGGAGGTGGTCAGGAAACTGGATCCTTAACGTAGTAAACCAGGGCAAATGGAAGACACTCAATGTCATAAAAATAATGTGTGAATCTGAGTCACCTAGAGACAGGACCTGGGAAGGTCAGTATTTGTGGTTGCCCTCTCGAACTGTGTATAAAAACTGCTTCCAGCTTTGGCTCAGGGTTCCTCTTGTCTGTATGCAAGGGAGCCCCAGTACAATAGTTATTATCATTAAACCTCATGTGGTTTTTTTTTGTTTGTTTGTTTTTCTTTTTGTTTTTTTAATTTTTTAATTTTCTTAAGATGTAGTTTTTATTTATCTGGAAAACTATAATACCAGCAATGGCATGAAATAAGGCCTACAAGTAGTAACTTGTACACCTCATGTTTTTGCAGTGAATTCCCTGTCTGTGAGTGTTTCTGCAGGAGTGAGTCCCCTGGTTTTGGATCTTTGGGTCCAACAGAACCACAGGCAACAGGGAGAGGAAGACATTGGGCCTTTTGATTTTCTTTGTTTGTTTGTTTGTTTGTTTGTTTGTTTGAGGTAGGGTGTCTCTATATAGCCCTAGCTGTCCTTTAACTCACTATGTAGAGAAGGTTAGCTTAAAATTCAAAGAGATATGCCTGCCTCTGCCTTCTAGGATTAAAGATGTACATCACCATGCCTAGCTGGTGTGGGCTTTTTGAAACCTCAAAGTCCACCCACCCTCAATGACCTGTTTTCTCCAATAAAACCACATTTCTTATTCCTTCTAATTCTTTCAAAAATTTCCACTCTGATGACTAGCCTCATTCACATGTATGAGCCTGTGGAAGCCATTCTTGTTCAAATCACCGTAGAATATTCATCTCATTTTCACGTATATTTCATCCTATCTATAGTGTCTCAGTTTCTCTATTGGGCACTGCAGTTGGCAGCCTGATTGAATTTGTACATCTCATAGACTGCATAAGTTCTATGAATCAACTGAATGGTAGATCAGCAAGTATGTGGTAAGATGATCAGTAGAGGTTGTTTGTCCCTAGCTGTGCATGTCAGGATATGCTTCTTCATTAATTATTTAAAATGAATTAATTCTAATTCATGAATGAGTGAATTCATTCATGAATTAAAATGAGGAAACCGTTATTTTCATCTGGAAGACCTGCTGAAGAGATGGTTCTGACCATTGTTCATCTTTAAGTTTTTAATTCTGCTAACTGGAAAATCTCTCTTCTTGTGTTCATCCTTGGCACAGGAATATCATGATAGGAGCTTAAAAAGCCACCAAGAATATTCACCACTATCCTTTGGTTTATTATCATTCTGCTGTAAACAAAATTTCTATGAGAAAAAAAAATCTAGAATAAATTTTGAATTCTGAATGCAGGTACAGAATCATAAGCTTGAAATTGTCTAAGTAATGCAAAATATATGCAGATTTTACTCACAGAAATTTGTCTCAAGAAGAGAAGGGATTTCACACTTCTTAGGATTAAAGAGAATCTGAGGAACAGTTGATGATCCAAGCACACCCATAGCTGTCAATCACTCACCACCAGTGGCCACTGAATAAAGTGCCCTGAGAATCCCCTAGAAAACCACTGAAAGGGAAGTCTTCCTACAATAAAGCATAAAGTGTTAAAAAACAGTTTGTATGGGGACCATTAATAAATTTGTCTATACAGAAAGAATATTACACTGGTAGAGTATTTTCATTATGCACACATTCTAAATTCCTTCAAGCTGACACTCAAGATTGTAAGCCCCAAAAATGCAACTGATATAAGAAGTCTTGAAAATGCTTTGTTATTTAATATACCATGCCCATGTTAAGTTGGGCTTTAAGCAATTCACAATATTTTACACACCTCTAGAAGGAAGATCCAAGTGATAGTTTTGTAAACAATCATTGGACCCCCCTTTCTTTTGATTCTGTCCCCTTCCTTTCTCCTTTCTCTCATTCTTTCTTTTTTTCTTGCTTCCATTTTAATCTTGAAATAAGGAAAGACAAGCAACACTGTATTAGAAATTACTTTCACATTCTTATTACCATCAGTGTAAAAAAACTATCTCAACTTGAGCAAATTCGGCTACCTGCAGGCACAAATCTTGTGAACAGTGTTGGTGAGGAACACAATGATAACAACCACAAATAAAAGTCTAGGTGCTCAAAAGCCTCCCCAGGCAGCCACAGGAGCAGAGCATATTGACATTCAAATTGTTGGTAATAGAAAGAATGCAGGTTAAGACCCCAATACATTAGTCTCTTAAAGGGTTCTGTATGTCACTGCTGAATGCAGAACTCCATTTTTTAAAATGCAAAGTGACTAACATGAATTCCTTCTAGAAACCTTGGAGATGCAAAAGAGAGAGTCAATTCTTTGCCTTTTTGTCACACTCTAATAGTTAATGCCCCTTGAGAAGTAAACTTCAAATGTCACAGTGCTTTTAACAGGAAAACTCCAAAAGGGATATTATAGGGGTTTTTTTCCCATTTCTTTCTCTATTTTCTTTTTTCTTTTTTTTGTATCCCAAAAGGGAAATAATTTATTCTCTTCAGGACAGGTGGGGGAAAGCACATACACATGCATATGTTTTATCCAATTTAATGGTGAAGCACTTGAGCATGGAGTATCACAAAGACTGGGGAGTAGTACATCATCTGGATGTAGGTATAATGAGGGAACAGTATATTTGGGAGCCAGAGGGTCAGGTAATAAGGTCTAGCTTGGCCAATCATCTGTTAGATCACATTCAGAAATCATGAAAATACAAGGCTGTGAGGACATATTATCAAAAGCATTGCCATGTGCGTCTACATTGCAATCAGGGTGGCATTGAACAGGTATCTCACACACATTCAACTTGATTTCTGACCCACGTTTGATGTCTCTTATTCCCTTCCAATGATGTATTTTTTTGATTTCTATTGCATGATATGTGCTTCAGATGCATGCAGTCATATTTTATATGCTAGTAAAGCATGGTAAAAGCAGGCAGTCCTTGAACCACAAGGAGAAATTTTATCTCCTGTTGGGGTGACTTGGTGGCTAAGGGTGAACACAATAAGTGGCCACCAAAACCTTCCTGGACCAATGACTTCTAGGTCCTTCATCTCACAAAATCCAGACATAAATTTCAGAGATTAAGTTTTAGAAATGAGTTTTATTAGAGAGAAAAAGCAATCAGAACTTCTGAGAGGTTTATGTTACATATCCTGGCTGTCTTCATTCCTTAGAGTCTTGAAAACTTGAGGTTATTTTTCCCTCAACATTTTTTTTTAGACTCTGAAACCTGTAAGTTAATGTTATTTGAATGTCAGTTTAAGCAAATGAAGCCTAGAGATGATAGAAAGTTGTACGATCATGAGTGGTAGGTATAGACTAGAAGTGTGTTCGTACAATTCCACTTTTGTGTGGGGTGTTATACCCTGGCTACTGTGGGAAACAACATCATAAACACATAAATACTCTACTGAGTTGAACATTCAATGGACAAAATTTACCGTTCAATGTTGTTAAATAGCTCCATCGCAGAGCCTACTTCCTGATTTATTATTTCTCCATTTTGTTCAATGGCCCCCAAACCTATTTTCAAGTACATTATGAAGACTATGGAGGATTTAGGCTCATCGATTAGTTGTTTTTCCTCATAGTGATATGTGCCATGTAATAGCATTGCCTCCTTGAGATGAGTCTGGGTGTATTAATCCATTGTTCATAGCCACAGTGTAACCTGCACTTTCTTAAAGATTTTTTTCCAATAGATTCAAAATATAAATAGCTATTCCTAATGTAACATTGACTCTTTAAGTTTCATCTTCCTTCAAAACAAGACAAAACAAGATCATTCGCCAGTAGATAATAAAGGAGTGGAAAAACTGGATGAATTCTTCATGCATTTGCCATTATCATGTCATTAAATATAAGCTTTATTGCCCAAAAGAAGGCTCTAAGGAAAGAGATGAATCAGTAAGATAATTTTCTAGCAAAATATATGTTGCATGAAAATATGAATTGATGTCTTTTGTTTATGACTATATTCTAGGGCCAAAATTAATTAAGAATAATAAAAATACTATCTTCATCTTTTTTTCTGTATAAAACTACCTAGAACCATTGTACTCCTTGAAAATAAACTGACTTTTTATATTTCAAGTCAATTATTTTCCTCTAAAGCTCCATCTCAACTTCCATTAAATTATTTTTATTTTTGTATGTGTATAGATAATGATATAGAGGGGAAGAAGAGATGCTAACTATGTCTCTGTGATCAGGAGAACTCCGTAGGGGCTGCAATTACAGAAAGTTGGGAGCTGTGAATTTAAGTTCCCTAAAAGAGCAGTAAACAATCTTAATGGCTAAGCTGTATCTCTAGCCCAATTTATTTATTTTATTAAGTGCTCTATTTGATAATTTTTAAAAAAGTATATGATACATTCTGATTATTCTCTCCTTATACTATTTTTATATTCCTCCTATTCATACTAACCCTGGTTATAATAAATGGGTAACAACCAAATCCATTCTTAACTTTCTAATGATTGTTATATATGCCATGGGGAAATGTGAATATTAATTGGCTAGAATTGCAAACATGCATTAGCAGATTTCATAGAGAATAGAGCTCACAAATATTTGAGCCTTTTTCTTATGGGAAGATTGTACAAATTGCCATCCTAACAAAGCCTGCTCAGCTTTTCACTGCTGATGTGCGCAGACTCTGAAACCAGTTCCATGGATATGTGTGCAGAATTTTTTGAAAATGATACCCTGATCCTGCTTACCAAAAAAGGTAAGTTTCAATCATAGTAAAAGCAGGAGAAAACAACTTCCGAAGTTAACACCACTTACTTTCCATTCATAATAGTGAGTTCTCAATTTACCTTATTCTTTAGACACAAATGTATCTCCATCATGAAATTGTCACTGCAGATGCCTAGGCTCTCCTTCCAGAAGGCTTTGTGATAGTTCCAAGAACTACAATTACCTTAATATTAATAGGGATTTATTTTTAAGAAGCTCATAGGGTACCAAAACCATCAGTTGTTCAAATCCCTTCCATAAAATGATATAGTAGCTACATATAACTTAGACACATCCTTCAGTAAATATTAAATCACATACATATTACATTACATACACTCCCACTTAAACATAATTATCTAAAGCTTCAAAGATAGCATCCAGATGTGATAGTGTACATAAGGAATTTAATATTTCTGGGTTTATGTTACCTCATTGAGAATATTTATTTCTAGCTCTGTCCACTAATTTGTGAGTTTCATAATTTCATTTATTAAGCTAACAAATATTCCATTATGTAAATGTACCATATTTTCATCATCCATTCATCACTTGATAGACATTTGGGCCCTTTCCATTCTTCAGTTACTGTGACTATAACAGCAATTAACAAAGATGAGCATGTGTCTCTTCAGTTGGATATAGAGTCTTTTGGAAATATGCCCAGAAGTTTTATAACTTGGCCGTATGGTAGACCTATTTCTAGCTTTTTGAGGAACCTCCACATGGAAATTATAAAAGTCCTATTTGAGTGGGTGTTATATTGTATCATTTCGGAGATAATGGCAAGGAAAAATGTTCAGAAATGTTTAGTATACAGGCAATTTTTAAAAATGCTTTTCAGTAGGTTATTTTAAGCCAAGGATGGGGAATACAGGCATATGTTATTCTGAATAGGACCACATGTTCCTGGTTGTATTTATATGTTAATAAATAGATTTTAATAGATGTATCAGTTTAATAGAAATTCTCCCTTACACATTCAACTTTTGCAAAGTACAGAGGCTAGCTAGTTGCCACAAACTTTGTGTGTAGGACTTCTAGAAAAATAGGCCTGTCATTCTTGTGATTCACAGTGATATTTTTGGATTGTTTGTTATCAAAAAATGACTCTTTCTGATTGATGTAAGAACACAGGGGAAGACAGCATAGTTTATAAAAAAAATATAGCTTGAGTTTTGTATTGAGATAAGCTTGATTTCAACATTCTGTCCTGCCTCTGACATTTATTATTTAATCCCTGAGACCATGCTTTTCTCATATGGAGAACAAACTATTTTATTTTATTTTACTTACTTTTTATTATTAATTATTATATTTATTTACATCCCAAATGCGGCCCAGCCTCCTGGTCCTACTTTGCAGAATTGGTCTCCTATTCCCCTTTCTTTTGCCTCTGTGAGGGTGTTTCCTCCTCAGGTATTACCCCACCCTGGTGCATCAAATCTCTACAGGATTAGAGGCATTCCCTCCTATTGAGGCCAGACAAGGCAGTCCACTGCTACATATGTTGGGGGGCCTCAGACCACCCCATGGATGCTCTTTGGTTGGTGACTCCATCTCTGGGAGCTCTAAGAGGTCTGGGTTAGTTGACATTGTTGGTCTTTCTATGGGGTTGACATTCCCTTCAGTTCCTTTAATCCTTATAATAACTCTTCCATGGGTATTCTTCCATAGGTAAAAATACGAGGCTCAAATCAACTTAGTTTTATTCTAGTGTCTCTCAGCTAAAAAGAGTTAGAATATGTCCATGGTGTGTGGACAGCAATCCATCTGTTACATCACCTTAATTTTTGTGTTTCTATTTTTTTTCTCTGTTTATACATGCTCATAATTTTCTTTCTTGTTCCCAACTGCCTAACTTTATGTTTTCACTTTTTTTTTTAGGTTCCTGTGTTCCCTTTAGTAATTTCTTACAATGTTTCCCCATCCCTTTGGGACCATGAGAGTTTAGTGAGTTAGAGCTGAGCAGGGACAAGCTGCCATTGTCAGCAGGCAGCTGCTGAGTACCAAATCGCCAATGATCACTCATCAGGCTGTTCTCAGCAGGCTCCACTTCAGTCTGCCTTGTAGATCCATTAAATGCAAGCAGCAGCATAAATTCTACTCCCTGGGAAGGATCGGGTCATTTTATGTACTGTTTAGGACAGCCTTGTACGTGTAGCATATAGGGCATGTGGTATATTGGACTCTCTATGAATTTCAGATCTGTTTAGGAACTAAGGAAAAGCAGTATAGTTAGAACACACTTGGGAGGACAAAGGTGGGTGTATAGAACATGCCAACTGCTGAATCAGGCTGGATAATAATAAAACCTTCAAAATCTTATTGTGAGTTGATATTTTCTATTAAACGCCAACCCTTATAATATATTCTTGCGGAAAGACTTCCACTTGTATGATTACAGTCTTATCCACTACAATGTGTCTGTGTGTATAAAAGATGAAATTGATAATTTAACTGGGAATAATGGCTACTCTTATAAGTAGTATGTTTTTTAATTCTGTGAAGTGCAGACATATCCCTCTGTGGGGGAGTGAAAGAATTGCATATGTGAATGAGAGAGACCAATGGCTTCTTCCAAATATATTCTTTCCGATGACTCATATAATAAACTCCATCTATCTGCCATGAAGACATGACTAATAAGCAATGGTTCTATGGATTTGATTTTATTCGGGCTAAATATTCTTACATTTCTAGTATGAGTAACAGTAAGTATTCATCTTATTACTACTTAGCCTCTCGGACGTTCTCAAGGCTCACTGTTACCAGTCAGGATTTTTCTAGTGAAATAAGGGTAACACTTTCCCTTTAGGAAAGAGGTGCTCACTTTTATCTTGCTGAAGGAGGTTAAGTGAGGATAGATGATTAATGAGATCCGCAGGTAGGGGGAATCTTTAAGAGCACACCAAGGAGATTGGCTCTCACTTCTATATGTTATGTTGGTTATGGTTGTTTTTGCTAAACATCTGCTTCAGGACACCAGACCAAGAGGTTTGTTGGATCAAAAAGAGTTCTCAAAGGAACTGTATCATGAATGACCTATGACCCCTCTTTCAGTTCCCCTTTCCTCTAGAAAATGCAGTATATGAAAAGTGCACAGACACATAGAATTTATATTCTTCATATTTCATAGACTATAGACATTTTTATTGTATTGTGTGTTTACTCCCTATGGGTTGACAGTCACAAGTGAAAACTAAATCAGCCAAAGTCAATACACATCCCTTCTCAAACAACATGCCTCCTGTTAGAACTCTGTACTGAACATGAGTCTTAAGAATTACAAAGCAATCAGTGAGCTCTGTGCATCTAACAGTGCAGGTGCCCAGACTGCTTGCTTACACTGAGGCAATCTGGGGCAAGTTTGGAACAGACATATTCACTTAAAAAGTAACTCAGGGTCAGTCACCATACAAAATACAAATGTGATTATCTGTGTAAGAGTGCATAGGAAACAAAGAACTATATTACCAAGAGCATCTGCTTCTATTACATAGGCTACTCGGTTTCCTTCTTTGCAGATACAGAACACCCAGCAGTGTTTGCTTTTTTTTTCTCCTTCACTTCCTTTCCATACCCCTTTTCCTCTTCCTCTACTTTCTCTCTTTTCTTCTCCTCTTCCTCATCTTCTTACCCTTCCTTCCACCCCACCTCCTCCACCTCCTCTTCCTCATTATCATAATCATTCCCCAACTCCTTTCATTATTCACAGTCTTGAGACACTGTGTGAGCAATGGTCTTCTTGCCCTCTGTGCCTAACCTACAGTGTCATAGCCTACAATGCAATAAAGTAGCAGTGTAGAATTTTAGTAGTTCTTTGGGATTTTGAATGAGATCATAAGGTAAAGTTGATATTACAAAAGTCATCTATATTTAAAACATTAATGATCATTTAAAATGTAAATGGTACATATGAGATAAAACAGTATTTATGTTTTCTGAGTGCAGAATATTGTATTTTCACTATAATGTTCTTCAGTTCCATTCATTTTCCTAAAATGTTGAATATTTTTTTTATTTCAAATGTTATAGTATGGCTTTGGTCATAATTGAAACACAGTAAAAATAATTTTTTTATTTTGTTAGAGGATGATAAACCATGTGGAACACAATACTCTTTAATAAGACAAACAGATAGTCAGTGCACTATGTAAATTAAAGAAGTTAGACTCAAAAGCTTCAGGTAATTCCAATGTGCAGCTATGACTCAGCCTCCAAGAGGTTCTGTTGTGAAGCTACCACATATCAAAAACATGGTGCTATAGTTTAAATATGAAATATTGGACATAGATTCATGTGTTTGAATATATATCTTCAGTTAGTGCCTAGGAAGATTATGGGATACTTAGGAGGTAAAATAAAAATACATCTTATATATTTGCCACACTATTGTCATCAATGCATCTGTTTGTTGATAGCCAATTAAAATGGTTCCATTTTGTAATTATTGTGAATAGTAAAGAAATAGAGATATCTTCAGTATCTCTGTTGCACTTTGCCTTGGAGACTTCTGGGTGCATAACACAGATTTAAACTATATAGATGTATATATGTATGTATGTATGCATGTATGTATGTATGTATGTATGTATGTATGTATGTATGTATGTATTATAAATAGATAACAGACAGATAGATAGATCTATCAGACAGACCAATCTCTGTGTGTTTGTCTTCAGATAAATATTTATGGTATACTCATGTATGTGTGTATGTTTATGTCTACATGTGACTGTGTGTGTATATAATAAGTTAATGGAATGTGTATTTTATTAATAGTGCCCTAATTCTGTATATAGTAGTAGAAGACTGAATATAAATTTTGATTCTAAATTCACTCCTCATTTATTCTTTAATGATTTTTTCTTCTGATTTCACATTCTTGTTACTTAAGAATGAATCTCCAAGCAAGTGAAAGATCTGTATGACAGGAATTTCAAATCTCTGAAGAAAGAAATCAAAAAAGATCTCAGAAGATGAAAAGATCCCCTGTGCTCAGTGATTGACAGGATTAATTTAGTAAAATTGGACATCTTGCCAAAAGCAATCTACAAACTCAATGCAATCCCCATCAAAATTCCAAATCAATTCTTTATAGAGATAGAAAGAGCAATTTGCAAATTCATTTGGAATAGCAAAAACGCAAGATAGCTAGAACTGTTCTCAACAATAAAAGAACTTCTGGGGGAATCACCATCTCTGACCTCAAACTGTATTACAGAGCAATAGTGATAAAAACTGCATGGTATTGGTACAGAGACAGGCAGGAAGATCAGTGGAATAGAACTGAAGATCCAGAAATGAACCCACACACCTATGGTCACTTGATTTTTGACAAAGGAGACAAAAGCATCCAGTGGAAAAAGGACAGCATTTTCTACAAATGGTGCTGGTTCAACTGGAGGTCAGCATGTAGACGAATGCAAATCAATCCATTCTTATCCCCTTGTACAAAGCTCAAGTCCAAGTAGATAAAGGACCTTCACATAAAACCAGATACACTGAAACTAATAGAAGAGAAGATGGGGAAGACCCTCGAATACCTAGGCACAGGGGAAAAGTTCCTCAACAGAACACCAATGGCTTATGCTCTAAGATCAAGAATTGACAAATGGGACCTCATAAAATTGCAAAGCTTCTGTAAGGCAAAGGACACTGTCCATAGGACAAAAAAGCAAACAACAGATTGAGAAAAGATCATTATCAGTCCTACATCCGATAGAGGGCTAATATCCAATATATACAAAAAACTCAAGAAATTAGACTCCAGACAACCAAATAACCCTATTTAAAAATGGGGTACAGAGCTAAGCAAAGAATTCTCAATAGAGGAAACTTGAATGGTCGAGAAGCACCTTAAGAAATGCTCAACATCCTTAGTCATCAGGGAAATGCAAATCAAAACAACCCTAAGATACCACCTCACACCAGTCAGAATGGCTAAGATCAAAAACTCAGGTAATAGTAGATGCTGTCGAGAATGTGGAGAAAGAGGAACATTCCTCCATTGTTTGTGGAATTGCAAGCTGGTACAACCACTCTGGAAATCAGTCTGGCAGTTCCTCAGAAAATTGGACATAGCATTACCTGAGGAACCAGCTATACCATTTCTGGGCATATACCCAGAAGATGCTCCAACATATAACAAAGACATATTATCCACTATGTTTATAGAAGCCTTACTTATAATATCCAGAAGCTGGAAAGAACCCAGATGTCTTTCACCAGAGGAATGGATCCAAACATGTGGTACACTTACACAATGGAGTATTACTCAGCTATTAAAAATAATGAATTTGAGAAATTCTTAGGTAAATGGATGGAACTAGAAAATATCATCCTGAGTGAGGCAACCCAATCACATAAGAACACACATATTATTTACTCACTGATAAGTAGATATTAGCCCAAAAGCTTGAATTAGCCAAGATTCAACTCACAAACCACATGAAGATCATGAAAAAGGAAGACCAAGTGTGGATGCCTCGGTCCTACATAGAAAGAGTAACAAAATACTCAAGGGAGCAAATATGGAGACAAAGTGTGGGACAGAAACTGGAGGAGGGACCGTCTAGAGATCATTCCACCTGGGTATCCATCCCATGTGCAGTCACCAAAGTTAGATGCTGATGTGGATGTCAGGAAGTGCATGCTGACAAGAGCCTGACATAGCTGTCTCCTTAGAGGTCTGCCAGAGTCTGGCATATTCAGAGGCAGATGCTCACAGCTAACCATAGATCTGATCAAGAGGTTCCCAATGGAGGAATTAGAGAGAAGACTGAAGGAGCTGAAAGTTTTGTGGCCCCATGAGGAGAGCAACAATACCAACCAACAGAGTTCCCCAGGGTCTAAACCACCAGCCTTGGAGCACTAAGTGAGAGACCCATAACTCCATCAGTATATGTATTGGAGGATGGCACTGTTGGGCATAGGTGGGAGAAGAGATCTTTAATCCCATGAAGGCTGAACACCGAGTGGGTGGGCATTTGAGGGTGGAGAGGTGGGAGTGGGGGTGGAGGTGGGGGTACATCCTCATAGAAGCAGGAAGGGGGATGGGATAGGGGGTTCCTGGGTGGTGGGTGAATGGGGTAAGGGGATAAAATTTGAAATGTAAATATAATATCCAATTAAAAAATATAAAAAAAGAATGAATCTCATTCATTTGGAAATTCACAATTTTAGATTTTTGATTAATACATTTCTGAAGGAGCAAGGAATAAGTGAACATTTTCTTTCTTGAATGTATTGTAAACATACCATTACTAGAACAGTTATAAATTTTAATTGACTTGCCTCTGAAACCACTTAAATATGAACTGGCCATGAAATTAGTTTTGACTTTCAACTTGCATTCTTTATTTAACTTTAATATATGTTCTCTCTCTCTCTCTTTCTCTCTCTCTCTCTCTCTCTCTCTCTCTCTCTCTCTCTCTCTCTCTCTCTCTCTCTGTGTGTGTGTGTGTGTGTGTGTGTGTGTGTTTGTATGTGTCTGTGTCATAGCCCTTCTACCTGTGTAATGATCAGGTTGGCCTCCTGTCATCTATTTGAAATCTAGTCTCTTACCGGTACTTCCTTGCCATTCTATATTTGTTTTAAAATGGTCAACACAAGCTTCTGTATAAAAAGAAAACAAACCCATTGTTCATATATTATCAATTTTCATTTTTTGTTAATATTTACTATTATTCCAATGACCAAAATAATTTGGATGGTTCTACTAAATTCATTTCATGGGACAGAAAGTAAGACATCACTTAGTAATTTCCAATATAGTTGAAAAATCAAAGAATATACATATATGGATGGGAAAAATCAAAAAAATTACATCTGCTTCTTCCAATGCATGACAGTCTGTTGAACACCTACTCTGTTGGGTAGTTTTAAATACTGCTGTATCCTAC
>JANHMN010000010.1:43538961-43552148 GCA_030674055.1 Rhabdomys pumilio | reverse complement strand
ATAGATAGATAGATAGATAGATAGATAGATAGATAGATAGATAGATAGGAGAGAATTTTTCTATATAGATCACATAAAAGTACAACTGAGTCAAAAAGGCAAACAATAATCACTAATCTGTCAATCAAAATGCAAACTTTTCATTATAAATTCTGCTGTGCATTTATCTCTTGTGGGCTCTCTCTTTCCAGCTTACAATAAAGCTTAACTGAATTCTGCCTGATTAAATGAAAATTAACTCATGCTGTCATATAATAAAAATGAATTAGAGTTCTTACTTTTCAGAAAATGAAGAAATTTGCCAAAACAGTTTCAAACTTGCATGTAGTTATGAGATATGAACCTCTTGATGAGAAATGTAGTTAAATTAATTTTCATTAATTGCCCATTTCCTAATGTATAACTCCTATTATTCTCTATGTTTTAATATCTTAGTATCACTGCCGGGGCATTGGCAGAGCACACTTAGATGCAGCACCTTCTTTAAAGCAGACTAGAAGTGATGCTATCGAGGGTGTATTTCTGCCAAGCTTGGCACTGTGTTTTATCTGAGATGAGTTCTCCAAAATGTAGGCTAAGGTTAAACAAGCTCAGTCAGAAAAGGAATTTACAAATCTGCTAGGATTTCTGCTTTGTCTGGTCTTCGGAAAGTCATCTCAAAACCATAGTCTTTCTTATAAGGTATGACATAAGGCATCTCTAGAAGCCTAATCAGTACTAATAATTTGTAAAATTGTTTATAAAGGATCAATTTCTTTTCATTCAGAGAGAGATGCCTGGCATTTTTGGAGTGCTGAATTTGAGCAAATAGGATAACAAGCACTTTTCATTTGCTTTCTCATTGAATTTTATCTGAATGCTGCAAGGGTTTGTGCAGATGAGAATAAAGAAACTCAGAGAGCTGCAATAGCTACCAAGCCATCCCAAAGTCCTTGCCTCTCCTCTACACTGGAAAGAATTGACATTTTTTCCTAGCAACTTGCAGATCAGGGTATGTAATGGAGCAACGGATGATAGTGAATGCATCAAAATTATTATAATCAGCACCATTTACAGATGAAATGTTAGAAATATTTTTTCACTTTGAATATTCCTGCCATAAGTGATATTCTATTGGATCTCAGTTTGTGCCATAAAGCTGAAGTGCAATGCTGTGCTTGGATTCAAACAGCCTTGAATGAAACCCATAGATCTGCTGCTCGTCAGACCTATAATTTGCTCAAAACGTTGATGACTTGAGCTAAACTTTGGCTTCAGGGTGTTTCCATTGAACTTTATCTAATGTTCTTTTATAGTGGTAAATTTTGGCTTGTTTGATATTCACCCATTTATTTAAACAAGTTCCTAACTTCTATATTTTATACATTTAGAAGAAAAAATATTCTGTGTGATGGGCTTAAATAGACGACATCTTCAATGAGTCCCCCCCCCAAAAAAAAAAATCTAAGTTTTTTTCAGTCTTACTTAGGTCACATGCCTTAGATATTTAAAAGTCTGGGTTCATATGTAATCACAAAAGACCATGAATTGCCGAAACCATCTTAAAGAGTAAGAATAACTTGAGAGGTATTACAATATTTAACTGCACATTATACTATAGAGCTATAATGACAAAGACATCCTTGTACTGGCATAAAATGAACAGAAAGATCAATAGAGTATAAAGGAGCATGAAATAAAATGGCAAAGCTATGCTTAGTCAAATTTTCACAAAGGAGACAAAAACATATTGTAGAAAAAAAACAAACTAGCCTATTCAAAATAGTGCTAACAAAACTGGATGTCTATCTGCCAAAGGTGAAACTAGACTTTTATCTTTCACCTTTTATGAAAAACAAGTCAAAACGTGTCAAAGACCTTTATTTAAGCCTCACAACACCGAACTTTTAGAAGAAAAATACAAAGTATATCCTCCAATATATTGGGATGGTCTTTTCAAAGAACTTTTAAAATTAAACACTGATATCAGAGGCACCAACCCTGGATCAACAGGTGGGAATACTAGGAAATCAATGGTTTCTGTACAGCAAAAGAAAATGCCCTCAGAGCAAACAGACAGCCTGCAAACCAGGACAAATCATTACGAGCTGCACTGCAGCCAAGGGGCTAATATCCAGCATATCCAGCAATGCACAAGTTAATAAAACTGCCAATCAACAAGTGGGCAAATGAACTGAAGACACAGGTATCAAAATAACAACGAAGTATAAACAACCAAAAACTATCTTAAAATCTGTTTAATATCCCTAGCCACCAGGAATATGAAAATTAAAGCTACTTTGAGACACTGCTTCACTCCACTCATCAACAAATCTGACAACAAAGGTGGGGAGAGGAGGTGGAGAGATCAGAACCCTTATTTGCTTGGTTGGTATGTAAATCAAGATAGTCACTGTGGAAATCAGTTTAAGGATTTCGTACAATGAAAAAAAAAAGAAAAAAAAAAGAAAAAAGAAAAAAAACCAGAACTACCACGTCACCCAGCAATGTTGCTCTTAGGCACATATCTAGACAACTCCATCCCCTACCATAGGGACATTTACACCCAAAGTTCATTGCTGTTTCATTCCCAAGAGCAAAGAATTGGAGTCAGTCTAATTTTCCATCAACATACGAAAGGAGAATGAAAATTTGGTATACAAACAAATGGACTGCTACGGAGTTCTCATTTTACCAAAAAATATTACGTTCACAATTTTCAAGAAGGTGAATAGACTTAGAATATATACTAGTAACTGGGGCTACAGAACTTCAGGAATAAAGACATTTCATGACCTCTCTCCTATGAGGAACCTAATAATGTATGTCTCTATATAAAGGGATGTGTAGGTGGGCCCAGTGTATCATGAGGAAATGAGAGCAAGAAAGAGTAAATATTAAGGGATGAGGAAGGACTGAGTAAGCACCAGCTATGGAAGAGGATCTAAAGCTGTTTATCTCATATTTTGTCATGGAAGGATTTTGGGAGTGGGGGGATGATAAGGACACAAAATACAGTATAATATAATATTATTACTATATAATATTATAATACTAAATATAAAATTTAATGTGAAGCCTTAGAGCTTCCTTTGCAAATGGTGTACAAGTTCGCTGAGTTGGATAGGCATTGGGTCAAGTTAATTTAATTACATGCTATTTGTATTTATTTGCTAGATTATATTTATAATAAAGCCTATAAAATTAAAATAATAAAAATAAAAACATAAAAGCTCAGACATTTACCGAGTTGGTCATATTTAGTCACATGGGAATGCCAGAATTGTGGTCAATGTGTTTAGTTAATTTTGCTAATTGGAATATGATATGCTACCTTTACCGTATCACCTGTATTTTTTACCTGAGTGTGTGTTTTTTAATTATTTTTTAATGTTATTGGAGAGATGATTCTCTTAAACAACAGATTTGTGATTTAGGTGAATAATAACCATGTTTGCCACACAAACTGTTGGTGGTCACAGTAGCAGCAAGGTATTTCTAGGTTCATGACATCTGATTAAAATAATTGACACATATACTAAGTAAGCAAGACATTTTATTTAACGAGACAGCACTGGATACATTGTATGTAGTAGTGAGTTACTTAGGCTAGAGTACCCAAGCACATAAGTTATTGTTTGAGACTTCTTTTATATGGAATCCAGGAGAAAGAGGAATTGGTTGCTAAGCGACAGGGCATGGGTAAACCTTTGCTTTGATTGACAAGCTTGGATTATACAAAATTTCGCTAATTTTGGCATCATCTTTCCCATGATGCAGCTGATTTTAAAAATATGTACGCCTAATTATGCACAAACATAGGGTAGTAAATTTGGGTATTCGCTAAACGTTCACATGTAGCAAAGTCTGTACACGCACACAAAACTGATTTAACCTGAATGAGATCCATGTTTCTCATTCCCAGATAGGTTTTGGGATACGTCTAAATGGAAACTGGCCATAAAAGAGAAATTTAATGACTGTCTCTGGAGGAGAGACCTATCGCATTGTTTGGAGCAAAGTGAATAAACAGCTCCATGCAGGTTGGGTCTCAGCTACTTGGGTACATTATTGCAAGAGGGGTGTGAATCTGAAGCCCTAGCCACTATAGAGTTCTGCTTGCTAAGCTATTATTATGCTTGCCTGCTTGACTTCATTTAAGAGGAATTATAGAGGAGAATGTTTTTTCTTTGTTATGCAAAATACGTTAGATAGATAAAAGAATTGCTTGCAAATGATTTTGGCACCTGGAGAATGCCTCCATCGCTCAGATCTCTGGGATGCATGCTGTGGCATATAATGATTTCCTTCAGAAGCCCATAGACTTCCAGGGAGGCACCTAGATTTCCTACAGTTTTATCAGGAGAATCCTCCAAATACAGGAAGATGATCCATTAATAGGGTGATGTTGTAATTAATCTTTAGAGTACAAAAATGACAAGAGAGGTCTAAATTAGGCCAAACAAAACTCCAACGAGACTTAAAATTGCTGAAAGATGTCTGACGAGAATACAACTAGTTTGACTAAAGGCTTAGCATGGTGTTTGCAAAAATGACTGAGCAGATTTAAGTGAAAGTGCTGAGAGCCTGGATCCCAGAAGGAGGATGGTCAATGCTGCTTTAAAATCTTGCACTTGGAAAATATTACTGAAGCAAGGAATATTTGACAAGCTGTGTAGAAACAGTCTGATCTGTAAATGATACCCAGTGGGAACAGCCAAAGCAGTTATAGTAATGTGTTGATTTAACATTTTATTGGGAGAAATAAAATACCATTGATTTGGAAAAGTAGGGGCTTGGATGTAAATTTGTAAAAACCAAAAGAATGTGGGAAACGTGCTTTTCAATGGGGAGGAGGCTTTTCTGTGGTTGGCATTAGCATGATTTGCAGGCAGGACCCACGGTACAGTTGTACATGCAATCATCACTTTATCATTACCATCATCATTTCAAGCTGGGATCGTTGGGTGCCAAGAATGCTTATGAGGCAAAACATTTCCCATGCACACTTAAGGCTTGGAGTCTCTATCCCTGGACCACCTGAATCTGAAGAAGCCAACCAACTCCACAAATTTGCCCTCTGAACTCCACATACACTCTGTGGTATGTGCAGCGCCTACACATACAATATGTATTAATTAATCAAAACAAAAACTTTAAAAACTCATGTTGCTTTCTGTACTGTAGGTAGAACTCTCTGTAAATTGAAGTCCTTGGGAGAAGAATCTTGGGTTGGGTGTTGATTACAGTTTTCACCTCTCAGAAGACTCAATTCCCCAAGGTGTACCCAAGCAAAATCAGGAAGAGAGAGCTAAAAAGGGTATGGAATAATCACATGGGAAAGTCTACAGAAACTGAAAACAGAACCACTATCCCTACCCCCTGCTTTATGTGAAGGTATGTCTGGATGGAGGGAGTAGAGACTGCAGATGCCTGTGAGTGAGGCTTGGGGTTTCAGTAAAAAACGAAAACCAGGCTTCTATTTTCTCTATTTTTCCTTTTGAGACCCAAAGAAAGAGCAGTGTTTTGCAGTATATTCTTGCAAAGGAAATGACTTCCTGTGTATAACATAAGTGTTTATGTGGCAAAAATATATATATATATAATGCATAGATATCAATTCTTGGCTGGAGAAACTGGGAACATGGATTCTGCAGAAAAGATGTCTTTGCATATGGCAATTAATTTTTTTCCTTGAAAAGCAAACTGCTTTATAAAGATGAGGCTGTAAGTTTCAGTGGCATTTTAAGTAGAGTATTATAGCCTTAAAAATGTCCTAGGATCAAATCCAAAGCCACATTTTTCAGTAGTTTTTAATTTCACTTCACTGAAATGGGTTTCTATTATTACTGGACATTGAAAGGAAACTCCCCCAAACTGCTCCCAATGGGAAGAGAGAGTCAATCATCTCTGCTGCCTAGCTAGTTATCTTGTGAATATTTGAGCTTTCCTCCTGTTGAATATTTATTGCTGTGATAAAATGTAATTTTCAGCCAGAGTGTCAAGAATAACTCGAAGGGAGTCCAGTGTAAGGAATGGGAGTCTTTTGTTCATGTTTTTGCCTTTTACTGGCTGCAAAGGCAGAGTGAGTGATGGCTACAGCTCTCTGCCTCTTTTCTTTTTTACTGCATCAGTTCTCTACCAGGCCTGGTACTTTCAAAAGAACAATACTAGAGTTATATGTTATAAAGCACACAGAGGCAAGCCACATCTTGCTACATTTCATTTAAACACTCTGCATCAATCTTAGAATTTTATCTCTTCTGTCATAAATGTTTAACGAAATTTCTGTTTATCCTTTCAAATATAAATTAGTAACTATCTTCTATAATATTATGGGTGAGAGAATAAGATGTGGATCCCCACAGAGTTTATGAAACACATATTAAAAACATGGACAGTGGCTTCAGTTCTCATCAGAAAAACAGTTTATCAAGTTGTTAAACATCAATGTTTGAAGCTGCCTTCATTAATTACACACCAAAGAGCAAAGAGTTCCTGACGTATTTCTCTGCCTTGTTTAGTGTCCATCTACATTTCTTGAGTGGGAAAAGTGTGCTTTCCAATATGAAGAGGAGAAGGTAATCTCATGCAAGGAAGAACTGAGATTATCTGCACATACTACTCTGCCTAAAATCTGTAGATAAATAACATGAAAACATGTGAGTGATAATGACTGATTTGATATAATCTTAGATACATATCAAGAGCTTGTAATTTAGCTTATTTAGAAAACATTTTTTAAAAGAATCTGAATTCTACTTTTTAAAAAAAAATTCAGAAAATAAACTTTTGTTTTGTAACCTCTATTGTCATGAATCATAGATCATAAGACACGAGAAAGAAATTAAAGGGATATAAGTAAAAAAAAAGAGTGACAGTGATAAAGACAGATACAGAGAGTAACAGAAAGAAAGAGAGAGGGGGAGGGGAAGGAGCAAGGGAAACAGAGACTGAGAGAGACAGAGACATAGCAAAAGACAGAGAGATAGATTCAAAGCCATATACATCTAGAGAAGAATAGTAATAGCAGTATTGTTTACTGGCAGTTGCTATAGCAACTGCATCTAAATAAACTACTTTAAAACTTAAGAGTAGTGCAGTTGCTATAAGGTGAATTAAGTAGTGGATCAAACTTTTAGGAAATTTGATCTCTTTCTTGATGTCTGCTTTTCTGCTTCAACCCAAATCTGAAAATGACAAAAACGTGATTGTGTACTTTCCCATTCCAGTGCCTTCAGACAATAAGAAATATGAAGACAGAAGGAATGCACTCACTCAATGACTAACTAAAATAGCGTTCAACAATAAACTGCTATTTCTTCCCCTAGAATTGTTGTTATGGTTGCACAAGAGTTGTTCTAATGAGAGAACTGAATGCAAGTTTGATGTTGCCTGGTGGTCTATGATTATGGAGAGTGTAACGAGCATCAGAAGAGAAATAGCTTGGAAGGGAGGTCAAGAGTCATAGTCATGAGCTGGAGAGGCAATAGGGCTTCAAAAACTAGACTTGCTCCTCTAGTTTGAAAAACTACCAACCCAAGAAGAGACCTGTATTACTGTTGCAGATGTAGAACTTGGTTTCAAAGAGTACTGGGAATTTTTCCATAATACCCTGTTTCATAGGAACTCTGTACTATCTTCCTTACTTAATTACTCTATCTATTTGTTCTAGGCAAATAGGTCACCCCATGCCTAGAGAAAAAAATGCAAGTTAATTACCTAAACTTTGTTGCCTTGAGAAAGAATTATTAAGCAATGGTCATTCTCCCAGAATGTTTTTATTATCTATAAAATATTGGAGAAATTGAATGTTTTTTAACTTCAGTATATCGCTGTGATTCAGTGAACTTTATCTAATGCTAAAAGTTACTCTGATCTGAAGAGCCTTAGATGGTAGGAGGAAGGTGGGTAGAATGACTATTTTCACCCAAAGGTTCACCATTTGGAACATTCTCTTTCCTTCTGATATGTATAAATAAGATGACAGGCAATGTGAATATTTCTTAGGCTTTTATGTCTGCCTAGCAGCTGTATTATAAGAAAGATCATGTACGTGAACTTGAACCACACCCAGGTTAATGAAATTATAAAAATCAATACCTTATATTAATTATGTTAATATAATTAACTCTTTTAATGTCAGGACATAACAGAATTGAAGTCCTGTTGAGATGGGAAATATGTAAAACACCTATTAATGGTAAGAAAATAACTTTGAAAATAAACTTTTAAATTCCATTTGTTGGCTTCCTTTATGAAAGCAAATTGCAAACACATTTTGATACAACCATGTGTGAAGCTTGTTCCTCACTATCAACTGGATTGCATTTGAGAATCGCTCAGGAGATATCTATTCATTTGGCTATGAAGTGCTTGTGAAGCCATTTAACTAAGTGGGAGAAGATCTACCCTGAAGGCAGGTTGCACCATCCAATGGGCTAAGGTTTAGACTGAATAAATAGGAACAAGTCACTGCCATCATTCATCTTTCTTTTTCCTCACTTTGGGTCCAAATTTGATCAGCTGTCTCACATTCCTACTACTGTGCCTTCTCCTGTATACAGGAATGTATCCTCCAACTATGAGCCAAAATAAATGTGTTTGTGTTTAGGGTACCTTTGTGATGTATACTGTCTTAACAATGGGAAAACCAATGGACCAAGACTATGTTTTGATGGGACACCTTATTAGAATTTAGGTTTAATGTAAATCTCTACAAGTTATGCCTTAGCTTCTCAGTGTTTTACTGTAATTCTATTTATCTATTTTTTGTAGGTTAGTGATAGTTCTTGTAGCTACAAGAGTTTGTTAATCCTATCTTTAGGAAAGTTATAAAAGCAAATTAAAACATTAATTTGAATGTTAAGTGCTACATTGAATTAAATTTGAGTGAGTAAAATAAACTTTTCTCTTTCAAAAATCAAAGTAAAAACAAATCTGAGTGGCTAAGACTTATTTTAGGCAACATAAATGCATTCTCCAACTTAATTTCAAAATACCTAATGTTCACATTTTTTAATGGAAAAACAAGAATTAAAAGATTATTATACCAGGCTCAAGCAATGTCCTGGTTTTCTATCTGCCCTGTCCAGCAGGGCATTAAACAGGGGTCCGAGGAGGTCACATGAAAGAGAGAATGGGGAAACAGGCAGACACAAGGAATGACGGCTTGTCTATAGGCTGATCAAATCATGATTTTTACTTTTTCACACAGAGGTTATATACACAAAAAGGCAGGAAGTGGGGAAGGGGATGATGCAGGAACATAGGTATTCAGGGGCAGTACAGATATCTTTCAGAACAGAGTATCAGCTGGGTGAACATTCAGGGGACACGTAGGTCACTATGACTCCACCTATGATTCATTTGTCCTTTTCTAAGTTGGTACTATCCACCAAGGCTACCCAAGGTCTACGACTATCCACAAGACCTATGACTACTTGTTCTTATCCAAGCTGGTAAATTTCCACCAAAGCTGCCTATTTACAATATCTTATAGGCATCTGTTTCAGTGTTTTTCCACAGAGATCTAAGACTTTGTGTTAGAAGGCTGACTTAGGCCTATTGCTGATTTTAGGCCTTCAGTGTATAAGCAAGGCTGCCCCTGACATCTGTCTGTTGTGGTGATGGCCAACATGATCAAAGGTAACTTGGGGAAAAAAAGGGTTTATTTTCATTTACAACTCGCAATTCACACTCTAGCACTGAAGGAAGTCAGCATAAGAGCTCAAGGCAGGAAGTGAAGCAGAGGCCATGGAGGAGTGCTGCTTACTGGCTTGCTCCTCATGGCTTGATCATCCTTCTTAGATGACTCTAGCTTGTGCCAAGTTGACAAAAAAAGTATGAATAATTGCTAAAATTCAGACATGGATGATTCTCTTACATCTGAGACATGTAGAAAGATCCTAAATTTTCTGGGGACACTGATAACCTTTGTCCAGAGCATAACACTAGAACCTTCCAAGATAAATACATTTCTTCAGTCTTCTGAGACTAATCTCCTTTAATCTTTCTTTATTATAATATTCTTCTTTTACCTGCCTTCATTTCTCAACTTCAGTGTCACTAATAAGTGTCCTCTCTCAGAGATGTCCTAAATACTCTGGACTCTTAAACTTATGCACATTTTTTTTTCTTCATCTTAGCTAGAATTCTCCCTTAGTGTTCCTCTACCATCCCTTGGGAGTTTCTTCTGAATGGTGAGGATGAGTGGCAACAGCACAGGGTCTCTGTTGGTGCTTTTGCCACATTTCATTAGGGTTTAATGTTGGAGTCTCACTTGGTGCTTTGCTAGATTTTGAACAACTGACAACAGCATTTGATACTGTTTTAAATTCCTACAGCCTACAACAACATATGGCAATTAAGAACTTTTAAAAATAAAATTTATAGACTGAATAAAGGAATAATTTAATAAAACAATATGTAAATGTATGCTAATTTGAGGATAGTTAATAGGCAATTATGTTTATAAACAGTTGTTCAACATTGCTTACATCTATTTCTAGTTACATGCTATAAAATGTTGAATATATTTAAGTTAATCAAACCTTAGGTTGTTAAATAATACAAAAACTAGTAAAACTGATAAAGATGAATTCATAAGAGAGATAATAGTCTAAAAACAATGTTCATATTGTTTTTTTTATTTTAAAAGATTTAAAATTCAAAATAAGACTTAAAGATCAAAAGACTCAAAAATCTTATGGTCTAAAAGAAAAATTCTCTGAGGTTACTAATATGTTAAAAGGGTATGTCCATATTCCAAGACAAGATTAAATACCAAAGACAGAGTACCTGGTATTCAGCGATCAGAATAAGTGATAGAAAATGATAATAAAACAGGAAAAATTGATATAACTACACATTACCCTCAGCATGTCTGTGACTTACTTGTTTTAATATATCTGCAAAATAAGCTAGCTGAATTAGATATTCTTTATTGATTCCAATAATCCTAGTATTATAAATTTCTTGGGAGGGACGGGACAATCTAATGATTGCATACATGAACATATTTCAAAAGAAGCAGATATACACTATTTTATAACTCACACACATTATATATATGTTATATATTATATATATTTAAATATACACACACATATGTGTGTGTGTGTGTGTGTGTGTGTGTGTGTGTGTGTGTATGTGTATGTGTGTTTAAATCTACTGTTCAAAACCAAGATTTGGCTGAACTTTTATGGAAGAGCCTAAAGGAAAGCAATCAGGAAATCCTATCTAATAATATCCTTTAGAAACAGGACCAACAGCTTGGGATATTTTGGTTTCAATATAAAATGCCATTGCATATCTTTCAAAAGCAAAGTATAAAGCTGGATTTTCATTAATTATTAGTTACCAACAAAGCAGTGAAATCTTTGAGAAGTTGAAAATGAGACTTATGGTGTTTACTGTATAGATTCTATGGATTGACAAATTCAAGAAGACACCAAAGTTAGACCTAAAATTAGGTGATGACATTATATATATATATATATATGTATATATTTATGTATATATATGCATATATATGAAATATTAATAAATAAAATGTATTCAGTATATTTATGTTATATAAATGTATTTATATATAAATATATTTTACTTTTAACTGTTAATGTTAACATTATATTTTCTGTTGTTTAACATAAATTATTTTAAGATTCTCTTCCAGTTCTTAGGATCTTAGAATTTTAGTTTTCAATAGGGAACAGCATGAAACTTTTTAAAGTGGAGACTATACTATGAAAGTAACTAACTCAAATGCAAAGACCACTACACTGCTTCCATAACTCAGTTCAGATATGTTTTTCAGTTAGCCAACATAAAATGAGATAACATTGTTAGTCAAAATGGTTTAAATCAAAATCTGACTTAACTAATGAGAATACTGTTTTAATCTGTATGTATGTGCATGTGTGCCTATTTGTGTGTTTACAACGTCCATGTGGAAGTCAGAGGACAATCTTGGAGGTTGATTCTCCCCATTCACTTTCAGTCAAGATCTCTTCTTCACAACTGTGTATATCTGACTGTCTCCTCAATAGATTCTATGATCTGCTATCAGATCCACACAATAAGAATGTTCCCCAGTAAATAACACAGGAGTTGCAGACTCAGGAACTCACTTTTTGTACTATACTAAGCCATCTCCCTAGTCTCATCTGATTTTCTTTTTCTTTCCTCATGAGAGTAGGCTGTTCTCTGAACCCACTTTGTCTGCATGGTGGGCACAAAAATGAACAAATCTTCAGTCTCAAATATCTTTTACCAAATACATATTTCTATGGAAAGGTTTAACAGAAAAGAAATACCAGCTGCTAAACAATTGCCATAATTATGGAAATTAAATGTGACCTCCATTCTCTTGTTGAGTTGCCAATGGACCCAGCTGGTGAAAACAACTGGCAGCCCTCTTTGGAGGGTTTTTACATAGGACTTGGAAAGGATGCCATTTTGATTGTATTGCAAAGAATATTTTAACACATGTATTCTATTGTCTGATTGCCTTCAAATTCTAGAAGCATTTTGTGCTGTATGGGAAAGCATGGGCAAGAGTGACAGGCTTAAAACAATTGATAGGTCTATCCGACTTCACTTTGCTACAATCACATTGTTAATGTTTTGTCCACCACACCCAGCTTTCAGTTGCTTCCTTTGTGATAATGAATATCTGAAAAATATCATTTTGGTCACATTGAAGATGAAATAATTTGTTACCTATGCCTTACCATGAAATTATAATATAATTGTGCAATTTGTATAAATATAATCTAGGTAAGTTTTGACATGTTGATTTATTTTAAATCATGAGGTGATTTTTATGGTTGACAGTATGATGTTTTTCAAGAAGTGTCACTATAACAAATGTACTATCAGAGTGGGATGTACTTCATATTAAAGTAGAATGCAATTCTTATTAAAGATAGAGACATTAATTTGACTCCAAAGCAGTTAATCAAAAAGTAAAAAGAAAAATATCTTAAAGAAAAGGAATGATAAAATGAGTTTGGGGAGAATCCTGGAAAATTTTTAGGATATCTTTAAAACTAAAGGGTTGATTAGAATTATTTTGTACCTTGATTACAGGTTGGAGTGGGCCAAGTATCAATCCTGTAGTCAAAGACTTATTAATCAAGGCAAATTTTAGAAGTATTCTCTCTCTCTCTCTCTCTCTCTCTCTCTCTCTCTCTCTCTCTCTCTCT
>JANHMN010000010.1:43519506-43538951 GCA_030674055.1 Rhabdomys pumilio | reverse complement strand
GAATTTGTGACTACTTAAAATAAAATGTAGAAATATATATTTCTAAATAGCTCTAAGGTTAAAGTTGCAATAATTATCTCAGTAGTGTCTCAAATATAAAATCAGATGAACATCTAAAGTGGAAATAAATAATTAGGGAATCTTCTCAGCAAATAAATAGGCAGGACACAAAAAGAGGAGGAAATAACTGATTTGCCCATTAAAGAGGTTATGTAAGAACCACAGTTTTGCTATTTTCTCTGAATTGCATCATTTCTCCATGAGGGCCTAGACTTTAAGTCTTAAGAAGGTGCAGGGTGTTGAGTCTATATCTAGTGGTCCCAGGATCGCCAAGTGTGAATGAGATGCTGTCTGCAGAACCATATAAAACAGGCATGGTGATGCATGCCTATAATCTAGTACTGGAGGTACATGCAAGGAATCAGAAGTTCAAGCTATCTCCATCTACACAGGAAGTTTAATGCCAGCTTGGGATGCCTGTGGCTTATTTTTAAAACATAAAGAAAGAAAACTTAACAAAATTTAGAAGCCTCGGGTAGCACAGAATTTGACAAGACTCATAACTCCTTTCTCCAAGGAAGCAATGAACAGTGACTGGGGAAAGGACAATGTCTGAGGATACTGCCTGCAAGTTGCACAAGGTACTCCAGGGATACAGGTATGTTTTCACTCGTGCTATGGTAGACTTGGTTTTTATTGCTGCAGCTGCCTTTGAGTCATACACCTACTGTAAGTATATCCAGTAAATACATTGTCTCACCGAACTTGGCATCTATGTAACTGTTGCCTAGGTCTGTTATCGGTGCCTTAACTGAGTGAATTGAGAGTGGTTCCCATCTAATTAGTGAAAAGCAGACAAGGCAAATATGAGGTTTATACATAGCTGTAATAATGATAACAAAAAATTCCTTAATAACAAATACCTATAAAATAACACAATTTTGAGAAATATAAGCATAATTCCAAAATCCCCAAAATTCTTTCACAGGGTGAGAAATATAAAAGGATCAAAAGAAGATAGCCAGTTCATCTGGATGATGGAAATAAACCTTAGGTTACTAAGAGTGAAAATCCTACCTAGGTTTGCCATTTATGAGAATTTCAATAACTGATGATACATTTAATTCTCAGTGCCATAAAGGCAAACTCCCTCTTTACAGGCTTGATAACATGGAATCCTCTGGATAATTATCACTATAAAATACATTTGTCTGTCACAATCCTTGGTTTCAAACTAAATCATTCACTAAAACTGCCAGAATCAGAACACTGTAAATGATAATTTGTTCATTTAAATTGCCTAGGTAGCCTGAGATTGACTTGTGAAACACAAGGTTACTGACAGCACAGATGGGGCCCAGCACTTCTTAGGATTTCAAATGAAAGTCTTGCTGTGCATCCTACCTGTAACATGGTACCCTGATGCACAGAACTAGACACCTGAGGCCAACGTATGCCAACAATCTCTATGTCTGTACATGCAGCTGCCATCCCATATTACATTCATCCACTAACAAATCACTGGAGGGTTCAACTTACTAGATTAATCTAGGCCATATCCAACAAATTCTGTGAAGAATTGAAAATATGCAGATATTTTGTATTTTCCTTTACAAAGAATATTTCACAGTCAGAAAAGGAAAGCTGAAGAAAGCCTTGTTAAACTTTTATGATAAGTTATTTGGCAAATGTTCCTACAGTATTGAAGAATTATGCAGATATAATATAGATAGCCTGACATAGGAGTGAAGCAATTGGAACATCAGAACATCAGAACACACAGATATGAGGACAGAAGTTCCTGAAAAAGATCATTAATTATATATTCAAAACATCCAGTTAAGATAACAATGGACAATGGTTTCAAGTGAGTATCTGTGGCAAGCTAAGAATCCTGATAAGAGTTTTGGAAGTCTTTGAATACACTGACAGGGACTTCTCAGACATGATAAATAGAGACTTAGGTATAGGTAACATGGCTATGTGCACAGATTGATATGAGATGCCTTGTACATTCACTCTTTTTTAGATTTACATCTGCAGAGCCTCCTCTACATTGAAATTGCCCATGTTTACGTGACTTGCTTTGGCCGATAGACTATTTGCAAAGTCACAAGAAGCAAAGGCTTGAAATACACTTATTTGAAAAATGAGACTTGTGTCTCTTGCAACACCTAACTCTCTGCAGTTGGTGAAAGCAGCAGCCTTTGGTAAGGGAGTGCCAAATTCAGTCCTCAGTGATAATGATAAACGTTCCAATCAGCAAACTTTCACCTTTCTATGTCAGATCGACCAGAGTTCACAAGAAAGAAATAACTCAGACAGACAGTTAGACCTAGTCGCCTGAGCCCAGTACAAACATCCAGCCATAGAAATTTGAGCAAAGTTATTAATTTAAGAATGGTTTGTAAACAAATCATGTTACTTAAAAAAATAAAAATGATTTTAAAATCCATAAACATGTTTAATTTCCTTGCTTATCTACTGTTACATTCAAAGTAAATAGCTGCTTATACATTGTGAACTATTTTAATCAGAATCTGAAATATCTTCAGTGAGATATGACATTGGGGGATCTGAAAGACCATGAAAAACATGCCTATAAATGCTAAGTGGTTTTTTTACATTAAGGTTCAAAAAATCCAAAGTGTGTGTGTGTGTGTGTGTGTGTGTGTGTGTGTGGCTATTGACTTACAAATTTTATTCTTCTACTTTGAATCAGTCTCATGATTTAGGCCTAATTCATGGGAACTAGGAGAAAAGTCATTCAGCTACAACCAGATTTTATGAATTTGGTCAAAATTTATGAATCACAGAATTGTGAGAAAATTAATTCACTGGTTTTATAGCTCACAAAATTTGGGTACAGGTTTTCTATAACAATCGATATATAAAAGAAAAGAATGTTTATGCACTTTGAAATCAACATATAAAAAGTTAAGCATTAAGGTATTGTTAGCTGTGGAAGAACAATGCTCTGGGAAAACAATTGCCTATGATGTCAATTATTTAGAATTGTTGCACAGGAATAAATTAACAGAAATCTGTCTGTAAGAACTTTCGTTTAGCCAGTACTAGACATATGTCAATAATGCAGAAGAAAGTAGCTTGGAATGTTTGAATGTGCAAGAAGCTTTAAAAATATTTTGATTTTTCATTCCTCAAATCTGCAAGTATGGAGAAAAATATCACAGAGACTAATTAAGCACTTAGCATCAGGCCAAACATGGCTATGAGGTGGGAAGTTGTTGAACTAGGGCAGTCAGAGATGCTATCCAGTAGATACTCAGAAAGGAAGGAGGTGGGGAGAGATGGGGAGGGAGGAGAGAGACAGAGACAGATGGTGACAGTTCTCTCAATCATTGAGTGTGAGAACATGCACACAAGGGAAGACCCAGATATAGAATAAAGCCCAGCCAAGTTAGTGATGGTATTGCGAGTTCTCCCATGACCTGGAATGTGTTATGTCCATAATCCATAAAGTAACACTTTTTGATCCTGAGACAATTTGCAGAGGATGAAAGAGGTTTTATCTTAGCAATAGGAAATCATTAACTTTAACCCAAACTAGGTTCTGATTTTGCCCAAAAAAGTTTATATTCAAAATGCAGACCAAACATTTTTGAATAAATTAGCTGCATCCCTACACAAACATATTTTTTTTTAAAAAAATGAACTCTTAACACCCAGTATAAATATCATTATTATATGTGATATCTAGTTAAAGATCAACAGACCTAAAACAAACAGAAAATACTATTTCTTGTGAGAAAACAAATTAAAATTATCAAAAATATGATTTAGTTTTAGATGACGTCTGAAGAGAGAAGGCCATCATAGATTAGAGTCCTTACAAAGGATAGAATAACATTTGGTCACTTGCTTTTTCATAGCAGGTGCAGAGTTAGAAGCTGTTACATGCAGAAAAAGACAAGAGCCTCCTCATCAATCACATCTATGTGGGACTGCGACCTAGGTCTCACTGCCCTGTGATTGGTGAATGTCTTTTATATAAGTCACAGTCTTGCTGTTTCATTGTGTCAGCCTTAGCGGGCTAAGACACTGGCGTGAAGACATATGTTATCATTTATCTTACACATCTCTCAGAAACATATTAATTGGGCTGCTGGCTTTGATGAGTATATATGGACTGAGCAGGAAAGCCTATTTTCTAAGTCATTATAACCACTTACATTTTCATTCCTGATGTGTCAATGTGTGTGGGCCAAGTGATCTGTTGTACAAAGATATAGTGCTTCCACTTTCACTTTTTCATAACTATAAAAAAATAAAAAATTAAAAATGGTAGTGAGCACCTATGTTATATCACCTAGATCATTCCAAAAATCTTTGTATGTTTCTTCTTCCCAATTGCCATTTTCTAATTAACTCAACACAATTTATTTTACTTTCAGGTCAAAGCTTATTATACTAATGTATTTATTGGCACACGACCCACACTACTCCATTCTAATGAATAAATTTCAGCATTTTTAAATGTTTTCTTTTCTATTTTAAAGTAAAATTTTATGCAAATAGATACAACTTCACCTGCACTCCTGCTGTAGCTTGAAAATTGCTTTGATCTCATAGAACAAACTCTGCAAAGAAGTATAACTGTGTAATCAGGTCTAGAATGTTCCTTCCTTGCACCAGTTAGTGAATATTACTGTTCTGAGTTTTCTTCTTTTGCTATTTTGATTAGTTTCTTCTGCTTTTGACTTTCATTTTTATCTATAATAAACTGTAACTCCACATACATTGACTCACTCAGCACACTCCTCATACGATCAGTCTATCCTTGGTACTGGCAGTTTCTCTCTTAGAAGCTATGATGTACATGGTTTAATTTTTTCAATCTGGATTTTTTGGACCTTCCTCTGCTAGAAATAGTTCCCAATTCAAACAGTGTTTGTTCAAAAAGCCTACTCAAGTAATTGCAGGATCTCAGTGTATTTCTGAGAATGTTTATAGTTCTGACCCGAATCCTACTTGCTGGGTGTTGCCAAGAGCCCGGGCACAGCCTTGCCAACCTCCAGGGTGAAAGATTTCAGAAGCTGGTTTTGATGTTTGATTTTCTTTCTCTGCCTAAAGATCTGGTTCCTCTGCACTTTGTCTTTTTTTGCCACTGGTATTGTAGCTCTGTGAAGGCTTGGAAGGTATCCGCAGGCTGTGAGAACGGCCCCAAACACAGAGCTCTTATAGACAAGGTCAGTGCTTACAAGCAGGACTGTACAGCCTTCAGCGAATCTCTCGCTCTGTGAAGAATTTCTGTGATTCTGCTCAGGAGGCAGGTTTAATTACTTTGCTTCACTCCCGCAGAGATTCCACTGCTCTTTGAGCAGGTGCTTGGGGTAGAGGAAAAGTAATTCTTCTCTACTCTCCCAGTTCACTGAGGCACCGTTCCTCAATGCGATGTAAGGGACTTCAGACAAAAATGAAGAGGGATCTGTTTACACAGCCTGCCAGGCTGAAAGTGGAGCCTTCAGCAAGAAACAGAGCCTAGACTGAGGAGAGAGGGAAGAAAGCAAGTGTACACCTGCCAGGAATACCAAGTCTTTAACACAAGACTAGAGCAAGGCACGTGGTAATTCACTACACTGTGGGCCTAGTTCTGTGTAGAGCTCTGCAAAGTGACAGAGGTTGTTTTTGACTGGCTGCATTGCTGTTTGCCCACAGCATGTATGCGCACCACAGAAAGGGAAGAGGAAGGACTAGGACTGCTGCTCCCACATGGGTTCAAGAGCGTCCCCACTGTGCAAGTATCTGATGAACGGACCTCTAGTGATTAAAAAGTTTTACATGCCTCCTAAATACAAGTCTTCTTGAAATTTGGAGGCAGATAGACTATGAGATTGTCCAATCTGTTTTTCATTTACCACCTTGGAAACATACACCTCTGCCATGCCTTCTATTTAACGGTGTTTTAACACCAACAGTAGTTTCTTCTGCTAGAAGGAGTCAGGAACATGCTGTTTACATGTCATTGACTCCTACACATCAAAGTTTATGGGACTTCCTTGAATGTTGATGTAATTGATGTTGATTCTAGCCAAGTCCAGAAATGAGTTTTCCGTATCATTCTCTGTATATGAATGTCTATGTATGTACATGGGGAAGACATGTGTATGCATGTATGTGTATTTGTGTGTGCACACTTGTGTGTTCATGTGCACATGTGTACAGACATGTCTATTCTAGAGGACCACCATGAGTGTTGTTGGTTTCTGTTACTACTTACCTGATGGCCTTACTGGCCAGGAACTTAGTAGGTAGACTAGACAAAGAAATAGGTCTTCCCATCTCAGTCTCTCCAGTGCTGAGACTAAAAGCCCATTCTAACAAATCTTGAAATTTTAAAATCGGTTCTAGGGACTGAAATTTGTACAAGGCAAATATTCTATAGACTGAGCTATCTACCATAGCCTCTCATATCTTCTTTTTTTTATTTTTTTAAATAATTTTCTCTAGTGGCGTACTTCTATTGTTGAGAGATGTAATTAATAGCTGTTGTATATCTCTTTAAAAGTCAGGATTTTCTGAATCTTGTAATCTAAAATAATGAGTGTTCTGGAAAGGCATGTATATTGGTGTGATAGTTGAATGAATGCAATGAACAACTTCTCTATGTTTGGATTTGATGTCCAGTCGACAAAAGGGAATGCATGTCTGGTACTATAAGCGTGATCAATAGCTGGTAGATAAGAAGATCCTAGGTCCCATTGATGGACCCCACTAGGGTAATTTTGCTAAACTGCAAAGTTACCTTGTAAGTATTCATGTCTATATTATTACATCTACATGATTCATATAGATTTATAGATTACTGCTATAATCAGACTTCATCAGAGAAGTGAGTGGTGGTTAATTCAGAGACACACTTTTTTTTGACTGCCAAGACTAACTTACGGTAGAGTTCTCAGTTCTTTATGAGTTATCTATAGTCATCTATGTCCTCCCAAGGATAACTAAGGATGTGGATACCAAAAGATGAAAAGGCTAGAGGATGGACATGAGTTTACAACAGTGGTGATTATCCACATAAAACATGGACATGAGTGGGTCCATCAACATTTTATCATAGAATAAGAAAAGGTTAATAAGCCTTCAGTCCTTCTTGAGGGATTTTTGACAGTTACTGGAAACTAGAGACTTTGACTATAAAACTTTCTTCAGTGGTATAGCCACTGGTTGGTTGTCTATGCTCCAGGAAAAACAACAAAAACAAAAACAAAAACAAAATTCCATCTCATTCATGCTCACGTTCGCAATCCTATCTGTGTGTATCAATTAAGAAACAATATGAAACAGAAGGGAAGAATATGAAATAGAAGGGTCACTTATTGGCAAAAAATGTCAGCAGAAAATAGAAGAAGTATGAGAAGATAATGGGCAGGTGACTACCATTTATTATATATTCATATTAGACTATCAAAGAATTAAAAATTACTAAATATAGTTTTTACTTAAGTTGGAATTTTTGTATTTGGGAAGATGTTTCAGTTGCCTAAGTGCTTAAAGAATAGTCATAAGGACTTGTTCCATCAGGACCCAAATAAAAGTCTAACATAATACATATTAGAAACCCCAGTACTATTTAGGGAGTGGCAGACAGGAGGGTCCTCACAGTTAGCTCATGCTTTACCAGAAATCAGGGGACACTGGATTCAGTGAGTAAACTGGTCTCAAAAAACAAGGTAGACAGTGATTATGAAGGCATTCAGGATTTTTTCTCTGGGCTTTCCCCCACACACATATGTGCACATGTACGTGAGAATGAACAAGGACACATCTAAAATAAATACATTTTCATGTTAGGAAAAGGTAAATAAGTAAATATTAATTCACATTGCATGGTATTTTAAAGTTCACAGAATTACTTATATAAATTTAAAAATATTCATTAAAGCATTTTTATCAAAGACATTAAAGGTCATGTCTATGTAGTTTCACAACTTGCCCAAAGAAATTTTAAATTGAAACAATGTATGTCCAAGTCCGAATAAATCCATGGGTGGCTGTTTAATTCATCAAGATAACTGTTTTGTTCCTGCTGTTAAGCCCTCTTTTCTCTTTTGTGGCAGTAATTGAGATGTTCATTTTCTCCCCATTGCTCCTGAAGTATTTGCGTTTTATAGTCAAAAGCATAAAGATTTAGGAGACAGCTCGTATCTGAGAACTGATGTTTGAAAGCTTATAATCATTGAGAGAAAATACACTAAAGCCTACACACTCCAGTGAGAAAGTGTGGTTGAATATATAAATGAAATATATCATTTAAATTTCAACATATGTATGCACAAATGCATGTATATGTCTGTGCAAATAGTTGTATGGTGTGTATATACACACAGACATATAATTTCTATACTGTAATCTGTATTTTTGCTGTAGAAGTAGATTAAGTCCTTTTGAGTTTTGTTGTTGTTGTTAACTAATTATTGTCTCCAGGGGAAAAAAAAACTCTTTAACACATGCTATAGAACTATCCCAACATTGGTTAGTATATTAGCATTTGTTACATTCAAAACAAGTGATATGGCATGATAGTTATTTTTCCTTTAATGTCTGGCACTTTTTATATTTACATTCAACAATTATGTGTTCAGTCATACTTAACAATTATGTGTTAAGCTAATACAGAGACTAAAAACTACATCTGCACACACACACACACACACACACATGTGCACATGCACACACACACACACACACACACACACACACACACACACATTTATACCAGAGAAAGTTCATATAGTAGTTTAAACCTTGGTATACGCTTTCTAAATATGTTAAATTCTTTGTTGCTTTGTTTGAATACCTGACGAAAGCAATTTAACAGATGAAACCATTATTTTGATTGACATTTTAAAAGGATAACACTCATTATGGCAGGGCACATATGTTCAACAGGTTTCTAAGGTGGTTGGTACTGTACCCATAGTGGCTTTCTGACTTCCACCTGCTGCTATTTAGTTTAGAATGCCAGCCCATAGGATGGTTGTAGCCAAGTGCAGAGCATGTCTTCTATCCCCAGGTAAATATCTCTGGAAATATCCTTACATGGATCTGAAGTTATCTCCCAGGTGAAAGCAAATCTAGACAAGTTTGCAATGAAGATTAGCTGTCAAGTCTTCCATATTTAATTAGTAGATGTCTCACAACTCCAAGACAATTAATAATAGCAATTTGTGACAATGTAATCTTATCAAATATCAAAAGTAAGTAAATTGCATAAAATAGAGCAGACTCAGTATGAAGTTTCAAAGTTAATGCCAATTCTGCCACAAACTCAAAGCTTGTGGCTGTAAAAACTACAAAGCAGACCAGCCAAAACACCTCTGTACAGCACTAGAGCTGGGATTTTCTTTAGATACCATGTATATGTGAATTGAGAATAAACTTACTATTCACAAATAAGTTGAACTGGTAGATCTCAATCTATCTACTGTGAACTTGTTCTTTACAAAATCTTAATTAGCCTTTCATGTGAAACTTTAATTTAATCGGACATTAGGCTAGAACAAAGAAGTAATTTCAGGTAGGAATCTAAATCTTAGGCTAGAACAAAGAAGTAATTTCAGGCAGGAATCTAAATTTTAGGCTAGAACAAGGAAGTAGGCTTCAGACTTGATAATGACTTTGGCCTAGGAAAGAGAAGTAGGCTCAGATATTTTGGTCATCCTGATAAGCCCTTCCTTAAAAACAGTGACCACAATAGTGTTCACATTACTGGGTTGAATGTTTTGCTTATTCTTTGAATATTTGTGTTTATTGTCTTGCTGTTCCTTGACTATTTGCATCTATTGTATTGCTAGACCTTCAACCTAGAACTGACCTTAATACATGCATGTAATTAAAATGGTATAAAAGCAAAAAGAGGAGGGGGCTGTGATAGAGGGTTCTGGGGGGGGGATGGGGAGAGTGGATAACATCTGTATTGTAAATAAAATATCAAATAAAAAAATAAAAATTAAAAAATATATATTTTCAGTGCTTAAAATTCATTCACTCATTCAACCATTAATGCATTAGTTATTACACATTTACTACTATCTATATTCTAAAGTTCACTATTTAAATAAATTATACAAGTATTATTTAAATAAATTATACAATTCTCACTAGTACTAGTAAGAAAGTTCAGGAACTCATGAAAATTGGAATTAGCAATCTAATGAGAAAAACCATTTATTGCTGAACTTATATATTTTCTCTAATAGGAGCTAATTTTATAACTAGAGACAAAGCAAGATATTCATACGTATCACTAACTGTGCCTCTGGTATCAGTGAACATATCACTATAAATATTATTATGGAGAGAAAATATTCTATTCTGAGAAATATTGCTATCCCCCTTCCCCCACCAACAACACATACAGTGCTTAGGTGCCTGGATATAAGTTCTGAGTGTTTAAAGTATTGAACAGTCTGTTAAGATATTGAGAGAAGAAAACAAAAAGGATGTACTTAAGTTTTTGTTGTAATTATTAGTTGTTTGTTTATACCCATTTGGTGCTGGGATGTAAGGTTTTAAATGAAGACTATTAATCGAATCCTTTTGGTTTTACTTGAAAGGTAACATCTTCAAGCCTGTAGTGTATCTTACACCATTTAAACCAAAAGAGAATACATTTGGGACTGGGAAATAAGAAAAAGAAAACACTACATGCTTGCACAGTCATTTCACAGCTTTGCATAGTGGCTCAATATAAACTTCTGTTAGTTGGTCTCTCTGCTCTAAGAAAATATCTAAGAAGAGAAAAATAACTATTCAAAGATTTGTTTTATCTCAGAGGTTCAGAGCTTCTGCTACTTGGGCAGCCTGGTAAATTGGTTTCAGGTATATATCAAGGGACAAGACAGGGACATCATAGTTGAAGGTTATATATTGAGAAAGATGCTCACTGTGTGGCATACAGGTAATGAATAGCGACAGAAAGGAAAGGGATGTGGTGTGAGAAACACCATTTAAAGGATGACTCAAGCACCCAGAAACCTCTAATCAGAAACTACCTTCTACAGTTCTCCACAACTGATAATAGTTCATTTAATTATGGACCTGTGAACTTGTTACTTCATTGATCCGCTGAGAGTCTTCATAATTTAATCATCCACAAAACTCTACCAGTACATTGTGTAGTGCAAAGCAAGCCTTATATGCTCAAGCCTGCAGGTGAGATTTTATATGTAAGCCACAGCAGTGGTTGTAGAGGAGAGTTGCTCACCAGAGCATACAATCCAGCCCTTCTCTGAGCTGCTGAATGTCTTTTGTCATGCAATGAAAACATCATTTGAACTTACCATAAAACAATGTGTTCTGAGTGATATCCTTAAGTCAGTCTTACACACATCTATTTTTTGGAAGTTATGTAAATTTGCTACATAAATTATCTCCTCATAGAGAAAAGAAAAAAGGACTATTACAGACATAAGATTTACAATATAAGTCACAGGTGCAGTAACCAATGTTCTTCAGAGAAGATATCAGACTATAATGAACATTTATAGAAAATTAAAATGTTAAATGCAGATTGTTAAAATTAAATTAACTTTACAATAAATCATCTAAAGTTCATGTCAGATTCAGATTAATTAAACTGAAGGAAAAATGTGCTTGAATATCAAAGAAGAAGCACATGAAGTAAAAATTTCACAGGTAGGCTTAATTTATGTAGTTATTAATATAGATAAGTCAAATGAGGGATATGGTCTGAAACGGTAGTTAATGTAAATAGCATGAACTTGAAAGTTAAATAGATCTAAGGTTCAGTGGGTCCACTCTGAAACGTAACCATTCTAGATAAGTTTGCTTCATCAAATTTCATAACTGTTTCTCTTAAGTGGAAAAGAAAAGACTACTTCATGTAATCAATTTTCTTTTGCATAGTGATTTCAACAAGGCAGGTAAGATATAATATTGCCTTTGTGTATGATCTAAGAATAGCAGATATCATTATATGTATGAGCCTTATAACGACTGGGAGTTTGAGATTTTAGAAAGGAATGCCTAATTTCCAACCTTAGCACAGCAACTTAATGACAGTACATAAGGAGAATATGATGCCACTACAATGTTCTTTGCAATATAAACTGTACCACAGACGTTTGTTCACAGTTCTTTGCTGATGTAATTGATCCTTATTTGTACTACTCTAAGGTAACTTCAGAAGACTAGGCCTCAAACACACAAGGTATTGTTATTATTGGGATGATAGACATAATTAATTAAAATATTATCAAGTTATAATAATAGATATATATTAATTAGACATGAGTCCTGTGGGGAAAATGTGTGAATTAGATATTGTTATAGGTAATAACAAAGATAAAATTACCAGTTATATATTCAACTAAGATCCCTAGAGAAAAGGAAGTTAAATGGCTCCAAGGTTAAGTGGAGCTTAAAGTGGGGCAGCAGGACCAGAGGACTCACCAGAAAGGTGAGAGTAGATTTAAAATTTAACACCCACAGGAAGAATTTAATCACGTTAATGAAATAAGATGCCTTGAGGAAACTCGGGATGTAGCACAAGTCACTGATTAACAGGCAATGATAATAATACGAAGGTGACTGTGTAGGGGGTAGGGGCGGAGGCTTGAATCCTGTTGAGATTAGCAGTAGTTTGGACTCAGTAGCATTGCTGAAGGTAGTAAGAAATGATTTAGATAGAACGTACAATGAAAAGTGAACAGAGAAAGACTTTGTAACTGTAGGCAATTGCTTACTGGATGTGGCAGAATCAAGTCACTCAAAGGTCTAGAGTTAGAGATCCAAACACCTTCCTCTAGCTCTTTTTACAGATGAGAAAGACTGAAGGATATCGCTTATAGTTTAAAGATAAGAGTTTGATAGAAATATTGGGTTTTAAGTATGAGGCATACATGGTGACATCTTGAACAGTAGACACAAGAGACACTCCAGAGAAATTTAGAATTAATGGAAGGGAGTACACTAAGTGTAAGCGGTAAGCACTTGTAGCCTTGAACATTCATGGTGTAGACAAGTCTGTGTCATGATATTACTAAATAAAAAGAAATGAAAGTCTGAGTTGACAGATATGCTGGCATCTAAAGAGCAAGTAGAAAATGGGATGGAGAAGTACATTGATTTAAGGGCATGATGAAAGTCTATGATGGGGGAAGCTGCTATTCCCTTGGCTACTGGAAGGAACGCAGTATCCAATTCAATTCCACTCTCAGTAGAGCCTATGTACTAAAGACTTTAATTCTTTCCAGTAGTAGCAAGCTGAGAACCAAGGCTGGTTGAAGTGAGTACACAGGAAAACAGGGTTTGGGACAAATTATAGGGACATTTACCTGTACACAATTTATTCAGACAGTGAGTGGCAAGAATTGTAGGAAAAAAGAATCCTTAGAGACTACTGTTTTGTATACAAGATGTTGTCATGAAACTGTGTTCTGATGAAAGAGGTACATAATAGGAGAAAGAATCATAATTAAAGATGTAGCCATAGCACATACACTATGAACAAGCAAGAATGCATGGCAGGCAAAGGGGATATAAAAGGCTGATATTAGCCTGACATAGAGGAGGTCTTCACTATTAATATTTTAAACTGCATAACTTATAGTCTTAAACAAGGTAAGTTCCATATAAGACAGAAGGAAATGAGACAGTTCTATTTTTTGCTGATATAATACATCTGAGTAAAAGAAATAAAAAAATAAGAATTGTGGGGTTATGTTGCTAACAAAGGGATGAATGATATACAGTAGCTATCTTGGAGAGAGTACAAGCAGACATTGATCAGAAAAATAGATCTATTGTCAATGACAGACTACTTTATGTGTTTGCTGGAGGTATGTGGTCAAATATTTGCAGTAAGAACATGCTAGGATGGTTGTAAATCACAGGAACAGGATTTCAAATAGTTCTAAAATAAATGTTATAAAAATGTATCAAAAAGGAAAAATGTTTATTTTTTTAATCAAAATAGAAATCAATCTTGAAAATAAGCCATATATTCTACTTCAATTCATGCTCCAAAAGTATTAGAGACTGGAAAAAAGATCTGCTAGATAGTTTAACTCACTGATGATATTTAAAACAGATTAATAAATGAGTGAGACTGTTTGTTAAAGGGGCCTCGGCATCTCTCTCCAGGCTTTGAAAACTGCTGCATTCATCATAGGTTATACAACTGAATTTGGCTTTAGCATGGACAGCATCCTGCCAGGACTGAACGAAATAACATCAATATCTCTAAGTGGCATCTGTAGTTCATCAGAGAATTATTCACAGTCACCAAGGCACAGATGGAAACTAAATGTTTGTCAGCAGATGAACCCATAAAGAAAATGTTGTATTTTCATTGGTTATTATATTTAATTCAACCAGAGGACGATGTGGTTTGTAACAATATGTGTAGGTCCAGAGGCTACTTGTTAACTGAAATAAGCTGGACACAAAGTGACAAACACTGTGTGGTTTGGGGTATGTATAGATTCTAAAACAAGAGTTTATAAAAATTACGGAATGAAATGGCTTAGTCAGCATCTGGGGGTAGAGAATGGAAGATGCTTGCCAAGAGTATAAGTATTCAATTATAAGATAAATAATCTCCAGAAATCTAATATTCAGAATTGAGAATGTTTTTTTCATTACATGGTTTGTTCTATCCTGTATATACATATATATTTTTTTAAGATGGCCAAGCTAGCGTTGAACTTGTTAATGCAACTGAAACTGGCCTTGAACCAATTCTGGCTTTACTTCCTAAATGATGGGATTTCCAGAATGCATCACCATGATTAGCATAATACTTACTGTCTTACATACTTAAAATTTGATAAAAGTATAGACTTCAAATGTTATTTATAATATATAAATATTATAACATGCATAAATGAATATATCAAGTAAATATGAAGTGATATATGTATTTATTTGCTTAAATATGGTAATCAACAAACAATTTATATCTCGTATCATCACACTATACGGAGTGACTATATTTAATTTTTTTTATTATGCCTCAGTTAAAAACTTTGTCTATGGTTGTATAATAAAATTCATTTCACTTTGTTAGCGATATTGCCAGGAAGTTGAGAGAATAGAGAAATCCTGTTATCAGGCTCCCAGACCTGTAAGAAACAGAAGATAAAAAAAATAAAACAACACAACAAAAAACACTTTCCCCTCAACTATGAAATAATAGAAAAGAAACTAGACAGATAGTTCAGTGGTTAACAGCATTTACTGCTCTTGCAGAGCAGGAGGGTTCAATTTCAGTACCTACATGGATGTTACAGAGATGTGATGACCTCTGTGGATATAAAGCGAGAAGCTGGTGCATAGACACATATACAAACAGAAGAACCATGAACATATAATAAAATAAATAAATACATGTTTGACCAATAAATAATTGAATGACCACAGCTGAAATTTTCTTAAATTAAAGATAGATATAAATCTTAGAACTTGGAAATCACAAAAATTTTAATAAATAAATAAAAACAGTTTTACATATAAAAAACAGGCATATAATTTTGAGACAATAATTTCAGAGAGGCTTTTACACATACAGAAAGACTATTAAACTAACAAATGCTGTAGCAAAGTCTGGTCTTTGAAGCCTTTAAAAATAGTGAAGTTATTAAGAGGCAAATATAAAAATGAACAAAAACTATCATTTTCAAAGATCAGGATTAATAGGCAAGTATTTGCTGAACCTCAGAAAGGTTGTGAACCTCCTGAATGATCGGGAAAATTGATATGAAAGCCAAAAAAAGAGATCCTGCTACAGAACAAAATCATTATAGAAACTATAGAGTTAAAAGAAGTATCTGTGTGTGGCTTCAGCAGATCCCACCAATCTCAAAGAAGATTGTAATGCTAAGCATACCATCATCCAACCAAAGCTTATGGAACCAGGTAAACCTTCAGACAGAATACTGAACCCCTGAACATAGGTCACTGCTGTAATTCCAAATGAGCATAGAGATGTTCTTTATGTTGTAATGCTTACAGAAAAGAGCAGGTGGGTAGAACCTGACACTGGTCAGCCTGCTTTATTCCGTGTCATTATTTTTATTCTCCTTTGAGAAAAGCCAAGAGTTTTATTGCATCCAGGGAACTGCCTTCTAAATTGTAGAATGAAATATTTGCCACTAGGCTTTGGAATCACAAATAAAAGTCAAGTAGGGTCTCTGAACTAAACATGTTATAATTTTAGTTTTATTCTCACTCCATAGCCATAAAATTGAGCTTCATTACGAGATAAGATAAAATGTCACAGCAATTTCTGTGAAATTAGATGTCAGAGCAGGGCAACTCTGGAGCTATTGAAAGTACAGAAATTAAGAAAAGATAGGTCATAATTGATAATAAATTATTTCATCCTTGTATCTTTTGTACCCCTAATTATTATTTATGTCTGAGATACTCCAATGTTTACTTAATAAGGACATAAGCTGAAATCACAGTTATCTAAAGTCTCAAACATACTGTATGTTTTAAGATGCTTTGGATTTTTTCCATTTGCAAATTGCATGCTTTCATGTAAGAGGTGGAATTCAAGTCTGCTAATCCTGAGGGTGGATTCTACTTCTTTGATTTGAGAAGTTTGGGTGAGTAGGCCATCATCCCTTTCAGCTCTGAAACTTGCTTAGGGTGAAATTTCACAGTGTCTTACTTTTGAATTTCCATGTTTTTCATTCTTTTTTTTTTAAATCATTCCTAAGTCCCTTTCAAGACTTACATCTTTTTCACTGGCAAAGCCAAGCTAATAGTCACCAAGTAACCCAATTTGGAATTTAAGTTTAGAAAGTTCTTGAAAATTTATTACAAAAAGAAATTGATCTACAGTGTTCACGTTTAACTAACTCTGTTTGATAAGACTTAGATTCACTTTAACATCTTCACTTACATGTGACTTTGCTTTATTTATTAAATAATGCTGTTGTGTAGGCACAGTGGTGAGCCTGGGATGCATAAAACATGTGGCAAGCCCACTCCAGCTCAGGGATTTGGGATGAGTCCATGAGTCATATCATCAATGTTAGGTCCTAAAGAATGTCAAGGTTTTTCCCAAACAGAGCTTATGGTTCAATGATTGTGCTCAGAATAAATTGTGTTGGGTTTTTTTCAAATAAATGTCCAGATACACAGAATTCTAGTGCATTTATTAGGACCTTTAACTGGAAAGGGGCAAATGCTAAAAATGAGATTGATAAGCACAGACAAGGTGATATACAGAAACCTTTGGTGGCACACTATAATTTTTGTTATTATTGTTTGATATATTAGTTGGGGGTGGGGGAGAGAAAGAGAGGAACATTTGGGATTTTATGTAGCTGTTATACAAATGGAATAAAACCAGGATGCTATATCTGCTTTCTGATGGGTTTTACCCTGTTCTGTCAAAGAATCGAGCTTTTCCAGGAGTCAGAGAACATAACTGAAATTTTCAAATGGGCACATTATTTTTTATGAACTCTGATCTTTGAATCCTACCTCCTTCCTTCTGACTTTGGAGACCTTCCAATACCGGCTCTCCGATTGAGCTGGACACATTTCTAAGGTTTGAGGAAATAGCCTATTACTCTGTCTGATTGATGGGGACATAAACAGAAGGCAATTTGTTCGTTCCTTGGAGAGCCTGACAGTGGCCACTGTAATGTGCAGTGTAAGATGAAGGAGATGTCAGTCAGTGGCTTCCCAGTGGCAGGAGCAAAGTCAGAAAATCACTTACTGCTCATTTGCTGTGAAACCCACACAAGTCATTTGGGCTTCTGCCTGTAGTATGCCTGTTCCCCTCTCAATTAAGATAGAATTAGATGCATCAATAACTATGCAATGTATTTTTTCCTCTAGCTATTTTCTTCCTGTTTAGTCGAGAAATTGTTATAATTTTTCTTTTATTCTAAACTACTAAGTTCCAACAGTTTCCACATCCCATTTTGGCTGCTTCATTTTATTTTGTCTTTAATTTTACTATAATTTATTCATAGTGTGTGTGTGTGTGTGTGTGTGTGTGTGTGCACATCTGTGAGTGTTAGAGGACAACTTGTACACTCCATTTCTCTCCTTTGACTATGAGATTACATGAATTGAGCTCCAGTCATCAGGCTTGACTTCAGTTCCCTTAACCCACTGACCTGTCTTACTGGCCTTTGGCTACTATTGTAAAAAAAGGCTATAATAGGCTAGTCCTTCTCATCCAACAGCACTCAAGTCTGCAAAATAAATTAACTCATTTAATAACCAAATTTATACTAAAATTTATTATACTAATAGTAACAATCTTACAGAGCTATCAGGAGGACATTCAGAAAGATTGACAAGCAAATTGACAGGGACAGGATGAATTTCATCTCTAGGGTTTGTTCCTATGACTTCAGAATGTCATTGGTGTCTAGAGCATGGAAAGCATGTTACAGAAAAGGTAGGAAAACAAATCACAGTTCAGCTTCTGCTGTATTTGATAATCTAACATTGTAAAAATGGCCACAAGGAATGTTGACATTTATCAGCTTTCTTTATAGGTGGCATGTTCATTTATACTCTCTCACACACAGGCACCCACGTGCCATAGAGACCCACACTTAACGTCACTGTTTCTAATCAGCTGTCACACTGATACTTATTAAAAATTAAGTTTGCAAATTTTCTAAATTATTATAGTATATCAAATCAAGGAGATAGAAAAGATATATAAAATGTGCAATTTGTAAGATGATGGACCTTTGTTAAAGGATCCTATAAGTCTACTAACATGAAAATATCAATCTTTATTGGAATTAGGCATTGTTGGAAGAAAAAAAAAGCAAGGATTCTTATCATTAGAGCCAGAATTTACGCACTGTAATTGCTAAAACTGCTTTGATCATTTTTATATTAAGGAGATTAATTTTTATGTTATTATGTTGAGTTTTGTGAAAAATACACAGAGGTATATACATATACATTTTTAATTTCAAATATATGTGTATATATAATAAAAATTAGCAAGCAACAAAGAGAAAGACAGAGGTACATACATTCATTTATAAATGTAAACACACATTGTGTGTGCATAAACATAGGTATATGTTTAAACTTCTATGTGATTTTCATTCTTTTTAATAACTATTTCACTTAGTAGGGCTGATGAAATGGCTCAGTAGGTAAAGATATTTGCTATCAAGCATGATGACCCAAGTTTGATGCCCAGAACCTATATGATGGAAATGGACAATCAACTCCCATAAATTTTCTTGTCTTCTGACCTTCACTCATGAACCATGGTGGGCACACCTACACACCTACACACCTACACACCTACACACATACACACATACACACATACACACATACACACATACACACATACACACACAAACAGAGAGAGGAGGGAGGGAGCCATAGAGGAAGGGAGAGAGAGAGGAGAGAGAGAGAGAGAGAGAGAGAGAGAGAGAGAGAGAGAGAGAGAG
>JANHMN010000010.1:43495018-43517337 GCA_030674055.1 Rhabdomys pumilio | reverse complement strand
TATATCTATATCTATATCTATATCTATCTATCTATCTCTATCTATCTCTATCTATCTCTATCTATATATCTATATCTATATCTATATCTATATCTATCTATCTATCTATATCTATATCTATATCTATATCTATATCTATATCTATATCTATATCTATATCTATATCTATATCTATATCTATATCTATATATATAAAATCTTACAGATTAAGGAAAATCTGTGGAAGAGTTTTATCTTAACAGACAGATACTATACTTGAGTAATGTTTAGAAAAATATTTATTCTATAGGATACCCTCTCCCTAGCGACAGATGGAAAGAAAAGCGAGATTGAGAAAAACTTTCAGCCCATCTCTCTATGAAACAGAGAGATGCTCTTAGTATTCGCACACTTTGTGGCTTATCTATATACTCGAATAAACAAAATCTTGATGGTATCTTTAAGATCACAGTACACTTTCTGATTCTTCACAGCTTTCAACCCTGAAGCTAGGCCTGGGCAGCTTCTCAACCAGAACGCAGGCTTACTCACCCACCCAGTACCCTGAGTCACTAGCACACAGGCTCTACACTGAGCAGCAGCGGCATCACTGATATGGGAGCTTCAGGGAGTTAGGTTACTATTTATTGCATATGTGAGGCTTGTTCACGACCATGAACAATACATCTCTTTTGTATCTTGCCCAAGATGCTCCTGTGAGCATCAGTGGAACTGTCCATATATGACACATAAGAGGTAACTAAAACCACTTTGTGATTCTTGACCAGAGTATTTACTTTATAATGCACCTTTGTTGATTTTAGAAGGAAGTTCCTTTGTTTTCTACATATGTACTTCCAGATTGCATACCCTGGAGATAGGATTTTACATAGACTTCTACTTGTGATTGATATTTGTAGGTTTGAGAATTGGCAAGAGAACACTATGTCTGTTTCCATGCTAATGCAAGTTAATTGATTACTCCCTGTAATTCAGATGTCAATTGTCAATAAGTTGCCCCATGGCTAACATAGTCAATGGTGTTCAACAAATAGCTCTCTCTGAATAAAGTATCCTAGAATAAACACAGAATATGGCAAATTACAGGAAAAGATAAATTCGTTGTAAAAGGAGAAAAACGTAAGTTCTCAAGGCATTGTTGTGCTGTGTCTAATAATGATCCCATTTCTTAATGCACTCTCATGGGAGATGGGATATCATCAAGAAATAGGAAACACTACACAATATTCTCTTTTTCTGAGACAAGGTTCTCTGTACATCCCGGTGGTCATAGAACTCACTCTGTAGACCAGGCTGGCCATGAACTCTGCAATCCTCCTGCCTCTGCCTCCCAAGTGCTGGGATTAAAGGCATGCACTACCACTGTCCCACAATATTCTCAATAGATAGGTGAGGTTAAACTAAGGTATTTATCCAAATGCTAGAGTAAAGGGAAGTTATTTAAGGGAATGGGAGGTAAAAAAAACAGGCCAGAAAATAGAGACTTGTTACTTTTATAAAAGACATTTAGGACTTAATAAGGTTTCTTACTTTTATGACATGTCAGACACATATGTGAAAACAGGTTTTCCAACAAATTCTTCCTATTTTAAGAACTTATGAAGTAGTAAATGTATATTTATGATGCATTTTTTACTTGAACAATAACTAACTTCCAATGGATCTAAGACCTAAAACTGAAACACTGAGATTATCAGAAGAAAGCAGAGGCAGTAATACCTGTATAAGATTTAGGGGCAGAATGACTCCATTTACCCAAGAACTGAGGACAATAGTGGAAAAGGGGCACTTTATAAAATTGAAAAGCTTCTGCACTGTTAAAGAAAGAGTCGAGTGAAGAGGATCCCCATAAAATGGAAAAGAATCTTTGCTAAACATTTGACAGAGGAATTATAACCAATATATATAAACCAAACCTAAACCAAAATGAGTCAAAAATCCAAATAACCACTTTAAAAAAAGAATAGACCCGAAACATGAACAGAAATCTTAAAAAAGAAAATAAATAAATAAATCATTGTACCTATACCTAGAAATTACAGAAACTCAAATCAAAACAACACTGAGATTTTATGTTACCCTATTCAGAATGGGGTACAACAAAACAGTCTATAACAAATGATGGGGGATGTGGAAAAAGGGACCCTCATTCAGTGTTGGTGGGATTTTAAAGTAGTACTACCACTCTGGAAATCAGTGTGGAGAATCATCAAAAAGCTAAAGAAACATCTACCATATGACCTTGTTATAATATTCTTTGCAACTCTACAAAACTCAGTTCCAGTTGACTATTGAGTGCACAGCATAAAATTTAAGTTCAGGCTCTTTAGTGTGTTCTATCCAACTTTTGAGCCTTTTACAAGTATTTTGTAAGGTCTTGAGTTTCCTCCTAGAAATCTGACATTGGCATCATTTCAATAGTATCTCATTGGTATTTATTTATGTATTATTTTCTCTTTCACCAGATATTCCTAGGATTGAGATATTCTGAAAATGTGTAAAATACAGCATTAGAATTTAAACAGATCATTTTATTTTCTGTCTGCATAAAAAACAGCTTTGGTTGCTAAAACTGAAAGTAAAACTCAATACAATCTTTAAAGGTATTAAGATTTGCAGAACTTGCTGATGTGACTGGGGAATGGATCACATACTTTCTTAAACTTACATGTACTGAATCTCAGAATGAAAATGGATTTCAAGGACCCAAGACTACTCATGATGATATTGTCCATTAAAAAAACTACCTGGTATCTGTGAAGTCTACTCTACCATGTAATATACAATATGCATACATTATTACTCTATTAATATTATATGTAGGCAGTTACATATCATTACTAGGGAGACATTTTCCCCCAACACCACTCAATATTTTGTTTGTTTGTTTAATACAGCAGATGAGGGCAAAGGAAATGCTTCTGCTACATGGCAGTTTTTTACCTGCTTTCTGAATTGTACTATCTTAAAGAAAACTGTCTCTAAACTCCACTTTAATGCTGGCAGTTCTTGAGAATATACTAGGTTTTACTTTCTATTAATTGTGTAATTAAGTAGAAACCAAGATCTTAGTATGGTTTCTATGTAATATTGATCCTTATGACTGGCTATTATTCATATTTTACAGATTAATGCAAAGAAAACCCATTAATAGCATCTTATCCTAAAAAGATTAACTAGTGAATGCACAGTAATATAATTTTAAATGTCTACACATTATGAATAAAGATATTTATCTTAGAAATTTTTAAAATAGCAATTTAATTGAAACAAAACCACAATTCATTAAATAAGTACACCAATACACTGTGGTGCCCTTGGGGGTGATTTTTACATCCAAAAATCATTGGTTATCAAGAACTTATAATGGCATAAATTAACACCAATGGCTATATGGTGAGTGAAAAGATAATAACAGTATTCTAGGGAGAATAAAGTCTGTTTGACTCTTAGAAATGTAATTATTAAAAAGAGAAGTCTGGATGTCAATTTTAATTTTTCCAAGTACTATCATTTTAGAGATAACACAAGATCTCTGATCCAATATGTCTTATATGTAAAACAAAAATAACGATATCTCCTTTTAAAGGATTTTATAAGTTGAAAAAAAAGACAAAATGTATTGACTATATAGCCTGTAGGCAAATGTCTAGCTTAAGACATTTCAATATTATTGTCAGTGTTATTGTCTCAAACTATAAAAATGAGAAAAGAAATTAGAGAATATCTCACTTTTCACTATGTATATGTTTTTTTAGATAGTACCTCAAGTCAATGAACTAGACAAATTTACATCTGTATTATTTTAAAAAATGTAAATGCCAGGTACACAGCTGAAGCCCTAAAAGCTACTGCTGTTAGAGAGTAGAACTACACTGGAACACTGCAATTCTTCCTTATTAGATTTGTAGAACCTTCTATAACCTTTTGTGTATTATGTTGATAACAATGAAAAGATTACATTTTAAAAAGAGAAGTATTAGATATGGAAATTCATAGACAGTGGCTTCACTTCAGAACAGAGAAATGAAAGCAGTAGGACTCTCTAGTATGGGGCCCAGTATTTTCTGAAAAGTAAATCAAATAGAATTGACTGGGTTTTTCCTTCCATCCAGTTAGAAACATCCCTACTGATGATGTCTCTTCTTTAATCTTTTCCTGTCTGTTTCAATGAATCGAATGGATGTTACTATGCCCCCTTTTGCAAGCTTTCACACCTGTGCATGTATGAAAAATAATCAATACTCCTTCCATCGTTTCAAACTTATAATGCATATCACTTACCATTTTTAAGAATTGTTGATAAAAGCAAATATAAATATAGGTCAGAAGATAAAATATTTTTCAGTGTCATGGTGATTTGCGCATGGGGCAATGAAACACTAAGTTTTCCAATCAAGATTGGTGATGACAAAGAAATGGTGTTTTGTTTGGCTTTGATATTTTTGTTTGTTTGTTTTTAATCTTCTTCAGCCAATTTTCATCATTGCCACTGACCATTAAAATCATTAATTTTATTTACGTAGTATGAAAATGTTTGTCAGTAAGAACAGCCAAAGAAAAGAACTTGACAAAATTAAGAGTTTGCCTATCAACTGATGTGATGTTACTTATAGGTGATGATGTTTCTTGCCATTTAAGTCTTGATGATATAATTGCTCTCTCATTAGCAAAAAAAGGTTGGATAGAGTGGCATATTGTGCATAGAGAGAAAGTTTGTCAATAATCCAATGACATTAGTTGAGCCATTCCACACCTGGGTCTGCGTACTCCCCAAATAGTCATTAGAAGTCTGGACTAGGCAGCACCATTCATTAACTGTCTCTTAACTGAGTTGGAAAAATGAACAGACTCCTTTAATCTGACATTAATAAATTGTAACCATTTGGGGAAGTATTCAATTGTAAAGCATTGAAGTTCGTTACTGAAATTATATTTGATGACTTGTGTTTGTTCTGGCTCATTTGAAGATATAATTTTCCCATGACTCTATCCACGATGGTGAAAGATACAGGATACACTAGACAAGACAAAAAAAGAAGTTTAAAAATAATTCTGGGGCTCATATAAAATTCATGGACTAGGAACTATTTAGGAGTAGTATCAGGAATGGATGCTTTCAAATTCCTAAAGTTCCTTTCTTTTTATGAATAGAAAACCATATATTTTAGACATTGTCTATGAAAATTTCTAAGTATGCCAGAATTGCCTTGAAATCTCAGATGTGCCTCTGCTGCTGTGCTGCATGTTGGGAGCAAAGGAAGATGTATATCGTCTAATTGTGGGTCACCTCAGTTATCTTTTCGAAAAATATATATTAAATAAAACATCAAAAAAGGCTTCAAGGATATTCATGAATGCATTTTTAGTAAGTAGATTCAGATAATAAATAATATCTAACAGTTATTTTCTTACTGTATATGAAAAATTGGGCAAATGTGATATGGATGCCTAGGAGTGAGGCTTGTGGACAGTCTTTAAAATGAGGTGGCATTTGAGGTAGACTTGGAAAGATGAATGTTTACTGCATCAAGTTTATTGTGTATTCTTGCTTCTTTTACTTCAGCAACATGGTTGTGCAGAAAAGAGACTGTTTTATTCATATTGGAAAAAACCATGCTTACGATGAGTATAAAAACAGTGAGCATACAACTATAGCTTTCGGTCTTGTTTTAAAAGAAACTCCAATTCACTCATTACAAAGCTCATGTGTGAGCTGTAAGCATCATTTTTTCAGTTCAAAAGCTACATTTTCTTCTCCTAATCATTAGTGTTTATTGGATGGATTTTGGTCTTACTGTGTCTATTTTTGGTTAGGTAATTGTTTTACAATTTAACTTACTTCGATTCAGAGAACAAAATAATAAACATTCAACTAATTCAGACACAAAGACAATGCAATACAATGCAAAAATGACATTGACAAAAATTTAATGAGGATTGAAGTCTGTTACAATCACTATGAAAACAAACTCTTTGGTGCAGGGGTTGGACACAAATAAATGGAAATTATATGGAAAATTGAAAAACAGTATATCAATTATGAAATTTCCTGGAAGATGGTAGCTTGAGTAAGAGAATGAATTAATCTTATATACATCACCTGCTCATTTACTGACTACAATCCAAGTCATATTCTATTCAAGGGACATGTATACATATATATGGAGACCAGAATTTTTTACATCATATTATTATGTCCTGATAGAATGAGTTACTAGTATTCATGCACCTGACACCAAAAGACCAAATTACATGATAATTTCCCTCCTTTTTTTTTTTCTGTTCTACATATGAGTCAGGCCCTCTGAGGCTGTTGTTGTTTTATTTGTATTATTTTCCTTAAATAATGGGAACAGTTAAACCATTACCATTTACAATGCATGTATGTGTTCAATATTTATCCCCAATATATCAACAAAATACCAGTTAGGTTCTTTCAAATGCATTCTACAGAAGCAGATGATCAATTAATGTAATTTTGTGCCAGGAATGTGGCAGTGGGCTGGGACAAAAAAAATCAGTTACAATCTATGAGTTCAGAGACCACTGAGTAGCAAAGGATATGCAAACATAAAAATTCAACAAAATATTGTTAGCCAGGTAGGTCAACAAAGGTAGTGAAGAGGTAAAACGGAGTACAAAAAAAAATCCTGTTTTCTTACAATTTTGAGCATTCAGATTGACTGATCAGAATCTGTTTAGCCTGAACTAAATGACTATGTGTACTGACTATAAAGTCGTTATGACAGACAAGTCATAGCTGTGGCTTGATCTTAAGGTCCTGAGCATTTCCGGGGTGTTTTGTTAAAGATGTGCAGATTCTGACTTGAGCACATGTTGTGAGTATTTCCTATAACTCCTCTCCCTGCCACATTCTGACAATCAGGTCTAAGACTCATCATCTTTATATTATCAATCTTTTCTTTTTTTTAAAAGGTTTATTTATTTATTTATTTTTTATAGGTGAGTACACTGTTGCTGTCTTCAGACACACCAGAAGAGGGCATCAGATCACATTACAGATGGTTGTGAGGCATCGCATGGTTGCTGTGAATTGAACTCAAGAACTCTGGAAGAGCAGTTAGTGTTCTTAGCCACTGGGCCATTGTGCAAACCATTAATGTATTATTTTATAACCATTATAATCTTTATCTTTTATTGTTTACCAAAGCCTTACATAAAATTGTCTTGAAGAATTTTTACATTATAGTTGAATCTTATATTGAGTATCTATATTAGCAATCCCTGTTGTATCTTGTTATGGAATCAAATATGTACAGAGACACACAAGAGAATGTTCTCATGAAGCAAACATCAAAATTCAACACAGCCTGTGTGTCTACTCTAGTTTTCTGCATCCCCCTTTTCTGTGCTTATTATATTATACTTAAAGTTTGTATGCATAGCTCTGCCTCTCTTAAAATGTAGTTAGTCACCTCTGTTTAAGGGGTGTGCCATTTAGTTCTTCAGTCCTTGACTTTACACAGGTCCCTGATAAAGGTCCAATTACTTGAAGCTTTCACTATACAACTGCTGTTAAGACTTTCTGATAACAAAAACATGCAGAGCAATAACAGCTCTCATTTACTCTAAAATGTTATAATGTTATAATTTTATAATGAGGACCCAATTTTACTCAAAACACAAATGAGAAAATACTTCAGATGGATACAAAGCTATAAGGATTTCATTTTATATTTGCCAGTTACAAAGTATTTATGCTAAAAGTCCTACAAAATATCAATGTAAATTTTCTTGTTGAAAACTCACAATAAGTTGACAAACCATATTTTAAAATACTAGCTTTACACCTTAATTTCAGGACACGCAATGAATGATAAGCTTACAGATTTTCTAGAACATAAAATGAAATAAAATTATGCAAAATCAAGTAACTATGCCAAATTCTGATGTTAATACATTGAAATCATTGAATAAAAATACTCAATATATTTTACACATGAATACATAATATTATATTATCATTAACATTAATTTACTACACTTTCATGTACTTGTTTTTAGATGTATAATGCATTCATCAGTGGAAACTGAGAGTCCTCATGATCTTCCAATTTCCTCATTATCTATATTATTTTAATGAAGTGTATTGATTAGAATTAATGGATCTTGAATGATAATAACCTATATTGTCACATTGTCACTGTCAAATCTTATTTATATGTTTCTGTGATTTTTCCCCTCATAAATAATTTCTCTTTCCTTTGCCACATTATGTACATGTCCTGTTTCGTTTACTGCCTAGAGCAGTGTTTCTAAAGCTGTGGTATGTAACTTCATTGGGGGATGAGAACCACTGTGTTAGAGTAATCTGTAAAGAGAGATCTCAAATGAGACAATGCTTCCATTAGATTGGCCACAGACAAGTGTTGTGGGGATGTTCTTGATTAATGATTGATATGAAGGTGGCTAGTTCACTGTGGGTAGCCCCACATCCGGGTAAGTAGTTCTTGGTTGTATAAGAAAGCAGGATGAGCAACCTGTAGCAAACAAATCAGTAGAGCATCAAGGTCTATGCTCTCTGCTGCACCCACATTTCTACTCTGACTTCCTGCCATGGTGGAGTATGACCTAAGATTGTAAGCTAAGGTAAGCTGCTTCCTGCTCACATTCTTTTTGACCACGGTGTTTACCAAATAAGAAATAGAAACACAAAGACAATATTCATAATGCCATGTGTCTATACTGACTAGGAGTAGATACTTATGTTTAACCATTCTTTACAGATCCATCTTTATCTCTACAAGCCAGATACAAGTTCATGCTGATAACGTCCCAGTTAACACTTTATTTATAATCCCCCTTTAGTTGTTGCCAGTTTTATCTTAAGTTTTCTTCCATTCTTAAAGAACATGGTTCCCTCCACCTAGAGGAGACTAGAGATTCCACCTCTAGAGACTAAACAGTTAAATTCAATACATACAGCACACATCAGGAAATTAATTAGTATCTTTTTGGAAACTGATTTTAAAAATTAAATGATGAACATTTATGTATGTATGTATGTATGTATGTATGTATGTATGTATGTATGCATGTATGCATGTATGTGTGCATTTAACCTTTTATTATATAGAGATTTAAAGAGTTAGAGCCATCACCTTTTTTCCCTTTACCTTTTAGTCCTTAGTCACTATTCTTCCCTCCATTTTCATTCCAATTTAGATTCATTATTCTTGTCAGCATTAGTTTGTAGGATTTCCATACCTTGGAATTAAATTTTCTTTCAAATTTGCTCACAATAATATCCACCAGTGTTTAAAGTTCGGTGGATAAAAAAATGGGATATTTCTGAATCTTCTGCAAGTTTATTACACTGAGAATTTCACAGCCACAAATTCACCTGTGCTTCAACAATCCTCACATGTTCCTGGAATCCATGGTAACCACGTCTCTTGACAGTATCTCTTTGAATATTATTTTTCTATGTAATTATATGGGAGTGACATAATTTCTAGCTTTTTATACTGACTATGTTAACTATCTGTATGATTTTAGCTTTTCTGAGTTTTCATGGATATGTCATTTCATTTTTTTAAATTTTTACTTACAGTTTTTGTGCATGTGTGCACACACACAAGTAGTTCAGGTGGCCACTTTCAAGAGTTGACTTTCTCCTCTGTCATGTGGGTCCCAGAGATTGAACTCCACTCACCAGAATTGGCAGCAGACTTCTTTACCTCCTGAGCCATCTCACCATTCCATGTCATTTAATTTTAGAAGTGAACAATCTTTTATCATATGACTGTCTTGCTAATTATAGCTTCATTCCTTCTGAAGTACGCTTTCTTTGTCTCTAATTAACAGGAGTTATAATCTGTAACAAATACCCCTATGTAAGATTGAGAGTTGACATAGCATTTGAAAGCAGTATAGATACTTAGCACAATGGCAGGTAAAGTAACAAGACTGCTGTTCATTAAGGAACCACCTCATTGTTCTCAGATGGCTGTGCTGCCAGTGATATCCTTATCAGCCAGTACTCATCTGGGGTTCCATGGTTGTAAAGCCATGTAGTTCTAACACTTGAGAAGTTAGAAAAAAGGAATTGAGTTGTCAATGCCAGTCTAGGCTATATAGTGAGTTTCTCTCAGAATAAAATAAAACTGGATACTCTTATTGTAATAGTAAAGTATAGCTGTGTACCAGAGAAATTTGCCAGACTCCATGTAAATAAAATGATCATTGTCATGACCAATAAAATGTATTATCATGTACCCCTGACTCTATACCCTGAGATAGCCATTTTATATGTATGAGGTTCTTCCTAATTAACCATAGCCTCAATCTAGAAATGTCATGCAAATTCAATTAAGGAACACTCACAGTGTCAAAAAAAAAAAAAAAAAAAAAAGAACAATGCTTGCCAAAATTCTTTTGTTCATCAAACTCAAGAGAGACCATGGATATGTAGTAGAAACAATGGAGGAAGCAATGTTAAGGAGATAACTGGTAAAATCTGTCTCATCTATAGTTTAGTTAATAACTTTGGGTGAATCCAATTTTGTTTTCTTAATTTTGATAACTTCACAATGTGGAAGCTGATAACATCATAAAGTTACTATTTTGTTGGATTTTTGTAAGACTAAGATTATTTCAACATAAAGTAGTAATACATGAAGTTAAAATCTTCCATAGATTACCAATGAATAAAACTAAAAGCCCAGACCTAGTTTCAAAGCCAGCATTCATTACTGAGTGCAGGCTAAAAGTAGGGGATTGAGATATTTGCCACTTTTACCTCTAATTAGCCAACTGTAGGATTATAGTTTGTTACCCTCCTGCATATCCAGCATAGCCTCTTGACATTGAGCATGAATAGAATAGCTTTCACAGATAAATGGATTTACAACTCTTGGTACCCCCACTAATAGAGAATCCTGGAGTTCAGGAAACTCCCTGTTTAGTAAGAACAACAGTAGCTCTAAGATGAATGCTCAACACAGAAATATCCATTGTAAGGGACAATCACAGTACTCACTGTGCTCAATAAATCTACTCCATCAATCAATTTGTGACTGTAATCCATACTGCCTCCAAGTTACATCCACTTAAAAGTAGCTCAAATGAAATAGTTTTAATCTTTTAGGATCTTATGGAGCATTGGTACATGATGTAGATATTGTATAAAGATGTAGATTCCTGTTTCTGACTAATCAGAGCAGGACATCCACATTGGGAAGATGGATATCCGATATTTGATGATTGCTGTCTTTAATGAAAATATTATATGAGTTAGGTATTGTATTTCTTGGATCTCACTGTGAAAATATATTAAAAACAGCCATATTTAGCTATCAGTATTTAAAGAATACTAGGATCAAATGAAGAATCTACTTATTTTGCTGAAATGTATAAGTAAAAGAGGAGTTCTAACCAAAGACATGAGCTATTTTGCTTTTTCTAGATTTTAATTGTTATAAATAAAATCATGAAGATATTGCTAGTAAATGTCCCAATAAAAATAACAAACAAAATAACAACAAAAATAAAAAATTCAAAGATAGTATACTTAGAGTCTCTATTTCCTACTTTTAAAACTACCATTTCAATCGTAAAGAATTTTAATTATTTCATGTGTACTGTACAAAGCAGTTATCAAATGGTATTAGTGGATAATAATTAATAGTTAATTGTTAATAAATATGATTAATGGGTAATTAATTTGACAAAACAGAATGTGGTAAAATGCAGTGTGCAGTGTGATGTACAAGAACTGGGGTTCCAGATCAACAGTCCAGGATCTGGGTTCTGTGATCCTGGCTTATTTTTAAACTCTCTTTCCTGTGTTATCCTCATCTACTGAATGTTATAATAAATAATTAAGCTTACTTGCCTAAATCCTTTGAATTTTGATTTAATTAATAACAAATTTCTTTGCATAAGGCACCATCAAATAGGAAATAAATCATTTTAAATATACTGGTACTTTCTTGAAGCTACATTGCATTTCAGCAATTTGGATGCAAATTAGGGGACCCTGCTTAACTCATTGTGTGTTTACTAGTTTCTTTGCTTCAATGTATAAATTATTCACAGTGACTTTCTTTCTTTTCAATTTTAAAAAAATTACTATATGTACATGGGTATTTTGCTCTCATGTTTATTTGTGTATATCACGTGTCTACAGAGGCAGGAAGAGAGTATCAGTTCTCTTGGAACTAGAGATACACAGTGTTGTTAGCTACCATGTGGCTGCTGAGAATAGAGTAAGAAATACAGACTGATACTCTAGAAAAGAAGCCATTTCTCTTAACCATTGAGCTAACATTTCCTCACCTAAAATTCATTTTAATAGCAGGTTAAAATTATTCCCATTTTGTGATAAAAGATGTGATAATTATAAGAGTAAGTGTTCTTTAAATTTAAGATATTCCAAAATACTCTACCATAAATTTTATCTCACAAATATAATATTTAGCTTAGTGCCTATCCTGAATATAATGTTACAGACTTGCTAAAAGTTTATATATTCATGTTGTCAACAACAATGAGTTATTCTTACATTGCAACAAAGCTGAAGAAAGAAGATTCCTGAATGAGCTAAGCAGAGTGTGGCGCCCTATAATCCTACCACAGAAGACAGAGAGGTGGGGAGGTTTGTGAACACACTGCTAGTCTTGGATGTGTAGGGAGATTCTCCCTCAAAGAAACAAACATAAGATAATGGCGACAGTTTCAAACCCCACACATGAAAACAACATACCTCAACTCCCACATGACTGTTTGGGAACATGTAAACAAGGAGGTGGAGCTTCTCACTATTTATTCACTTGGGATGTCAGTTTATGAAAGGTTTCCATTTTCTCTCTGAGCTTGTGGCTTATGAGGTCTATGTATATTCTTCCTACCATGCAAAAGCTGAACATATTTTAGTTACTATCTCGGTCTTTGTTCTCTCATTAGGTATATTTTGTATTTCTCGGGTTACTGAACCAAAACACTCGCTCTTTGGTATTCATGCCAGCTTGATTTTATGAGCACATCATTTCTGTAGAAAATTTTCTCATTGGATATAGTGAGAAATCTCACTGCAGTCTGTCATCGTCACCCAGACAAGTCTATCTCAAGCCGGTAGATTTTCCATGCAGCATCTTTGTGCTGGACAACTTACAGAATGTAGCAATTCTTTAGTAAGACTAGCAATTATGATGAATACTGGGAATACATATTTTAAGTTTTTGTGTCATCTCCAGTTGCTGAAGCACAGTCACTAGAATTTTGATCAGCCATTATAAAAACAGGCACATACAGACAGATACAGTGACCTACTGATTGCAGTTCTCACTCTCATCCCTCTCCGATATCCCCTGTCCCCAGACCTAATCCTCATCCCGTTCTCCTACTCACTCACTCCCTTCATTCACCTATGATGAGATGACTATTTTTGTCTCCTGTTCTGAGTGAGATTCATACATTCTTCCTTGGGCCTGCATTATTAATTAGTTTCTTTGGGTCTGTGACTTGTATTATATGTACTTTATGGCTAGTGTCCACTTATAGGTGAGTATGTACACTGTTTTTCTGGCTCTGGGTATCTCACTTAGGAAGATACTTTCTAATTCTATCCATTTGCCTGCAAATTCATGATGTGTTTGTTTTTAATAGCTGGATAGTATTCCATTGTATAGATGTGCCACATTTTTTATATCCATTCTTCAGTTGAGGGGAATTTAGATTATTTCTAGTTTCTGGCTATTATGAATAAAACTACTCTGAACATAAAACAAGTGTCTTTTGGTATATGCCCAGGAGTGTTATAGTTGAGTCTTAAGGTAGAACTATTTCCAGTTTTCTGAGAAACTGCCAGATCAATTTTCAGAGTGGTTGTACAAGTTTGCAATCACACCAGCAATATTGGAGTGTTTCCATTGCTCTATATCTTTGCCAGCGTGTGTTGCCACTTGAGATTTGTTCTTAGCCATTCTGATGGGTGGAAGGTGATATCTCAGATTCATTTTAATTTACATTTACATGATGGGTAAAGACTTTGAACACTTTCTTAAGCATTTCTTATCCATTAGAGAATTCTATTTAGCTCTGTACTCCATTTTTAATTGGGTTATTTGATTCACTGGTGTCAAATTTCTTAAGTTCTTTATATATTTTGGATCATAGCCCTTTGTCAGATATAGAGTTAGTGAAGATCTTTTCCCATTCTATAGTCTGCTATTTTCTCCTACTGATGGTGTGCTTAGCCTTGCAAAAGCTTTTAGGTCCCATGAGGTCCTGTTTATTAACTGTTGATCTGAATGCCTGAGCTATTGATACTCTGTTCAGAAAATTGTCTCCTGTACCAGTGAGTTCCAGGCTATCGCCTAATTTTTCTTCCATTAGATTTAGTTCCATTGAGGTCTTTGATCCATTTACACTTGAGTTTTGTGCAGGGTTTTAAGTATGGTTTTATTTGCATTCTTCTATATGCAGATACCCAGTTAGACCAGCACCATTTATTGAAGATGTTTGTTTTTTTCTTTTTTCTTTTTTTCAATTCTATGGCTTTAACTTCTTTGTTAAAATTCAAGTTTGTTTTAAATTCTTTGTTAAAATTCATAGGTTTGTGTGTTTATTTCAGGGTCTCTGATTCTATTCCATTGATCAACCTGTCTGTTTTTATAAAAATACCATGCTGTTTTTATTACTATTTCTCTGTGGTATACCTTGAAATCAGAGACGGTGCTTCCTTCAGAAGTTCTTTTATTGTACAAGATTGTTTTACCAATCCTGATTTTTTTTGTTTGTTTGTTTTCAGTGCTGAAATAATAGGTAAGTGTGGTACCTGTTATCATTAATGTTCAAGAAAAAACTGATGATGAGACAAAGAGATCTTTAATCTATAAGTTATAACATGTGTCTAAATACTCCATCCTCTATCACATTAGCTTAAAACAATAAAATGTGTGTGAAACCATATAATGGATAATACAGAACATACTAAGACTATAGCTAGGGCAGGACTCTGCTCAGAGGCAAGCTAGCCACAATAGTGGCTCACCCTAACTATGGAAGGTTTCAAACCAATCGCATAAGTGACATATAAAGGATTATAAACAACAGAGCAACAAAACCCATAAAGAAGCAGAAATATTTTTAAATTAAAATAAATTAAAAATGACAATGTGAATAAAGTCAACAGAATGGATAGTGAGATAAGAGTTGAGAAAATTGATGGATATGAAATGTATGTCTACCTTTAAATTTGGGCTTATTTTGATTTCATTTATAAATCTGTCTGTCTTATCTCTTCCTCGTGTGCTTGTGTGTGTGTGTGTGTGTGTGTGTGTGTGTGTGTGTGTGTGTATGTGTACACATATGAGTACAGGTTCCCTAAAAGCCCAGAAGAGGGAGAGCATCAAATCATTTGAAGTTAGAGTAGCAGACAGTTGTGAGCTTCCTGATGTGAGTACTGGTGACTAGGAAATACTCTGAACCATGGATCCAAAGCTTCAGCTCCTATATTCTATTTATTTTTTTAAGTCAGCATAATTTAAAAGCACATAACAAAACTAAGCACAACGAGGAACACAAAGACATATATCACTGAGATTTAGAGTGGAAAAAATTATATCATCCTAGATCTCAGTCATTAAAAACACAGGAACACAAGCAAATTTATGCTCATGAATTTCTTAACTTAAAAAAAATAATTTAAATGAATTTTTAAAATCCAAAGCTGCCAAAACCACCAAGATGAAACAAAGTCTTAACAACCTTGTTTTAATCAAGGAAATTGATCTTTAATTAAATACTGAAGAATGAATTTCCAGGCCAATCAGATATCATGAGAGAATACTGTGATATGCTTAAAGAGGAATTAACACTGAATTTATGCAAACTGAAATGAAGATGGAAAAGGAGAAAACATTTCTCAGCTTTAGATAATATAGCCCTTCCCTGAAATCAAAGGCAAGATCAGAAAAACCCAAGTTAGTGTCCCTAAACATGAAAACACAACAGCACTTATAATATGCAAAATGACATTCTTTGATAGAAATCTTCTCAAACTATATGGGACTTTTATAATGAATCATATAAAAATACCTAAATAAGTAGATAGATATTATCCTAATAAATTAGATAATGCAGTAATGTAACAGAGTAATGATATTTATGTTCCCAAAATCATATAAAGGTTTAGAATAATTCATACCAATAAAAGCAATTCTCCAAGAAGAGGTAAATATTATTCTGAACATTATAAGATATATCAAATAAATAAACTAGTATCAGTAGCCTTAAAAAGGAAAAATAAAGTGAGAGGGAATGGTCTAGTTGAATTCAAGATTTACTATCTATAAATAACTAATAAAGATGCTGCGATATCGGTATTTAAGATATACATGAGAGCCAAAAAGTCAAGAAAGAGATTCAGAAACAGACCTGGAGCGTATACTAAAGAGGTAAAGAGGGTTTTGTTTTTTAAAAAAAACAAAAATAACTAACATGAAGAATAATGGCCTGTATTTAATTTTGTATACATCTGAGAACTTCATATGCGAGTGCTGTATTTACATCATCCCCTCTCCTACTCCAGCTTCTTCCAAATTTACTCACCACTCTTTCTCAAATTCACGAGTTCACCTTCTACGATTTGACCATGGAGAAAAGTGAGTCACCCTTTCTCAGCATCTATTGATTTTTTTTTTATATTATTTCATCTGGTACCAGAAAATTTCCTCCAACTACATTGACTTTTTACTGGTGTTGTCACTATGCAGGTCTTATTCAGGCAGTCACATCATTTCATGAATGCAGCTTCCCTGTTGTATATAAAAGACACTATCTAGCAATGGGCAGTCCAGTCCTCTTGATCTTACATCTTCCTTTTGCAGTATTACCTGAACACCTGAAGGTATCCAGATAAAGGATACTAAAATGATGTACAACTGGCTGAAATGTAGATGATCCATTAAGGTGGTTCCTAGATCCAGTTGTACATCGACAATGTAACTCTGACATGCAAGACTCATGGAATAATAGCCTTTTAAACAAATGGTATTGAGCCATATGGCTAGTGATAAGTCAGAAGAAAGACACAAATATTATCTTAAATTTCATATGCTTTACACAATCAAATCACAGTCTTAAGTGCAATATATTGAAAGAATAGGAAAAGGGCCCAACAACTAAGGAATACTGAATATCTTTGTGATAAAATGAGACTTCCCAGCAACTGTATGTGTGTGAATTATTACCCAAAGAGTAAATATTCTGCTTGTATATGAAAATACTCATCAACTATTCATTCATAATTTTCAAAACACAGAAATATCCCACATGACTCAGTAGCTGGAAGGCTGTGCTAATGTACAATCACACCATGATCTCAGAGCAAATGGAATAGGTGGTAACTTAGATGTATGTCCTGAAAATAATTCTAAGTGAAAAATTGTATCTCAAAATGTAACATACTGCCTTGTTATATTTCTTATGAGATTTTAGAGAGGAAAGACAATTTATATGTGAAGTGAGGAGCTGGTAACTGAGGTGAGTGTGTGTGTCAAATAGCAAGAAGAAATATGGCAGAGGTGGGGCTTGCTGCTTTTGATGATCTAGAGGGTACATATCCTGCATACAACAAAACACATATACAACATATACATATACAACATATACAACCTACAAGTAAATTAGAGAACCTGAATTAGGTCAATGCATTTTACTGACATCTATACACAGTTTAGGATATCGTAGTTTTGTAAAATGTCACCATTAAGAGAACTTCACATACAGCAAAAATTTCCCTATGCTTTCAAATCAGACTCATGCAATCTATAATTTCTTAGTTGAAAATAAATATTTTTTTCTTAGAGAGTTTTCATGCTATTCCCCAAAATGTAAATATTAAATCAATAATTCTATTGAGAATAAAAAATAAAATAATTATGAATCAAGGTTGAAAGTAGAGTTAAAACATTTAGCTTAAGCACTGTATGATGTCTAATCAAGGAAAGAAAAATGGCACATGTGTGCATATTTGAAGAGAGGTTATGTCGTAGCTTACAATATATCCATAAGTTCAACACGAGAAGGGTAGTGAGACAACTCAAGGTAGATAAAGGAAAAGAAGAGAACATGTATATAGATTAAGGAAAATAGGGTGTGTGTCTTGTTCTCTTTAATTCTCTCTCCAACCCTTCCTTTTTCTCTCTCTCTGTCTCTCTCTCTTTCTGTCTCTCCCTGTCTCTTTGTCTCTCTGTCTCTCTCTGTCTGTCTTTCTGTCTCTCTCTGTCTCTGTCTCTCTGTCTGTCTCTGTGTGTGTGTGTGCTATGTTGTGTTGTTGGGTTGGTTGGTTGGTTGGTTTTGGTTTTGGTTTTCTGTTTGCTTTGTCAACTTCACAAAGGCTAGAGTTATCTGGAGAGAATGTCATGTGAGAAAAATGCCTCCTTCAGATTTACATATACATAAGACATTAGAAAAAATTCAATTAATGATTGACAGGGCACAAGTGGTGTCAACTTTATGTAGGTGGTCCTGAATGGTATAAGATAGCTGACTGAGCAAGCCATAAGGAACAAGACAGTAAGGAGTCTTTTCCACCATTATGCTTTCAGTTCCTGCCCTATGTTTCTGTCTTGAGTTTCTGCACTGATATCCTGCAGTATCAGACTGTGACCTGAGAATTTTCAGCTAAAATAAAATCTCCCCACCCAAGTTACTTTGGGTCATGGTGGTTATTGTAAACAGGGCAGAACTAATATAAAGAGAAAGATGTGTCTAAGGTCATCAAGATAGCTCAGCATATAAAGGTATACTGGCAATGCAAGCTTAATAGCACTATTTTGATCTCCAGGATTCACATAAAGTTGGAAGGAGAGAACATACTGTACAAAGATGTCCTAAACATATGTGTCATAGTGTGCATGCCCCTCCATGTTTATCTGACTGTCTGTCTGTATATCTATCTAATCTAATCTATCTATCTATCTATCTATCTATCTATCTATCTATCAATTTTTATCTCTATATCTCTCCCTACCTACCTCTTACACACATACACACAAACATACAAACATACAAACACACTAACAATAGTAAATAAATAAAGTTTAAAACAAGCACATGACTTGTTTATTTGTATAACTTGAAATACACTGGAATAGTTCAGCGGTTTCTGTGGCACTATCCCAGCAATTCATCACTGTGCCACAGTTTGCTATGAGGCTGCACCACAGCTGTCCACGAGCTGCAAAATGTTTGGCTGCCCTGCAGCAATATTGCAATTTTAATTAACATTTGGGGAGCAACAGATCAGTTCAACAGTCCTTCTCATTTAATTGATAGTCTTTTGAAAATTGGGATGCTTGTTTTGTGCACGGACCATTGCTTACCACCTGCAGGATTTATTTGTGTGGTTAGTCTTTAAATCTTATCTGTCCCATTACAAAGCCAAATGTCTATCACTTCTGTTTGGAAGTATATTTCAGGGATGAATTCAGAAACTGAAGGAAAAGAGCAGGCTTTGTAATAAAAAAAGGAAAGGACATTTTAAAAAATTATTTTGGTGCTACAGGGAGAAAATTTTGAAAATGTTCTACTTTATAAACTGGCTTAGTGCTTAAATTGGTACACTTAGATGCTACCACCTATGTTTCCATAGAAATGATGTTTAAAATGTTTTATTGAAATATTTTCAGGCATGTGCAGTCAGTGGTGTATATTGAACACTGTTAGTTTCTGTCTAATGTCATGTTCATCTAACCTCCACACAGAAACACAAAGGGTTTTGTGTCTTCACCATTTAAGTAATTGATTCTTCGATCTAAGCCTACTCATAAATCCATAGAATGTTTTGAAGATAAAACTAATTAACTGCACGTTTCTTTTATACTTAAACCAAAAATGCACATATATTTTAATCCAGACCAACGAGGCAAGAGAAGCGGGGTACTGAGCTTCTGTAAAAATCCCACACAAGTCTCTGTTTATGTACCGAGACTGCCAAGGGACCATCTTGCCTACTCCATATTGTTCATAGTGTTTCTACTGAGAAACATTTCAATCATCTGTGTGAAATATCACTAATGAATCTCTTGAATAAAGACTGATAATTGAATGAACATAACTATGTAGATATTGTTTAGGACTTTATTTAGACGTTTAGTTTCCTTGTGGCAATTGAAAAGGAAGACTTGAATGGAGTTGAAAAAATTTTGATTAAAAATATAGATAGTTCTAGATCAATATAGTACTGGTCAGTAGATAATCAATACCATGAACATAAAAGAGAATATTATCAATTCACGAAAAAAAAAAAGTTTACATTCCATACTATCAAATGAATGTCCTTGGATATATCATGCCAAGTGAAAGCACATTCTACCAAAGAAATACTAGAAAAGTCGCACCAACTTGAAATGTTTAGAATAAGCAATTTTTTTGGAGTACAGCCAGTAGCTGTGCTGTGGGTGGCGTCAGGGTTTGCTACTTCATGGACAGAGTTTGTATTTGAGGTATTAAAAAGGGTTTGGAAATATACAGTGGTGACAGCTGATAGGTTAACTCTCTGCTGGTAGTGAAATGAGCCAATTTAAGACAGATTAGATTATATTAAAATTATTAAAGGCAGGTTTATTGGGAAGGTGCTCTTGGGTGTGCAAGTTCGCTGGCCCCAAGGACCAAATTCAGGGAAGTCACCATAGAAAAGGGTGGGAAAAGAGAGAGTAGAGAAAGGGTCTGCTCACAGAGAGAGAATAAAGAAAGGGAGAGAGATATTGAGAGATAGATAGATGCTAGATAGATAGATAGATAGATAGATAGATAGATAGAGCCCATATATCTGGATTACACAGGGAGGATCCTGTGAGGGAAGGACAGCTCAACATCTGGGTTGGAACGTTCAGGGTTGGAGAGAGGTTATGCCAGGTAGGGACTGAGAAATGCTAGAAGAACAGGAATATGTGGAGGCCATGCCTGCTTTAGTATGTAAAAATGTATACCTCAGTTCCTTGTTCTGGGTCCAAAATCAAACATCTACATAGCATTATGCATATAAAATACTACAGAAGTACATGCTTCAAAATGGCAAATTATATATACATATATAACTATTTCTATTATACATATAAAGATACACATATATGTTTATACATATATTACCACATAATTTTTAAAAATGGGGCTGGGAAGTAGACCCAGTAGTGAAGCATATGTACTATTCTTGAATACCACCTAATCCAGTTCCCAACACCCAAACTGCTCAGCTTACAACCACCTATAACTCTCAGTCCTGAAGATCCTAGACTATCTTTTGGCCTCTGTAGAAAACTGCATGCACACAGCATATACAAACTCAGAAAAACATAAATAAAACATAATTAAAACATAATTAAAAGATAAACCAGTCTTTCAAAAAAATAAAATGTTGCAGAAGATCAATAGGTACAATAATATTCTAGTATCCTTCAACAGATAATCAAAATGTGTTACGTCCATAAAAATGAATATGAAGCATCCATGAAAAGGAAGTGCACATTCACGCTACCAAATAAAATCTCTCATATATTGGCTAGATAATGAAGTTTACATTAAAAAACTAAGGTAGTTAGAAAAGTAAAATTTTAAATTATCATCAACAGTGACAATTAAGAACACATGTAAATCACCAGTAATTACATTTTGAATATGTAACATGATGACTATTACAAATAAACTGTAGGAAGAATGGGGTAAAACCAAGAGGTAGGTCCCAATCACAATGGATACATCTACAATAGAGCTCCTGCACCAAAGACTTGGGAACATCAGGGCACAGTGGGTGGAAGGATTGTAAGTCCTAGAGGACATGTAGCTCAGTCTCCATGTAGGTCTCCCAACAACTGGAATAGAGGCTCTCCCTAAAGCTGTAGCCTGACTATGGTATTTGTTCCCCAACCTGGCTGCTTTGTCTGGCCTCAGTGGGATAGGATCCTAATCCTGAAGAAGCTTGAGACAGCAGGGTTGGAGTATAACCAGGGGATGGCCCATCCTCTCAGAGGAGAAGAGGATGGGGGAAAAGAAGGACTCTAGGGACTCTGTGAGGGGGGAGACTTGGAAGGGAAAAGCATTTGGGATATAAATAAACAAACAACAAACAAATAAATAATTTTAAAAAGAAATAAAGAACTAGAGAAATAGGGAGTCTATGGGAGATCGTGAATCCTAGTAATGACAGGAAGCTTCATCCATCGTATTTCAACAATATGGCTGCCAATACAAAACGAGAATAATGACAACACCAACAGGCATGCTAAAGTAGAAGGGGAAAATCTCCAGGGGTCCTATGCCTAGACAAAGAACTGTAGACAATCACTAGC
>JANHMN010000010.1:43461222-43495008 GCA_030674055.1 Rhabdomys pumilio | reverse complement strand
TGTGTGTGTGTGTGTGTGTGTGTGTGTGTGTGTGTGTGTGTGTGTGTATGTGTGTAAAACAATAATCAAACACCCCAGAACACTCTCCTCCGGTCTCAGTAGACACTGTGCACATGCAGTCCAGATATACACATGTAGCCAAAATACCCATACACACAAAATAAAAACAAATAAGTCTTTTTGCTTAAAATAAATACATTTGTGAAGATTTTACAACTAAAATGTTGTCTGTTGGTTATTGAGTAAGAGAGAGGATGGCTCTTCATATTTTATATTTTCTGTATTATCTGAGGCTACTTTGATTCATTAATCTAAATTAAAGTGCTGATTAGAGCAAGAGCCTCATGAATGACCTCCCTCTCACCTTTAGAAGAGTTTTAATTGGAGTAACCTTTTATAGCACTTTGAGTTTGATAACTGCAACTCTAATAACATATTCACTTCACATAAATACACTTGTCAACTGAGTCCACAGAATGATTTAACATGCTGTGCCTACCTCCTGTCCTGCACACTGATATGTATATAATGCAGTCAGCTCTGCCTGTTCATTATTTTCTAAGAGCCAACTTTTGAATTTGCAAAAAAAAAAAATCTCTTTCCAACCTTGATATTCAAGTAAAATATATCCTTTTCTCTGTATATTTTAATTTTAATTAAATTATAAATATCCCCACTCTCTTTTCTTCTCTTCAAACCCTCTCATGTTGCTTATTAATCTTTCTCAAATTTATAATTTATCTTTTAATATATATATGTATATTTATGTATATATAATTTTGATATAAACATATCATTAATATACTTACATACTGCCTAGTCCATTCAGTATTTCTTGTATATATATGATTTTAGAGCTGAGTGTTTGGAAGTAGATAACCAATTAAGGGGTTCATCCCTGGAAAAGATTAATTCTCCCCCTCTCACCAATTGCTAGTTCCCAACAATTTTTTATCCAGCAGTGAGATCCTGTGATTTCCTACGTCCATGTTAATACATCTACTGACATCACCCTTGCTCATATCCTGTTTAGGTGGCCATATTGTGAATGAGGCTTCCCTGACATTGTAGCTAACAGTACTGTAGATCTATTCTTTATGTTTCCATTCCATTATATTATAGTCAATTTTCAAATGTAATGCAACTTTCACTTACATTACTTCCGACTGAGCAATTGTACCAATGGTCACTTTTTTTAATGCGGAGCACACTCAGCACCTACTCTCCACTAGAGACCACTCGAAGGACCAAGAAAAACCTGGGGAGTCAAACTGAATGGGCTCTTTCCCACAAACTTCGCATGGGTCAAATACAGACCATTTCGTTGATGTTCTTTGATTATATATATCTTCATGAAATCGCAAAACAGGTCACCCGTTTGCACTTAGACTGGGAAACTGCTTCATTGTCTTAGAATTACATGCCATATAGATAGAACAGCTGGGAAGGGCAATAGACCTCTCTAAGCTAAGATGAGTGAAACATTATTTAATAGTTAATAATAACGACAATAATGATTCCTAGCACACGTCATCTTCTTTGTGACAGTCTAGGAATACTAATCATATTGGATGTGACTCTCTCCTGTTATCACCATTAGCTCCTCTCACTTTATAATGATTCCATTATTACTTCCCACGTGATGTTTCCAGCTATACCTTGTATCTTCGTTGTCAAGAAAGCTATGAAGAGACAAGAGTTTGAAGCCTGGAGAACCACAAAGTTTTCAGTGGACTTGACTCCTGTTTTTATTTCTCACCCCTTTCATTTGTGCACTGTAACTATACACTGGACAAAGCAAATGACTTATAAACCCTGCATGTGTAAGTAAGAGTGTGGTGTGCCTATGCAGGTTCAGGGGCTGCCAAATGATCAGAACAATGTACCTGACATCTTCATAATCTTCAATATATATTACTTGTTTGTATTGGGGCTGTTCAAAATCCCATCTAATAGCTCTTTGAAACATGCCAATCACTAGCTATGATATAGAACATTAGAAGCTAATCTTCCTACTGAGTCGTATCTCTGCACATAACATTTGTTTCTCTTTCTTTCTACTTCTCAACCCCTCATACCCCATTAACCATTATTTTCCTTTCTGCTTCTATGAGATTTCCATTTTACCTTCCACATGTTAGTAAATATTGGACTTGTATTTTCATGTCTGACCTAGTTTACATAGCGTGCTATTTTCCAATTCCACCTATGTACCTACATATGGCAAAAATTACATTCATTCTTAGGGTTAAATAGTTTCCTATTGTGAAGCATGTTTCATTTCTTCACCTGTCAATGAACAGGTTTATTTATTCAAGGTCTTGGTCAATGTGAATCTATTGAGTCAGAAAATTACGTAAATACACAGATATTTCTCTATCAAATGGATTTTGTTTCATTTGTGTGCCTACACTATAATGGGATTAATGGCTTATATGCTAGTGTCATCTGACTGGGAAGAACACCCAGCTTTTTTTCATAATTACTGACAAATTATGTACCCAGTCATTCCCTGAGCAGTTGGCTCTCAATGAAAGAAAAGAAAGAAACAGAATCCACAATTTAATTACATAGATTATTCTATGGCATGGAAATAATTGATAGTAAAATACACTATAATACAATCTTCAAGGCATGGTACACTATAAAATATTAATGATATTCTAATCTATGCATATGAAACTACCTAATAACCATAAACATTAATTTGCATGCTTATAGTATCTTAAACTTTAATGTCATACATATTTGATATTTATAGATAATAAAGCTATCATATGTAATATTGTATAGCTAAAAATTTGGTAGATGCGTTATATTTATAGTTAACTTTACTATAAAGTTTACATATCGTACTATGATTTTGTTCTTTATAATTTTAAATGTCCACACAATATTATAAACTCATATTATCTTTTTACCCTAGGATATGAAAGAGAATATAATTAGATTATTTTTCCCTTACAATATTTTGTGTGTGTGCACGTGTGTGCATATGGGGGAGGAGGAGGAGAAAGAGGAAGAAGAAGGGAGAGAAAGGGTTTTATACAAAGTTTATAAAATAATGTGTAAATATTCATTATTATAACTCATGGAATATCCTAATAGGATTGCAGAGTTAACATATATAAAGTCAAAGCAAGTTTGATAAAGCATGAAAGACAAGATGACAGGTGTTTTTTGGACTGAGTCTTTCTAATTAGTGAACGCAGTCACCATGAGATGAGATTGCTCTGATTTGAAAATAATTTTATTTTTACTAGTATGTTTATCATCAATACTAAGCTCAAATGAGTGCTGCTATCATCAGTATTATTTATATTTTAATAAATGTTTATCAGAGTAAGTGTGTTTGTGTACATCAAACACACTTTGTATACTATTATTCCTTAGTCAACACTGAGTAGATACACAGACTCAAGTGCTCTGGGTTGAACCAATGTCCACATTAAGCTTACATTTAGGAAACTCACACTGCTCAGCAGCCTAAATTCTCCCTCACTTCTGCTTCCCCTATGATCCAATAAAGCTTCGAAAAACTCTCATTCTCACTTTTTGGCTTATATTTGAGAATATTTAAACACAAAAACAGAGCCCAGTTAATAAGAGCTTATGACTGAAGTGTTTATTATCCTTAGGGCTTATACTTATAAGGAAAAGGTTAGTGCTATTTCCCCACTGATAACTGAAGTAACCAAACAGCTAACATCTTCTCTGAGAGAAAGACTTTATTCAACAAAATTAACACTTTGAAAATTTTCATTTTGATCCATAACATTGTGGTAATTGCCACTTTCTTAGAGAATAATATTTGCCTTGTTCCTGATTCTCTTCCGTGACTTTGCCTCTGACGAGTCCATTTTCTTTTTTTCTGTATTCATAGAAAGCAGAAAGCTGTCTTGGCAATTCAGGGTGTCATGTTCTCCACATATTCATGAGCATAGAATGGGAGCCCACAATTTCTGTAATCAAGATATCTGAGAGTCAATGTGCCCAGAGTCTTCTCTTTAATCAGCTGTGATACTCTGTGCCCTGAACTCAAATTATCCTTGCAACAAGAGTAATCAAGTCTGAATAAAACCTAGGTTATTCTCTATGGCCTAGTTTATCTCTCCATAGCCACAGGGAAGGCTGCTCCATCAATCAAGTCTCCAAATAAAAAGGTAATTATTTCTTGATTTCTCTGGAGCAGATGCAATGAGAGCAAGGTTGCTTCTACTGGGAGTCCTGCTGTGCTGCCAAACAGTAGCAGTTATCTTAGAAGACAGAAGCAATTACTTGCAAGATGTTTCTGTCTTTGTAGGTAAGAATGAGCTCTAGCCATTAAGACTGTCCTGACTGTTCAGGCACACTACAATTATAGACATTTCAGGGACATTTGTTAATTTAATTTTAGCTTAGATTCTGTAAATGCATACTCATGTTCACATAGATATTAATGATATAAGGCTTGTGTTAGACTTGTGTTAGAGGAAGAACACGTATTTGATGGATAAATGGAATGGTAAAGGGCCAATGACACAAGGTGTTCTGCAGCTTAACAAGGCTTCAGAGTTGCTACATAACAGGATCTTTCCAGTGAATACCTATGAATTGGCAAACACTGGTTTCCATGCAAGCATACCATATATACATAAATCAAAGCAGCTTGCTATTGTCCTGTATATACATATGACAGTATTTATAATTTTGCCCAAAAGAGAAATTGTAAATATTGGGGTTTTTTTTGTTTTGTTTTTTAATCAGTCTTTAGATTTCACTGTGATTTATATTTGTGGCACAGAAACAAAATCTGTGCCTTGCAGCTTGTATTGTCACCCAGTATGCGTGACAGTCGCTCACAATAGTTTTACCTTCAAGAAACCAGAACAAAGCAATATTGAGACCCTTTATTATACAAAACTAAAAATGTGAATATATGTATATGCATAACCTGACCCTAAATAGCAAACTATACATGAAGTTAGAAGCTTTGACTTGATATATATGATTTATATGTTTTACGTATCGCCCAAAGGTAAAAGTGGAGGGAATGATTTTGCATTTTTCTTTCAGCCTTTGTTCACTCTCTTTTTTATCACAGCTAACAGTTGAATTCAGTTGTTTTCATCTTGAAATTACCCAGGATCCTTGAGATACTTGTTCTAGATGCTGATTTAATGGCTGTTTTCAAAAAAAATAAAATAAAATAAACTCCTAGATATAAGAGCTATGAATTATTGTATAGGACATACAACGTACTTTTGGTTAGAACAATAAATGGATTTTCCAGATCCCTTCATTTAAATAGCGACTGGCTTCTAGTTTACTTTTAGATGTATTCAATATGTGAATAAAGGGGGAAAATGACAGTTTGAAGAGTCTCACGCAAAGACGTATCAACTCTGGCACTGGTAACACTTTGTGCAGCATAATTATATGTTGTATATACACATACATCACTAAGTAATGGAAATGTGCCTTCTTTCTACTTCCTATAGATTAGTTAGTTATTACCTTTCTCGAGTTTTAACAACCAAAAATTATCCCTGGATATTGATAATTGTCTGCTACCCGATAAAAGTTCTCCTATTTCATAATTACTGTTATAATGATCAGCTCCGGAACCCTGAACTACCATTCAAAGCCCATCATAAGCTGAGAACACATGCATAATATTCCATTAGACAATTGATTTCTAATCTGTGATTTGTGACTCCTATAGGGCTGGAATGACCTTTTCACAGGAGTTACATATCAGGTATCACGCATGTCAGTTTTTACATTATGATTCACAACAGTAGCAAAATTATAGTTATGAAGGAGCAACGAAAATAATTTTATGGTTGGCAGTTATCACAATATAAGAAACTGCACTAAAGGGTCACAGCATTAGAAAGTTTAAGAACCACTACATTAGACATAGAACTAGTTAGATTTTAGTGTAGGGAGACTCAGAAGATGTGACTATAAAGTAATCTTCCTTCCACATCTGTGGGCCATAGTACCATCCCAATATATAAATAAGTGTTAAGCAATCAAAACATATTTTAAAAGACCCTGTATCTTATAAAACTGTTCATAGAAAGGGATAAAGATGGAAGACAACAGAAAGTTTTAATTGAAACCTGAATCCTGTTAGTATTAAAAGACAAAAGGAAATTCCTTCAACTAAAACATGTACATAATGATGAGAAGTAATGATTTTTTTAATTTATTTTATTTTATTATATTATTTTTTTTTGTTTTTTTTTTTGTTTTTCGAGACAGGGTTTCTCTGTGTAAAAATTTAATCATCTGATGCCAATTCATCAACATTTTCCAAGCTGGAGACAAAGAACATTTTTTAAACTAGTGGAGAATCATTACAACCAGAACAAAATATTATTAATACCTTCCATCGTTCCTCCCTGGCATTTGTCTGCTTGTATGGCCTGCTCTCCTTTAAACAAACCTGTAACAGACTTTTGCCTGAATAGTGCAGGCACAGAGAAAAGACTGTTCTTGTAATGTGAGACATTTCCTGTGGGGACACTGAATCCTAAAGCAATGAATGGGTAGTCATAATACATTAACAGCCTATTTATTCTTTTATAGCCCCAATGCAGACAGATTTACGTTCATTGTCGATTTTAATCTCTAGAATGCCCAGCAACAATAAAGTGCAGTAAAGAAGCTTCTGGGTGGAGATTGAAAGTCCCTTGAGTCAGAAAGAGGCATTCCACTGCTTGTGTAATGGCAGTCAACCAGGAGTGTGATTCTCCAATAAGAATGATCCATCTGTATAGCTCCTGCCTTGCTGGATCACCGTTCATCCCTTTAGTAGTCATATGCTAGCAATAAACTATGAAGAGAGTATGCCAACCAATCAGAGGATAATATATACACATTTTAATCTACACTAACCATACATGGTTAATATAAAGTGAAATGTAAAAGCTTCTGGTATCCTTAGGTGTAATGCGAAACAAGCACAGTGAATATGGATGAATGTTCCTTGACTTGGAAAAGAATCGCCATTACCAACTACCATACTACCTCACCCTTACAAATAAATCTTTATTGAGTTCATGAAAACCCACGTGTTCACTAAAAGAATAAGCAGATCCTCTTGAACTTCTGGATGTGGTGGGTGTTATATAAATAGCAGAGGTACGTCTCTAAAATGGTTAAAATATAAAATGATCACCAGACACAAGGCAATTATCAGAAAATATTAGCAAATTGTATACAACTGAACCAATAATTTATTAGACAGTTTTTATAGATGTCTCACAAATCATTCTTGTTCCAATGCATTCATTGACCATTTCCTTTTAATATATTCCTGTAGAAGCAATAGAGAACCAATATAAATGAATAAGGGCATGGGTATTTTCTCAGTGAGGTAAGTCTCCAGCGATAAGCATGTTTTGCGTATCTAGTCTTTCTCTATGCTCGCTTTAGACTCCTTTGAACTCACACTTTCTGATTATCCTTGATGTCCTTGATTTGACTCTGAGTATGAGAAATGACAGTGATAATGAGAAGTGAATTCACAGTCAGGAAAAAGATCTCACAGTACAATTTTGCTTAGATTTCATAGACAACATTGAGTTTCATTAATTTTTATCAATCAATCAAATTGAGTTCTCCAGATATTGTCTGTGTCGTCTTTACTAAATTCTTATGAGAGGAGGTAGGTTCCCAAATAAAATGTTCCTTTAAAAGAGTAAATTTCTTTGATTTCCTTTTACATCAATAGATTCTATGGACGATTAATGAGCATAAAAAACCACCCTATGATTACTGAGTTTGTGCTCTTGGGCATATCAGACACACCATAACTTCAGGTTGTAATTTTTATCTTTTTATTCATTGCTCATGTATTTAGTGTGTTTGGAAACATAAGCATCATCATACTAACCATGCCAGAATCTTAGTTAAAGACTCCTGTGCATTTCTTCCTCCAGAATTTCTCCTTCCTAGAAATGGTATTTGTCACTTTTGGGGGGACAAAAATTACTAAACTCAAGACAATTTTCTATAGCAACTGTTTGGCACAGTCAAATTTCTTCATCTCCATGGGTATATCTGAGTTCTTTCTTTTAACTCCTAAGTTTTATATCACTAAGTTGCCAGCTTCCTTAATGTGGTGATCTTTTTAGTATAGTTACTCATGTTGTGGTGGAACATAAAATTTCTCAACCATCACATTATTTTGGTTGATATTTCATAACTGTAATTCAGTTACCATTAGGAATCATTAATGTAAATGCCTAATATTCAAGATATATAACTCATGTGAAAGAACCATTCCACTCCCAAAGGGTTCACAACCCACAGGTTGAGAGCCACTTGTTTAAGAGATACATTGTTTGTAGTAAGTAAGAAAAATGAAGGAGTCTCTGTCAGGAAGATATCATTGAGTCCTCCCTTTCCCCACATTTTTTAATTATAGCATAGTATATGATAAATGTTCTACTAAATCCCTTGTTTTTTATTCTTTTTTATAATGTATTTTCATTATCAGGCCTTTCCTACATAATTTGTATTATCTATTGATATGATTGCAACATTATACAACATGTGATGTTACGATGATGTATAATGAACAGATTAAATTAATTAGCATGTCTGTTGCTTCAAACACATTCTCTAAATGTGGAGAACATTACAAACTTCAAATAGAAAGATATATCTTTGTTAACAATCTTCTTCCTGTGCAACTGAATAGAAGAACATATTCATACCTAAGTGTGATTTTACTGGGTTTGTCAACCTCACTTCTCACACTCTGGGAACGACTATTCTTACCTGGAACTTGTCTCTTCAGATTCTATGTGTGAGCAAGAACATGTGCTGCTACTTACACTTCCTATCTCTCTTCACTAGGGCCCACCAAGCTAGAACATATACATGTGAATGGAAACAATTCTTATTATTGTTGATTAGTATTCTGCTTACATATTACATTATAGTAGTCACTCATTTATTGCTGCACACATTTATCCTTTATATTGTAAAAGGTGTTGTATAGACATGGCACTCATCTTCTTTGTCATATTGAATCTTGCTGACTTCAGTTCCATAGTGAGGAGGATGCATTATATGACAGTTCTACTACAAATAGCACAGAAGAGCCCATTTTCTCCTTGTCAATACTGTTATTTTATAAATAATATTCTTGCTAAAGTGAGACACTAGAATGAGTTCGAGTTATCTCCTTGGTGATTAGTGAAGCTAAGCATTTTAATGTAGTTACTTGCCTTTGTAAGCCTGTTTATCTTGAGTCATATAATCCCACAAAAACAGAAAATCAGGCTATTATTACACCAGATGCATTGTACCCCCTCAGATTTTACTATGATAAATGTAGACTTTTGAGTCATATTAACTTTCTTTCACTTAGACAAAATATCTGTAAGAGGCAAAAGATAGATCTAATTTCATTCTTCTGCATGTGGAGTCTCAGAACCATTTATTGAAAAAGATTGTTCCTTCCCCAGTGTGGATTTTTGTTGCCTTTATCCATAATCAGTTGGGTAAGAATGGATGGATTAACTCCTTGCTTTCCTATGTTTCTGTTGTGACTTTCATGATTGTGTCCTGATGTAAGGAGTTCTGTGTTTTGTTTTGGGGGCCATTTTGTGGGGGTTTTTTTGTTTTGTTTTGTTGGTGGTGTTGTTTTGTTTGGGGAGGTTAGTTTCTCCATAGTACAGATAAGAAAAGTAAAAATAAATAAGCCTGTTCTCATTTTAGATGCTTCTGATAGCAAAGAAAATTATCAACAGGATGAAAACACAACCTTTACAATGGAAGAAAATGTGTTCAAGATGTGCATCAGATAAATAAGCTGAATATCTAGAATCCCTGATACACACAATTTAATATTGAAAAATAACCTTGTGTTGGTTGCAGAATAGGGAACATAGTTACATAGACTTTTAAAATTACCATTATGTCATTTTCAGATTTTCTCCCTGGTTAGTAATCCCTTCTACCCCCCTTCCTGCACAAACAAAGCTTTGTTGTGCTTTGTTGATCTGCAGCAAGAAATTGTGCATTTTTTCCATATATACTCAGCAGACACATATACCTTTCAGGCCTCATTCAATCCATCAGTTGATCATTAAATAATAACCCTTTCTTGTTCTTTACATCTCTGAAATATATGATCATATTTCCATTTCCATCACATTCTTCTTTTGTTGCTACAGTTTAACACAAAAACACTAATAAGGACCTATGTTGACTCTATGATAATCCATATGATGCAGAAAAATAAAGATTATTATTTCAAAGAATTGCCCACTAGCTTAATAGAACAGCAAGGAAAAAAATCATAAAGTGAGAACTTAAAATCAAATAATCTCAAATAATTTGTGACAAATTAAAAAGTCATTATTTTATGTGCAGAAAATATGTAATTACCATAATCATAAAATATGCATTTTGCCTATATTTTAGTCATAATTTTGGTGAGTACAATAAATTTATAACTAACAAAATATGTTTTACAATGTCATCCAAATATAATAGAAATAAATGCAGAATATTTGCATATATTAGTATACAATCATTAAGCCTAGCTTTTGTAGTAATATTCTGTGATAAAAAAACTGATAGACACTGTCTCAGGAAAGAAAATATTTAATATGAGTTACACTTCAATCGATGCAAAGCAAGAACAGGGACTCAACACAGACACCTGGACCCAGGAACTGAAGCAGAGACCAAAGAAAAACTCTGCTTACTGGCTTTTTCATCTACTTTCATTCTACATCCCAAGTCCATCTGCCCAGGGATAGATCTGTGCACAATGGGAAGGATCTTCCCCTTTAGCCTAGGGAAATGGCTCACAGATATGCCCAGAGGCTAATCTGATAGAGGCAATTTCTCAATCAATATTCCCTATTCCCAGATGGCTTCAGTTTGTATCCATTACAACCACCATTACACTGGTGACTAGATATAGATAGATAGATAGATAGATAGATAGATAGATAGATAGATAGATAGATAGATAGATAGAGGCCTTCATGATTGTGTCCTGGACTATGTACAGCTTCTTCCTTCTCTTTCAGTTTCATCCATAGGCAGAACTCTCCTGGTTGCCTTGATGCTCTGGCTCTCTGCCAAACCTATAGGACGGCCCCTTTCAGAATCCTAGCACTGTGAATCTCAGGCTGATCACAGGCCTGAGAGTTCACTAATTCTACCATGGTCCCTTACTGCCAGAATTATCATCAAACAAGCCTTTTCATTTCTCTGAGACTTCCTAAACTCTTCCTAGTGCCTGGAAATAGGCTTTAGAGTCATCTACTCTCAGATATACAAAGACTGTTATTTTATAGCAGGAAGTTCATATTGTGTAAGTCATGGCTTGTGGAATAATCATTTGTCTTTAATCATTATTTTTAACTGTAACAGTATCAAAAATAATGAGCTAGTGAATACTGAGCAGGTCTCTCTGCACATCATGTTTCACCATGTTTTATTATTTGATCAGTGTAGAATCTTATGATATCATATTTCTCTGAAGATGTACCTGATGATCACATATGCCAATACACTGACATTGAACTCATGATCAACTGTGTTGCATGCCCCAAAAATGCTGACACTGCATATGGTCTTTTCCCATAAGACACAATGTACTAATGTGTCTAAATACACCAGACAGCAGGCTCTCGTGTTTGTAACATAATAAACAAGGAAATAACCTCCAAAATGCTCAAAAACATTGACAACAATATTGTCCATTTAGGCACACCAGGAACACTCTTTTATGCTGTGGGAGCTAAAGCACAAATCCCAATTGTTACCTCGTGTGATCTCAGCTGAGAAGCATCTTGTCAACTCACCCAACAGTTCTGTGCCTTTCCTCAAATTTCTATTGCTGACTATGAAAATGACAGGAGCACTTCAAGTATTTCACATAACTGAGAAAAACAAACTTCTAAAGAAATTTGGAAATACAAAAAACCAAATACAGAGAATTAATTTTTTATATGTTACTTTAGGTAACCAACTCACTAGACCATATTCTTGCATTTTTCTAAGCATTCCCATTTTGGATGATGAGTGGTAAAGATTCTTCAGGACGGGCTGAAGCTGTAAATCAGTTTGTAAACTGCTTCCCATGCAAGCATGAGACTCCCTTAGTTAAATCCCTAGATTCCACATTATAAAAGCCAGGTACAATGATGCCTGATGCATGCTAGCAACCCCAGAAGGAGGAAGATCAATACTGGTTCATTGCCTGAGGAATGCTGACCAGCCAACCTAACCTGTGTGGTAAGCTCCTGTTAGACGTAAAGTCTTTAAAAATAGGTGAATGGCACCTGAGAAACCATAGCTGTGCTTGACCGAGTTGGAATGCCACTGAAAGCACAGTGATACAAGTTCTTGAACCAGGCATTGGTGGCACCTTAATCCCAACACTTGAGAGTCAAGAGAGGTGATTGAATCTTTGTGAGTTTGAGGCCACCTTGGTCTACAAAGTGAGTTCCAGGACAGCCAGGGCTATATGGAGAAACCCAGTCACATAAAACTAAAAACAAAACAAAACAAAACCCATCATCACCACCACCAACAAAAAGTTCTAGTTGAAAATAGAAGACTCAAGAATCAGCAAAAAATGTTCGCGTCCAAGGTAAAGAAAAACCCAGTGTGCTAGCTCAGCAGCCAAGTAGGCATTTAGTCCAACTATGAGAAGGTACGTTTTTTTTCTTATGTGTTAATGCAATAAGTGTGATGCCTACTTTTATTCAAGAGGACACTACTTTGTTCTGACTATTGTTATGTTAGTTTTACACCTGGTACCTCAAAGGACAAACAGAAGTTCAGTTCACCAACATTTGAGAATGCTTCCATCAACATAAAATTAGCAGTTACTATTGGTACTACATATCTTTTTGTCATTTTAATATAATTTTAGTAAAACATATCAATTATGTAAATGACTCTCCATCAAGGATTTCATTGTCATATTCTTATTGTCTTTCTGCCTGTCTTTGGATCTTTTTCTCGATGTGAACATGGAATCTATAGCAATCATTTTCCAAGACTAAGGTCTCTGCTCATATTCCTCCAGGACCTAAGAATCAGAAGGGCTTAAAACGGGGCAGCCATTATCATTGGCTGCTTTAGTTCCAGCACTTGGGAGGCAGAGGCAAGCAGGTCTGTATGAATTCAAAGCAGACCTAATTTGGTCTACACAGGAGTCTTTCAGGTCACCCAGAGCTACATAGGAATATCCTCTATTTAAAAAATTCCTGTTAATGCTCACTGTATTTGAAAGATGCTCTTGCAAATGACCTCATTCAAACATTTAAACCAAGCATTGAGATGGACATCATTAGGAGCACCAATTGTGAAATGAGGTCCCTGGGGTATTGACATACTCTATAATAGTGACAAAGCTCCTAATCTGACAGTACTTTATGTCTTCATCTAATGATGACTCAAGACACCTGACCTCAATGCCTATGTTCCTTTCTGCTTTGCTCTAACCTTCCAGTTATTCCTCCCAGTCTTTCATATTCATACATGGAAGGGAATGAAACAAGTTAGAAACACTTGGATACCACAAATGACTAGCTCAAGTGTTTATAGACAGACCATGCTCTTCCATGTCTTAGGACACAGAGTAGATAGCCACTTTTATCCAGCTTGTTTGGAAAATTCCAGGTCTAGCTATAGACATGAGAAATAGATTCATATGTCTACAAAAGGTTTTTGTTACCAATCTAGTGTGCCTACTGTTGTTTCTGCATCTCTGATGGAGATCACAAATAGAATAAATCACTGCCACACCAATATCAGCTAAATCACCTCTACACTTTTTTTCCCCTTTGAGTAACTCCAGTTTGTAAGATTAACTTGCATCTTCAGCTGTGGTTTTTCTTCCCTTTATTTTTTTTTCCTAAAGCAGCACAGTAAGTTTAATTTTACTTGTAAGTGTATATACTCAGAAAGGAGAATCATTCAGCATTAATCAGAAAGGAGCTAAGTTTTCATTCTAAAATAGTAGAGAAAATATACTTCTCCTCTTAGCAAAACAACACACAAAAAAAATTCCGGACAGAAGGACTACTTACAGTTAAGAGGCAAGGATGGAGAGATGGTGCAAAGATGGCAAACAAGTGGTCAAAAATTTAAATGTACGCACAAACACTTATGTAACTAAAAGAGTTTCTATAAGGAGTGATATTATATGGTGTGATATGACGCCTGTGACCTATGTGTAAAGATTGAGAATGGCCTTCTGATTATTTAAGGCTTTGTGGTGGATCTTAACTTGCAATCTAACATCAACTCTAATGAAAGTCCCAACTGGGTCAACTGTACTGAGTATTGTCAGAATCATTAAAACCACCTTGGCTTCTATCCTTTGTGAATCTGCAGGTCTTTTTCCTCTGCCATGAGAATATCTGCAGGCGACTTTCCACCCTGTTTGTTTTTATAGCATCCTTCAGTATTTACCATAATGTCCTCCTGAGGGGCTTTCCATGCTTAACATAAACCCTAACAAGAGTTACCTATTTCATTCACCTGTTAATAGAATCTTAAACTTCCCTTTCTCTGCAGAACTCCCTTGAGAGAAACACTGTTGGTTTCTGTCTATTGTTCACTTTTTGATCCTTGTCTAAAAGAAGTCTGAAGAATGAGTTTTCTCAGCTAGTGTCTGTAGAACATTTTGTTGTTTTGTGGCAAGATGAGAGAAATTATGATCTTAAAGAATTTGTGACAGCTGTAAAATGTCCTCCACAGAGAGCAGGAATATAACAGCTCAAGACAAGAGAAAGTAAGAAAAAAATGACCAGCATTGTTGGGGGAAGAGTGGAAGACATGAGGAAGGTGCCAAGATACAAAGCAACAGAAGGAAATGTCAGCATTGATGGATTGGGTGTGGTGCAATTGTGTGCAAGGATCTGTATGTTTGTGGTGTGTGGCATGTATGGTGTGTGCAGGGTATGCAGACATGATGTATGTGGGAATATTTGCAATGTGTGTGTCTGTGCCTATGTGTCTTCAGCATCGTGTAGTACCTGTAGTTTGTGAGGTATGAATTCTATAGTATGTATGTATATATGATGCGAGACAAAAACAAAGTAAACATCTTACTGCTACTTTAAAAATTTAGAAGAATTACAGAAAGAATATATTTGTTCTTTTATCATTAATTTATCTAATGTACTTTTCCCTACTTTACTTTAACCCTTCCCATACCTAACAGACCATAATCTCAACCAGGACCTTCTTCAGATTCCTAGAGCTTAGCTTTGTTCTCTTGACCCATTTAATTTAACAAAAGCCATATCTGTGACTATTTAAATTCAAGTATTCAGTGGAGAGTGCTGGAATCATCAATTAGTGCCCAACTTAAAACAATGACTCCCTGTCTGAGTATAGCTGTCTCTCTTGTGAAGGAGCAAAGAAAATGGATTTTTCTTAAGATTTAACATAAGAAAGATATAAAAAAAAATCCTGTGAACCAGAGGGGGTGGGGGAAACGGGCACATAAAACACCGTTGTATAATTTTGAACAATGTGAACTCTGAATCCTCGTAGTGCTTAGGAGATCCACAAAAGAAAATGATGAAACTATTAGATTCTGTCTAAACACAAATCCTTTGAAGATTATTTGTTTTCACAGAGCTGGTAGAAAGGAAAGATTTTCAAGAACACAATGAGACAGATGATGTTACTTTTAAAATATTAGTAGTTGGTTTTCCTGCTATAAAATTACTCTAGAGATGAGAAATGAATTGAAATTTTTTTATTTAGCATTTTTGTTATTGTTAAAGAATGTTTTATTACTCTGCTGGCTTGAATAAGATATACATGCCCCTTCCCTTTGGTTTACATATTTGAACATTTGGTGCCACTATTTGTGGAGATATAGAACTTTTAGAAGAGTGACTCTTGCTGGTAGAAGTTTGTCAGAGCAGGTGAATTTTGTGTCTGTGTGTGTTTATCTCTCATTGAGCTAGGTATTTTTTTTTATTATTAAAGGAAATACATGTTACCCATTTTCTCACCTTGGAAAATAAGTTTGTAGCATTTTTTAAAATTATTTATTAGTAGTATGTGTATGTGGTGTGTGTGCACATTCCATAGCACATATGTAAATATCAGAGGACATCTCTGTGTAGTCTCTCAACCCATTCCAATGTACATGGGTCCCAGGTTGAAATTAGGTCTCCAAAATTGCTCAGCCTTTTCTCCCTGAGTGATTCTGGTCACCCATTTGTAGTGTTTGAAAGCAAAGAGGTTCAAGGACAAAGGTTGACTTGATTGTGGTGTTCTGTATAATTTATCAAATATTTCTTTATAAACAACATAAGGACAAAATTAACATCACTATGTCTCTATCACTTAGAGAAAGTCCTGAAAGTATTTTGAGCCTGTAATTCTTATCTTTATGGTATTCATTATGAAGTACATATTTATTTGATCCTTTTAACGTAAGGTTGTCTAAGTTCTAAAAAAAAAATTCTATGATTCTTTGACAGTGTGTGTATGAGATTTGGTGAAAACTGAAAGGACATAAAATGATAAAAGTAATGTGTGGCCAGGTAGTGATGGTGCATGCCTTTAATCTCAGCACTGGGGAGGCAGAGACAGAGTATGTTCAAGGCCAGCCAGGTCTACAGAGTGAGTTCCAGGACAGCCAAGGTTACTCAGAGAAGCCCTGTCTTGAAAACAAACAAAGAAAAAAACTATTTATAAAGAGCCTATGGCACAAATATTATGTGCCATATTATGCAACACAATATGTTTTCTAAAACACTCTAAATTCCAAAGCATGTTTGCAGTGTCTTCACTTGGTAAGTTAGAAGGATATCAGGTCATATCAGCTAGTCACCTTTTGAAGTCTAAAGGAATCTATTTTGTGTTGTGTTGTCTGTTGCATTGGCCTATTGCCCAGCAATTATTTTACATAAATACTTTGTATTTACAAGACTGGACATCAGTGTCCAGCAGACACCCCCCACTACCTCCCCAGATGAAACCTGAATAATAGCCCAAACTTAGTGAGTTGCCCATCTGCAGCAGGGGCAGTTGGAATCCACTAAGTGCCTGTGACCATATTGATGCTCATGTAACTGTATTTCCTTTTTCAACCCCGACTGCATTCTTTCAGTATATTCTGAGTACTTCACTTTGTAGTTCCCAGTCTCACACACAAATGAATCTTTAGCTCCTAGTTATAGAGACTAAACTGTGAACCTCTTCTGAAAATAGTCTTGTCTAAGAAGTATTGTGTATGGTAACTCAATCCTTGACATTGGAAAGCTCTGGACTCATTTTAAGCATGGATGACAGCACTAACTTTCAATGATATAATATGAATGTTCATTAACATGTAAACCACTCAATAATAAAAACTAGTTGGAAATATTCTCTTTAGCCAATCCCTTTTCTATTTTATCTTATCATACCCCAGCCAGTGTATTTCAGGCTGACTGACTTTATTGTAGAATAAAAAACTTCCCTATTAGAATCTGTGTCTCCCTCACTTTCTGCTTCCATTCTTCACTACAAAAACCTTTGTGCACTGAACACTTCTTAGGAATTTAGAAATGTGAGTTGAAGGAAGGAGTCGGTCTGGTAACTATGCATGAGACAGAATAATGCTCCTCCTTGATGACATGTATTCATTCCTACATCTTCCAGACCAAGGACCAAGTGCATTTGCATAGCAAAGACTCTTACAAATACAAGCAAGAGTCCTTATCCTATGACTTTGAGAGGGAGGCATAACCCTTGATGGTGCAGGGACCAAGTGGAATAAACTAGTTTTTTATCAGAGAGAACCAGCATCAAACTCAAGCATCCCAGAGAGACAATTTATTGAGCGTTACTCCCTTGAGAACCCTAAAGAAAAACCCAGGAATGAAATTGTATGCCATGATTCCTGATGGAAGGTGGCACATTGCTGCATACTGAGTCAAATCCATGTCACAGTTGTGATTTATAAGTTCCTGGGACAATACAGCCAGATGAGCTTACAATCATGTGTCTGGTAACTCACTATGCTACGGTAGGAGGCAGTATATACCATCGATTAGGTACTTTATGCATGCATGACAGTATTCTTGCCTCATCTATGGTTGGTTTTTCTCCCTTTCTCAGTGGTAGACTTATGCCATGGCCCTTTATCTGTTAAGAAAATATAAAGTGATAAAGTGATAAACTTTTTTTTTGCATATAGTTACTAGATGGTCAGAATTCTCACCCAACACAGATCTTTGCACAAATTGATAAGCTATACTGAATATTTGGCCTGATTAATAGAAATTATATATCTATTGATCTATCTGTCTGCATATCTGCCTATTTCTAGTTTACTTCTCTGTTGCTGTGATGAAATGCAGAAAAATGCAACTTGTAGAGGAAAGTGTTTATTTGGCTAACAGGTTATTGTCTATCTAGAAAAACCAAGGCTAGACCACGTATCTGGAGCTTGAAGGAGAAAATATAAAGGAATATTTCTTATCTGTTTCCTCTTTCTGGTTTGCCTAGCTACCTTTCATACAAAGCTCAGCAACCTAGGAATGGCACTACCTATGGTGGACTTGGACCTACTGTGTCAACTGAAAATCAAGAAAATGTCTTAGAGATGTGCTCATAAGCAATTTTTCATCTGATATTCTAGCTCCCCAGGTATGTCTAATTATGTTGTCAAATTGACAACAGAAAATATTATATAAACATACACACACAGGGAGAAGGAAAGAGAGAGAGACAGAGAGACAGAGAGATATATACTTTACTGTTGAGTTGTTATGCGTATTGATAATACATGTATATTTTCAGAGTATCAGTTCACATAGTAAAACAAATACAAAATATAGTAGAGTCACTTTTGTATGGTAAAAATATATCATGAATCATTTGTATGTGAATGTTAGTTTAGAATTCTGTAACAGAGTCCTTCTCAAATATGAAGGTCTGATTATGTTTCCAAAATGTGGAGATCTTTTCAATCACTAATTACATATATAACCTGGACATGTGGCTTATTGGTTTTACAGGCATCAATGATCATGAGCGGTAGGAGTTTCAACAAATGACCTGGAGTACCAGACTGGTATGGATCTTCATAAAGCAAAGGCTTGTACATATGACCATAGTACTGAGGAAGATATACCAGCCTAGGTTAAAATAAGAAACTGTGAATGTTAGTCTTCACTGTCAGCTTAACAGACTCATTGTCTGTCTGTCTGTCTGTCTCCCCCTTCTCTATCTCCCTCTCCACAACCCCTCTTTATGGTCTGTGTGTGTGTGTGTGTGTGTGTGTGTGTGTGTGTGTGTGTGTGTGTGAGAGAGAGAGAGAGAGAGAGAGAGAGAGAGAGAGAGTTTAAATCCAGAAACATTTATCTAAAGACTGAGTTTTATCTGCCAATGAGGTAGAATATGAGATTTAATATAAAGAGAGAAGTTAGTCAATCACCAGCATTCATCTCAGCCTATTTCCTGCCTATGGCTGTACAGTGACCTCACACTCCTGCTGTGAGGACCTCCTTCTATGATGGATTCTACCTTCTAATCCCTATTCCTTAGGTTCCTTCATCAAGTACTTTGTCACTGTAGCAAGAAATCTAACTAGTAAAAAGAGGTCTTACAGAACTGAAATGAATATTGACTGCTGGTCTATTGGGGTGACAGTGAAGCCACTTGGCTTTGGAGGACTGTATCTTTAAGCAGCATTAAGACTTTGGTAGTTCAGGGACTTTGATATAGTTGTTTTATTTTTTTGTTTGTTTTGTTTTGTTTTGTTTTATTTCTGTTGCTGTGACAATACAATGATCAAAAGAAAATTAGGGAGGAAAAAGTGTAATTCATCTTACAGATTACAGTCTTTCATCAAGAAATTCCAAAGTAAGAATTCAAGGCAAGAGCTTGGAGTAGATACAAGTGGAGGAACATTGATCTGCCCCATGGTCTATTTTTCCAACAAGATTATTATTTAAAAGAAATAATGCTGTGACTCACATTTGTATTTTCTATATAGTAACTCAGTGGTTTTAGTGTTATATAAAGTGAGCTTTCATCAGTAAAATAATTTTTTCCTTGGGATGGACTTGTCATTATCAAGGTGAATGGTAGGAAAACAAAGCTCTGTTTTTTTGCAATGGGCTACAAATTAAAAAGAATAATGATTCTTTAAGATGGTAGTATAAGAAAAATGAGGCAGGGTAGTTAGATAGTGTTGATTAAAAAGTAGAAAACAGTCAGTTGCTGCAGTTAGTGATTTACGAGTTCCGCTTAGTGCATACATTGAGGTTATTTGCTCCAGAAGGAAACTGTAGACAAATTCATAATTCATAATATTTAGTAATACATTTATGATGAAGTAGCTAGTGCTAACAAGGGAGCAGAACAAGAGACTCTGAGTCTTATGCAACTGTTTTCAGGACGCTTATAGCACCATTTTTATTTAGATTAGTACTGCACATGCTATTCAATAGATCTCTTTTCCTAACCACAGATGTCCGAGACACCCTAGATACAACAGTAATAATCAGCAAAAGTAAACATAAGGCAAGACACTTGACTTTCTGCCAATGGAGTTCCAAACATTAATTCCAGGAAGTCCAATTTTCATGGTGATATAAGGTGTGTATTAACTAGTTTGAATGTTATGTTGAAAGCATTACCAAAAGGATAAAGTTTCAAAATAGAATCATTTGTATGTGAAAGTTAGTTTGGCACTCTATGATGTAGTCCTTGTCAAATATGGATGTCTGATTATGTTTCCAAAATGTGGAGATCTTCTCAATCACTAATTATATATGTAACTTGGACATGTGCCTTATCGGTTTTACAGGCACCAGTGACACTCCATGTGCTACGTATGCTGACTTTCGGTTATTCATCTTGATTTCACTCAATATTTGACCTCCTGTGTATATCATTTAAATACTTATAAACTAGGCTATATAAAGGAGTTTAAGAAAAAAAAAAAACAAGGGTTCCTGATTTTTGTGTGTTAATTTTATATCCTGCTACTTTGCGGAAGGTGTCTAACAGCTGTAATTGTTTCCTGGTAGAGTCTTCTGGGTCTTTTATATGTAAAATCATATTATCTGTACATAAGGAAGTTTTAAATTTTTTCTTTCCTACTTGAATCTCTTTTCTCTATCAACTGTCTAATTATTCTAGTTAAGATTTCAAGTACTATTTGAATAGGTATGGTGAGAGTGGACAGTCCGTGTATTGCTCTTAATTTTAATGGACATTATTCAACCCTCATTTGAAAAGCTTCTTCTTCCATTATATAATAATTAATAACAATATCAACAACTAGAGAATGGGAAGAGAGTTGAGAAAGTTTAAATCACTTATCCCTAAAGGTGATGTTCTTTTCATATCTGTCTACTCAAGACCTGGGGATCTGCTTGGAATGGGAGACTGAAAGATTGTAAGAGCGAGAGGTGGTGGATGAGTCAAAAGAAATGGCATCTCTCAGACACAATGAAAAGGATGACATATAGGTTAACTCATAGAGACTGTGATGGCATGTCTAAGATCTGCAGAGGCTCAAACAACACAAGTTTCCTATACTGACAAAGGTAAGTTGACACAATTCTACCCTCAATCAAGAATCTATTTGCAGTTGATATCTGCTTGGAAAAGGAAAATCAATTTTCTTCAGTATATCAACCATACTGAAATCATGCATCATGCTCCAGTGTAGCTGTCCAACCAAAAATAAACTCGTGTGTGCATCTTTGTGTGTGTGTATGTGTCTGTGTGTGTGTGTGTGTATGTGTGTGTGTGTGTGTGTGTGTGTGAGAGAGAGAGAGAGAGAGAGAGAGAGAGAGTGAGTGAGAGAGAGAGAGAGAGAGAGAGAGAGAGAGAGATTGGGTAGGGATGTAAGGAGGTTACTCTAGAAGGATTTGCAGAAGAGAAAACAATACTATCAAACTATGTGACAAGTTTTAAATAAAAAAAATTAGAGAAACAAACAAACAAACAAAACTCAGAAATGTACCAAGGCACACAGCCCTCTGCACATTGAAACTACTAATTGGATTCAACTATTTATTAATAACATACAAAGCATATGGCATAATGATGTGTTGGGGCAGATGAGTTGGAGAGGGACTGAGGAGAGCTGAATGCAAGTAGTAGTGACTGGATAAGATCAGTAAACATTGTATAAATGTATGAAACTGTCAGAGAATTTTAAAACATCCAAAAAAAAGAAAAACAGGGTTACAACAGTCTTGAATTTAAACCTTATCTTACTTACAGAATCTACACATTGCTATAGCAATACTAATTTTGTGTAACTCCCAACTAACATAACTAGTGATATTATTTCCCAAGTTAGACATTTAAAATGACTTTGAAGTCTAAAGAATTTGACTATAAGCTTTTGTCCTAATCATTATATAAAAATATCTCCCTGAAACTGTTCTATCAGGGTGATGGATCCCTGCATATGTTTGCTATTTTATTACTAATAACATGTAGGAAAGCATCACAGAAGCATGAATTACAGGACAATGCCAATTACTGCCACCATCTGTAGGAAGGATTTCTGGGTTGGAAAACCAGAACAGAGGACTTTATTTGTCATATAGTGACAGGTGATGGCCAACTTGAGGAGGTTTCATCCAGGTTGCTGGAGAGAATGACAGCAAGGAAACAGTACTGATAACATACCTCAGCTTCTGCACATCTTTATTAATGTCATTTAATTGCACTTGTCAGTTTGTGATTTGTTGCCTGTATCTGAAAGGAATCATCAGGAGAATTTGCACTACTGAACCATAGTAAGTACAGACCCTCCTGCCTCCAGATTTGATAATCAATTTTTTCCATCAAGATGGTTTAATATGCAGGTTTACAGTAAACATTTAGATACCCAAACATGATTAACCATGAGTCAATACAGGGAATTAACTGGCATTTTAGATAATCGAAAATCCACTGCTAACATGAATCATAAAGAACAGGGTTCTTATATAATTTGGCAAAGATAAAAGTTAATGAAAATATTAGAATCAAGTTTATGATTTTAAAAACATGTATTTCTGTGCACCTGTCACCTACATATTTTTACCTACATATTTGTGTAAAAATTTAAAAATTAGATTGCCCCAGATCTTGTGGCCATCTCATCTAGAGCACAGTGAAGTGATATTTATATTACTTGTTTAAACACAGAAATGAAGTTGGTTAAGTTTAACAAAATAGGTAAACTTATCAGTCCTATCAGATCAAGGGTGTTTCTTGAGCATTTTCTATTAAATTATGTCATTGGCGAATGTAGTAGATAGTCTGCTCTTAATCACCTGTTCTCTGATTATTCTGGGGACCTCAAAGAGCACACATATGCCCATTCAATAATTTTCCAAAAGGGTGATGTTATTCTATTCTTTCCATTTTGGGCATGTGCTTTGTGCTGTCTAAGCATCTTATATACTTTGTCCACCATGATGGTATCCTCTGAACACAGGGGTCCACTTTGTATTATTCTCAAGAAAAAGAAACACATAAAATGGTATTAAAACACTGCTGCTATGTCAGAGATAAGCTAGAACTAATATTTGGTAAAAATATATTGCTAACCATTCTACATCTAGATTTTTTATTTCTGATGGTGCTAAGGATTCTTGCAAATCCTTTCCAATTATAATTACCCCAAGCCTCAGAAAGCCTAAATAATTAGTTGATGTGCTGTTTTAAGCCTGAAAAGTAATACAGGAATATGATCACCTGAGTTGTGAGAAATTTACTGCAATAGCAGGATCAGGTGTGGGAGGAGACAGGGGAGAAATACAGAGGGTCAGGAAATTGAACAGAGGTATGTAGCAGTGGGGGATGAGGAACTGGGGTATAGCCACTGTAAAGTCCCAGGTACCAGGGACCCAAGAGATTCCCAGAACCCAACAAGGATGACATCAGCCAAATACCCAACAAAAGAGTGAGAGAACCTATAGAGATTATATCCGGTGAATAGGCATGGCCCCTGGTGGAGGGATGAGGTCACCCATCCATCTCAAAAATCTGAATCCAGAATTGCTCCTGTCAAAAGAAAATGCTCAAAGAGTGGAGCAGAGACTGAAGGAAAGTTCATCCAGAGACTGCTCCACCTAGGAATCCCTCCCATCTGCAGACACCAAACCCAGAAGCTATTGCTGATGCCAAGAAGTTCTTGCTATCAGGAGCCTGGTATAGCTGTCCCCTGAGGGCTCTATCAGAGCCTGACAAATACAGATTTGGATGCTTGCAGCCAACCATAGGACTTACTGCAGAGGATTTAGGGGAAAGACTGAAGAGGTTAGCAACCCCACAGGAAGAACAACAATATCAAGCAACCAGAAAACCAGACTCTCTCTGCAGAGCTCCCAGGGACTAAACAACCAACTAAAGAGTACACATGGAGGAACCCATGGCATATGTAGCAGAGGATGGCCTTATCTGGCATCAATTGGAGCATAGACACTTGGTCTTGTGGAGGCTTGATGCTCCAGTGTAGGGGAATGCTAGGGTGATGAGGCTGGAGTGGGTGGGTAGGTAGGGGAGCACCCTCCTAGAAGCAGTGGGATGGGGGAGGGGATAGGTAGTTTAATGGGGAATGGAGATAACATTTGAAATGTAAATAAATAAAATAACCAATAAAATAAAAATATCTCACTCTCCCGAATACAGAGTAAAAGGTAGAAACAGGCAGCCGAGTTTGTTCAGATTATACCCTTCAAGTCTGGTGTCCACACAATCAATTCTGCACAGTTCCAACTGAACTTTCGTAAACCTGACACCCTCACACAGCACTCTTAAACCACAGAATTTCTTCCTTGTTCTTCTTTAAGATCACATATTGATAAACATCAAAATATAGAATCATTTACAAATTTACAAAGTCCCACAGCTTTACAAATTCAAACACCTTAAAAGTTGTCTCTCGAAAACCATTCAGTCGCTTTTAAAATTTGAACTCTCTGTAAAACTCCAAAATCTATTTTTTTTTAAAAAAATTAAAATTTCTCGACTGTGGGCCCCTATAAAATAAAAAATGAATTAAATACTTTTTTATTTCAAGAGAGAAGAACCAGAACACAGTCAGTCAAAGCAAAGCAACTTTGCTTTGAGTATCTTTGAGTCAAAGATACTCCAACGCTGTGAATAATTTAATATCCCATATCTGGGATTCACTCACAATTTTCTGGGATCCTCCAAAGGGCATGGGTCTCTTCTCTGGCCCTGCCCTCTGCAGCATGTGCAGCTTGTCTCATAGGCTTTTATTAACTTTTTATAGGTTAGAGTTCTAACCCTGCTGCTTTGGGTAGTGATCCCAAAGTACACTGATCTCCACAAAGCTCAGGTCTCTTGCTGAAACTGGGCTGTATTTTCACCAATAGCATCTCCTGGGCTCCCTTCAGGACTCCAGTCATCCCATGAAATGCCAAATCTCAGCTGCCTTCCATGGCCTCTTATGCCTTGAAAATCAGTATCACCTGGGTGAATTTTTCATTATCAAATTAGATTGGGGAGCACAAGATACAAATTTGGCAGCCTCTAAAACACAGTTTCTGTATTCTGAATACAAAGACACACTTCCCAGAAGAGTCTGCCTCAATGATGCTGGTCCCTTCTTAATCACAGCTGATTCTTCAGTTCCAGCTGAATAAAATCTATTGTCCCAGAAAACCAAAGGTTTTTAATCAGTGGTTCTGGTCTTTCGTTAATCACAGCTGATTCTTCCATTTCAAATGACCACAAACCATAGATTATTCACTTGAAAGATCAGGTAGAGTCTTTGCTTCCCGCTGAGATTTCAGAAGCCAGACCTCTTCATCTGCACTGACATCAACATTTTTTTTTTATCATCCAAGATTCTACAGAACAGTCTACTGTACTCTTAACACTAAATGTCTACTCTAACTCAAAGTCCCAAATTCTACATAATCCTCCCCAAAACACAGTCAGGTCTCTAACAGCAATACTCCTCAATCCTGGTACCAAATTCTGTCCTAGTGAAAACTTTTGTTGCTGTGATGAAACAACATGACCAAAAACAAATTGGGAGAAGAAAGGGTTTATTTGGCTTATGCTTCCATACTATTGTTCATAACTGAAGGAAGTCAGGGCAGAAACTCAAACTGAGCAGAAACTTGGAGGCAGATACTGATACAGAGATCTTGGAGTGATGCTTCTTACTGGATTCCTCCTCCTGGCTTCTTCAGCCTGCTCTCTTAATAGAGGCCAGAACCACCTCCCCACTGATGACATCACCCACAATAAGCTTGTCCCTCCCCAATCAATCTCTAACTAAGAAAATGCCCTACTTGCTTGCCTTCAGCCTATTCTTTTGGAGGTATTTTCAAAGTTAGGGAGTCCCTTTTCTCTGATGACTCTAGCTTGTGTCAACTTGACAGGAAACTAGCCAACACAGGTGTTTTCCATTGTACCTGCTCTAATGTGTATATAATATCTCATTATAGATGCGTCTCATTGTGAAATAAACCTCTTTTGTATCCTCTTTGGAAACCTACCTCTCAAAGGAACCATCCATGATCAGTATCTTCATCATCCTCAACATCCTTTCACTTTTTAACCTAGTGCAATTCTTCTACTATCTTCTCAGCTACTGGAAAATAACTAGCATGTCACACTTGTTCATTTCACTTGACAATCTATGGTTTATGACAGTCCAATTCTTTCACGATTCAACCAGGATACTACTTTCACAGGTAAATAGTCTTAGTTAGACACTATTTATCATTTATTTGATGTGCCATCTGGGGCCAACAAAACATTACTTACTAACAAATAATTATTTACGTAAAGATTATTTATTCTCTCCTGCCCAAATGTGCAGTATTTCAATTTGTTGTTTTTTTTTTTTTTAATTTGTACTTCTAATAACAACTCCTTGGCTAGGTAGCTTATATGTGCTTTCCTTCCTTCCAATGAGAAATAGTACGTAGCAAAGCACAGTTCTTGATATACCAGGTTAAAGTGTTATCCCTCACATAATATGACAGTTACAGAAAAATCTGAATCCACAGGGCAGGGCAATTATAGTAGATTTTCAATGTAATTGAAAAGAGTGGTGGGAAACTACCATTGGACCTGGGATTAACTCTGCAAGTTGTTATTGAATGCCTTAAATTGCCCAGTGAAATTTACCTCTTAAATTTAAAACATATCATCCTAGCCTGCATTGCTCTTAGACATTCTTCTTCCTATGCTAAGAAGCTGTGTGAGCTAGAAATCACAAAAGACTTCAACCTGTGAATGTGATGTTTACCTCCAAGGGAGGAGATGAGAAAATGTGCTTTGCATTGTTATTAAGCAGTGAGTGACTTGATCTTACACCTGTGCCCGTGAATCGCTGTTGACCTAAAGCCACACATGCCTGTAGTGTTTCATTGACTCTTGCTATTTAGTAATCACATTGTTCTTCAATTTCTCCCTCATTGGCATGTTTTGAAGTATATTATAGATTAGACTTAAAATTCACAGAAGTTATTATTCCCTACAATTCCAGCAACAACTCAGAATTGCTTTTTACTGGTGTAACCACTTGGGATTCTCAGGCATGACATTAAAACAAATGGAATAATAATTGTATTCATTACAGTGGTCATGCTATGTTTTTATTTCTTTAATTCTGTTTAAAATTAAAGTCCATGTAAACATGAAAATATTCAAATAATGTCAGTACTCCACATTATCACACTCTATACTAACCCCTCTGCCATAAATTTGTATTAGATACTAACCCTCACTAGGAATCATAAACTGACCTTGGTCCATGGTAAAATGTGCTTTCTTTGTGCCTGTGGATAACTTGACAAACACAAATGTGAAGCCATTATATATACATTTATGCGCATGCTTGTATTTGCTCATAGAATATAACCACAAATATATGTATTCTGCCTACTACTTAAAATAAATCTCTACTATTTTTAGTAAAAAAGTTATTTGTTGGGAATTAATGAAATCATAGACAGTGAGGCAGTGTATAATAAATCCAATAGATATTACCAAGTGATTCAAAGTAGCTTTTTCAATTCAAATCTGCAAAAAATTTATTTCTTTTATTGATGTAGTGTCATGACATAGAATTTGTGAATTTTAACCATTTCTGGGTTATGATTTAGTAGCTTTGGTTACCACCAAAATGCTGTATTACCATTATTACTGTCTTTAAAAAGAATAGAAAATGTGTCACATAAACAGAAACCCTTGACTTATTTAGCAATGCATTCTCATTCCTTTTCCCAAGCCTTTGGCAAAATCTTCACACTTTGTCTTGATAAGTTTCTTCTTCCAGATATTTCATGTAAATGGTACACCAAAAGGTATTCCTGAATGTGTTAACTTTACATCGTTCAACAAAATGGTTTTAAAAATCACATTCTTGTCATGGTATCTATTCAAACATTATTCGTTTCTACAGCTGAATACTATTCCATTTCATATTCCATAGTCTGTTTGTGATATTTTCTAGTTTTTCTGTCAATGTACATCAAATTGTTTCAATATCTGATACTTATGAATATTCTTGTGAAACATTATTCATGTTGTTGCTGGAATATGAACTCGATATGGTTGCTGGAAATTGAACTCAGGACCTCTGGAAGAGCAGTCACTGCTCTTAGCCCTGAGCTAACTCTTCAGCCCAAAACTTCACTGTGTTTGGCTGGAGGCAAGAGTGTAATTGATCAGGCTTCCCTTAAGGGAACAGGATGAGGTGTGGGAGAAGATGGGGGAGATATACAGAGAGTCAGAAAATTGAACAGAGGTGCATAGCAGTAGGGGATGGGGAACTGGGGATAGCCACTAGAAAGTCCCAAATGACAGGAAAGAAAGAGGCTCCCAGGACCCAACAGGGATACCATTAGCTGAAATACCCAACAAAGGGGAGAGAGAACATGTAGAGACCATATCCAGAAGTTAGGCACAGCCCCCATTTGAAGGATGGGACCATTCACCCATTTCAAAAATATTAACACAGAATTGTTCCTGTCTAAAAACTGTGCAGGGACAGAGTAGAGCAGAGACTGCCCCACCTAGGGATCCATCCCACCTGCACACACCAAACCCAGACACTATAGCTGATGCCAAGAAGTGCTTCCTGACAGGAGCCTGGTATAGTTATTCACCAATAAATATAGATGCCGATGCAGATGCTCACAGCCAAACCATCAGACTGAGCAGAGGACCTCAATGGAGGAGTTAGAGAAAGAACTGAAGGAGCTAAAGGGGGAATTGCAATCTGATTGGAAGAACAATATCAACCAGACCACCCAGATCTCCCAGGCACTAAACCACCAACCAAAGAGTACACATGGATGGACCCATGGCTCCATCTGCTTAAACAGCGGAGGATTGCCCTATGTGGCATTAATGGGAGGGAAGGCCCTTGGTCCAGTGAAGACTCCATGCCCCAATGTAGGGGAATGCTAGGATGGTGAGGTAGGAGTGGATGGGTGGGTGGGTGAGGGAGCTCCTTCATAGATGCAAGGGGGAGAGCATTTGCAGAGAGGAAACCAGGAAGGGGGATAACAATTGAAATGTAAGTAAATAAAATAACCCATAAAAATGAGTATTGTTGTGATAGGCAGTGTTGTACAAACATCTGCTACAATCCCCATTTTCATCTTTGGTAGCTATGACTCTTTTTTTTTAAATTGGATATTTTATTTACATTTCAAATGTTATTCCCTTACTCCATACCCCACCCCGCCAGGAAACCCCTATTCCATCCCCCTTCCTCCTGCCTCTATGGGGATGTGGCCCCACCTACCCATCAACTCTCATCTCCCCACCCTCGAATTTCTGCACACTTGGCGTCTAGCCTTCATGGGACCAAAAATCTCCTCTTCCACCTATGCCCTACAAGGTCATCCTCTCCTACACATACAACTGGAGCCATGGGTCCCTCTCTATGTGCTCCCAGGCTGGTGGTTTAGACCCTGGGGAGCTCTAGTTGGTTGATATTGTTGCTCTCCTCATGGGACCATAAACCTTTTCAGCTCTTTCAGACTTCTCTCTAACTTCTCCATTGGGAACCCCTTGATCAGATCAATGGTTAGCTGTGAGCATCTGCCTCTGAATATGTCAGGCTCTGGCAGACCTCTAAGGACACAGCTATATCAGGCTCCAGTCAGCATGCACTTCTGACATCCACATCAGCTCCTACCTTTGGTGACTGCGCATGGGATGGATACCCAGGTGGAATGATTTCCAGATGGCCCCTCCTTCAGTTTCTGTCCCACACTTTGTCTCCATATTTGTTCCCTTGAGTATTTTGTCCTTCTAAGAAGGACCGAAGCACCCACACTTGGTCTTCCTCCTTCATGAGCTTCATGTGGTCTGTTAGTTGAATCTTGGGTATTTTAAGCTTCTGGGCTAATATCCAATTATCAGTGAGTGAATACCATGTGTTTTGTTTTGTGATTGGGTTACCTCACTCAGGATGATATTTTCTAGTTCCATCCATCACTTGGTAATAGGTTCATTGGTTACTTTATATTGGTTGTTTGAGAAATCAGCAATCTGTTTCCATGGCAAGCACAACTTTATACACTGTCATCAGCAATGTTTCAGTGTTTCTACAACCCAGCCTAGGTCTTCTTAAACTTGTTTTACTCATGCCATACTTTTACCTGAGAAAATTTTAAGAATCTTGGATATGGAGATATTTTAAAGAGGCAAACAGCTAATAATCTCAGGTTCTTGTTCACCTTAGCAGTGTCAGTATGGGTTCTATCTAATGGACTAAGTACTAAATCCAATAGTAAAAATGATTGGTTACTCTCTAGCATTTGTGTTACTATTTCATTCATATGCATTCCATGCAGGTCTCTGCTGAAGGTCATACAGTTTGTAGCTGGGTGATTTTGATGGTTATTTTCTTCTGAGGTAGCATGCAACTTACCTTCATGCACCATAAACAGATAGGCACCATTTTAATTTCTCTATGTTTTACGCCAAACATAAGCTGTGTCTTCAGCAATAGGGTTTTACATTCATGCTAAGGAAAGTAAACAAAGGCCTTGGCAATTGCCTGTAATATTTAGGAGGAAAGGATCTTTAGGAATGCTGGACCAATGACTCACTCAATAAGATGTAACCTACCCTGGCATTGGAGGTTTTACTTGGTGGCATAAAATATCTAATTTGGACATAGTATCCTACATTAGGTGCAGACTCCCTTTATTCTATTTGAATATCATTTGTGAATGTGTAATTTTAGGATGCTTCTACAGTAGTAGGTTGTCATGTGGCTTTGCAAAAGGCCATGATTTACTTTCCCCTTCAGATTTCCTCCTCTCTTGCCTTCCATCTTCTCACCATTTAATTTTCCTATTTTATTTTTTATTTATCTCTTTGTAAAATTATACTTCATTTAGCAGCTGTAGGGGAAAATCTACTAATATTATTTTGCTAAAGGGATATAACAGAAAAATAATCCCTAATGTCATATTGATATATACAACAGAACATAGCTCAGGTCTCATCAGAGAAGTTTGTTCTCCCCAGTATATGGTAATTAACAAAGAGGTCTACAACTGGACAATGTGCAAAGACTGGTTTTAAAGCACTAAATGTGATGTCATTATCAAGCCCCCTCAACTCAATGCATGCAGATCTATTTGGAGGACAGAGCAGACAGATATGAAAAGTCAGATATGGTAGATTATTCCAAGGAAACAGCATCTTCCAGACATAACAGGGCTGATGCTCATACTAACTCAAGGTCTAAAAAAGGCACAGATTCAAAACCCACACAATTCCAAACATCCCAGCAGTAACAAGGGAATTGAACACAAACTCCCACCTCGAATAAAAACACTATTTGTGATTGATACCTACTGAGGAAGCAAAAATCAGATTTCTTAAATAGAGTATCAATGAGTATGTCAATCACAGTTTATGGTAGTCCCATGCCTACCAATTGTTAAACAACAAAAATTAGATTCTAATCTAGTTTGTTTGTTTTGTCTTCTTTTCTGTTTGTTTTTAGTGTGGTTTTCTCTCATTTTATTGGGACAAATTTTGTCTTTTGTTCTGTTTAAAGTTTGAGTTGTGCTTGTTTGTTTTTTGAGTCAGAAAGTTGTGCATGTAGGGAGTTTGGGAGGATCTGAGACAAGTTTGGGGAGAGAAAAGATATTATCAAAATATCTTGCATCTAAAAAATTTTTAAATAAAAATAAAATAGGTAAATCAAATTTTCATGTGTAAGAAATTATTCCAGATTTATTTAAAAACAATGACTTGGTATAAATATTATCTTATTATTTATTAAATGTGGGAACAATAGGAGTAGTTATAAAAAATGTGTTTCTTTGTTTTACCTATAGGATTACATGATTGTTTTGTATTTGTTTCAAAAGGATATAGATCATATTCAACCTTTATTAGAGCTGGCCAATGATTTGATTATGTAATCAATATTGCTGAGAACACAACTACACATAAATACAAAGAATAGAATAATGGAGCCATTAAAAACTGAAAGACTTTGGTCATTTAAGTTGTTGAAAATTTATTCCTAATTACAAACCAATATTCAATGATTTTTTAATGAAACTCATCAACAACTTTAACAATTCTTAAAAAGAAGTATTTTAACATAATGTCAATATGTACTTATTCTGTACATGCCAAAGTATGATAATAGGAAAATATCATCTTTTTCTCAATTACTCAATCTTCACCTTCCTTAAGAACAAAAACATGGTGTTCCTAGTGAATGTAGTCATTAGTTGGTCCTGAACTAATGGCTCAAGTAAAACACACACACACACCACACTCAAACACACTTTTATGAAAACAACCTTGGAAGGTTCTGTATTGTGCCCTGCACAATCGTCTCGCCAGCAAGAACTCACGCGGGCACCAGGATCCTTCTGCAGCAAGCGTTTATTGCGATGAAAGGAGGAAGAGAGAGAGCCCCAAGATGGCACTGCTTTATATACACCCTAAGGTGGCGTGGACATATCTGATTGGCTGCTTGCTCAAAACCCCGTATGATGCCCCAGGCTGGGCAGTGACTTGGTGCGCTTTCACCACTTTCACATGCGCAATTTACTTGTTTACCCTTCGGAGCGCCGGATGCCAGCGCCATCTTGTAATGGCGAATGCTGTCTCCTCTCGACGCAGCTCTCTACACTGTATTAACATCTAATCTCCCCAAGTGAGAGAGCAGAAGCTAGCCACACAGAGACACAGAGCACAGTTTGAACACAATGCCTAATAACCCAGTTTATATGTCTTGCTTCTTAAATCAGAGAAACTAGGCAGTCATCCTGGACACTTAGGTCACTCTATTCTATGCATCTCTATCTAATAACCTCCCACAGTCCCACTGAAATAGAATGTCCTCCATTACTCAGTCTAAAGAGAAGGTCTAATCTTGTAACAAATGCTCTTTATTGAGGCAAGAGAACACCAACTAATATTAAAAACAACAACTAAGAAAGGTCAATGCATTATGCATCATCACTCTAACTGTGCATTCATGGGAACAATAAGAGGTCCACCTGAGTGGCACTCAAGTAGGCAAATGGGGAAAAAAAAGCTCAATTTACAGAATCACATTACCCATGGCATATTGCTGACTAAGTGTTATTTATACCTTATTATTGAAAGATACTGTTTCCTATGGATGATTTTTTTCTTTTCTCCTTTTAAAAAGAAGGAATGAATAAGTATGTGGTCAATCTACTTCTCAACAATTATTTCTCTGATGACAAGTTGAAGTGATTTCATATTAAAAGAAAATGAGTTTCAATGCTGTTCATAAATTGCTAATATGCTTTTTGAACAATCATTGCT
>JANHMN010000010.1:43443385-43458483 GCA_030674055.1 Rhabdomys pumilio | reverse complement strand
TTATTATTATTATTATTATTATTATTATTATTATTATTATTATTATTATTTCTCAAATGTTACCCTCCCTGCTTCGGGTCACCCCTCAGAGAGTTCTTCCTCCATCCTCTCTCTCTTTTGCCTCTGGGAGGGTGATCCCCCCAGAAATCCACTCTCCCTATGAATTCAAGTCTCTACAGGATTAAGTGAATCCTTTCCCACTGAGGCCAGATCAACCCAACTTGAGATCTATCCTATGGGCAAGCACCAAACCTTAACACTATCACTGATGCTATGTTGTACTTGCAGGCAGAAGTCTAGCATGGTTGTCCTCTGAGAGGCTCTACCAGCAGCTGACTGAGACAGATGCCTATACTCACAGGCAACCATTGGACTGAAGTCAAGGAGCCCTATGGAAGAGTTAGGGAAAGGATTGAAGGAAGTAAAGGAGTTGGCAACCCCACTTGAGGACCAACAGTGTCAACTAACCTAGACTCCTGGGAGCCCCCAGAGACTAAGCCACCAACCAAAGAGCGTCCACAGGATGGTCCAAGGTCTCTGACACATAAGTAGCAGAGGTCTGTCTTGTCTAGTTGATATGTTTTATCTGGAAAACTTACATTGCATATTCTTTGAAAAGCCCCTTTTCAGGATTCACATTGAGCTTTAGTCCATGTTTTAAGTTTACTTCTTCATTTAAGTTGAAGTAATCTTCATATCATTCATTTTTTCTAAATCTTCATATTCTTGGGTCTTTTTAATGTTCCTCTCGTTTGACTGTAGTTTTCTTTGTTTTTGTTTTTTGTTTTTGTTTTCTCTCAGAACTGTAAAGAAAACTCTCAGGCCTTTCTCTCTTGTACAATTGTAGGCTGTACGGATGGCATGTGGAAGCCAGGGTCTGTTTCCTTCTTTCACAACCCATTCTCACTGCCTCATTGCCTCCTGACTGTGAGCACTGCTGCAGGAGCTCCTCCACTCCGGAGCCATCCATTCTTATCAGACTTAGCTGTTGCTTCCCAGAATAAACTGGACCACTAACTCTTCCTCCTGAATGTATTTCTCTAGGCAAGGTACTTGTCAGTTGTCAAAAGCCCTTAATCACTTTTACTTCTACTGTTTCCCTTTTCAATTAAAATGTTGTTTGAGAATTTCATATGTGACTACTATATTTATATAATTTCCACCTTCATCTCTCTGCAGTCCAACTTTTTCTTAATCTCATGACATCTTCCTTAAATACATATACACATATGTATATAGAAACACAACCTGCTGAGTCCATTAGCATTGCTACTGTGTATATTTGTCTATAGATGGTTGCTTGGGATTAGATGGAATACCAAGCTTCATCCCTGGAGAAGATTGAATCTCTCTGTCTTAGCAGTCACTAATTGCTGAAACCCTTCATATAGGGATAAGGGTGTGTAAGATTTCCTCTGTCCAAGTTGATATGCCATCCAGTGTTGTCATTGTGCGGGTCTTGTTTAGGTGACCACGTTGTTAAGATTTCCTGGTTGTTGCTCCCTGTCATACACAGACAGCTGGATCTTGCAGTACACAACATGATCCTTTTACAATATTTCTGCTTAGGGTTCTACAATATTTCCTGAACCTTGTATGTATAAGTTGTGTTATAGATGTGTTGATTGGGGCTGAGTAAGCCATGGCCAATTCGCTGAAATATGTCCAGTTATGGATTACTGTAATGGTCTCTATCTTAAAAAAAAAAAAGAGTATCATAGTCTCATTTATTTCTGGAATCTAGCTCTGAAAATTTACAGGTGAGTATATAGTCTAGAGTAACCACAGAAACCAGGAAAGTAAAAAGGGACCATGCTGGAGATATAGGTGGTTTGAAGTGAGAAGTGGAGAGAGAGGGATTTCTGGGGAGATCACTACAGAATGAAGAGGGAGGACAAATAAGTCACAGAGAAAGTTTGAAAACACAGTATAGAAACATTATTTTATATTTACTTTGAATACATATATATTATGTAAGTGCATATATATAATATTGATATATAACCTATATATATACAGTATATACACACACATATATATTGATATATAACCTATATATTATACACACACACATATATACGTATATATATACATATATATACATATATATATATATATATATATAATTTTAAATGAATATACTAGTTGCAGTGAAATATTCCCCTACAACTAAAGACTGTTTAACAAATTCTCCAGTACCAGACATGACAGACATCTCTTTGAGTTGTCAGCCAAGGTATTTCAAGAGACTTCCAAAACAATATAGTCTATTGCCTTTGTCCTTAGTTACCTCCCAGAACATGAAGGGAAAAACCTTCCTGAAGATACCACATGCTTCAGACATAGGAGCTAGAGAAATTGAACTGGAAGCCTCTTTTCTGAAGACTAGCATGCATGGGATCTAAAGATTCTACATAAGTCATGAAGGGGGAAATACAATCAATTATCTTACTGAGCTGTAAAGCTTACAAACCACAAAATTACCAGAATGGCAAAATAACCCTATAGGTGTAATAGTAGCATTCATAGTGGCAATCAACAGCCTTCTAATTGAACTTAAGGTCCATTAAGAAAAAGAAATTTGTGCCTGAAATTGTAAATGTAACCAACTGCCTGACACATCTGGGGTCATGAACCCTAGAGGAAAACATCATGTTTCTGCTTTTCTAAGCCAGGAAAATCCCTAACTCCATCCTAAATACTTAACATTTTACTTATCCAGATGAGTGGAGCTTTCTTTTGTTATTTTTTTTGTTTTGTTTTTTGTTTTGTTTTATTTTGTTTGTTTTTTGTTTTGTTTTCAGTGTATTTTATTTAATGTAAGGTGTTTAATGTATTAAACACCTTATTTACTGTTTTTTCTACTTTATTTATTTATTTACACTCCAGATTTTATCCTCCTCCCCCTACCCTGTCAACCCTCTGACTGTTCCACATCTCATACCTCCAACCCACCCCCCTGTCTCCAGGAGACTGTTCCCAACTCCCACTCCCCACCCCACCTGACCTCTAAACTCCATGAGGCCTCCAGTCTCTTGAGGGTTAGGTGCATCATCTCTGATTGAACACAGACCTGGCAGTCCTTTGCTGTATATGTGTTGGGGGCCTCATATCAATTGGTATATGCTGCCTTTTTTGTGGTCCAGTGTTGGAGAGATCTTGGGGGTCCAGATTAATTGTGACTGCTGGTCTTCTTACAGGACCACCCTCCTCCTCAGCCTCTTTCAGCCTTTCCATAATTCAACCACAGGGGTCAGCAGCTTCTGTCCATTGGTTGGGTGCAAATATCTGCATTCAAATTGTATCATTATTTCCTTTCTTCTGTCTTCCTTTACTTTGAACTCAGTAGAAGTCACAGATTATTTTTTGTCTCTGAAACTTATTTCTTAAAATCTCCTTGTGTTCTTCATGCTGCACCAACCAGATTTATTTGTACAATTTGCTTTAGAGCTTGCCTTTTGTGTTTGAGATTAATCTTGGTTATATGTTAATTTACAATAATAAATTACAATGTTTATTGGAAGTTATGGTTTCAGAAGCTACATCTTTGCAAGTTTAGTTTTTTTTTTTTTTTTTTTTTTTTTTCTACACCTACGAGAATGTGCACAGATGTCTATACAGAGGCAGCAAAGAGAATGCATTGCTATTTTCGGCACAGAGAGTTTTAACTCTGTGGTTTTGCATCTGGCACCTTACCAGTTTTCTGGAAATCAGACTTCAGACTTAACTCTTCTCCTCATTCATTTCTTCAGTTTGATAGACTTCAGTTCTTTCTTTCAGGTACTGGTCATTTATCACGTCACTCTGACAGAATACCCACCATATTCAACTTTCAAAGAATTTTTTTTCTTTTGTGATTTCAGGGACTGTGGTCTATCGTGGTAGAGAAGCAATGGCGGAGGAGCTTCATGCATCATTGTGGAGCTTATGTCTTCTAACACTTGATCTATCAGAAAAAAAAAAAAAAACCCTGATTCTAGAAATGGTGATTAATATGCCTCCAGTAACACAATTCTGCTAATTAGATGACCCATCTCAAAGATACCAGCCTCCCGAACAGCACCAACACATAGGGCCACCAATGACACTATATACACTTATCTCCTACCCCAATGCTCAGAGAACATGTTGGAATGAAGAGTGGAAATGGAAGAACTAGATGAGAGAAAGTAGTGCTTGGAATATCCTTCTTCTGGATGTAAGATGGTTGATCATCGCGATCATCAGAACTTCCGGTCATTAGCATTTGTATTTACATACACAGAATCAGGTCAGTCAATATTTGGGCCTGGATGCAGGAGGGACTCATGAGGCCTCACTTGTAGCTGACGTACTACTGTCAACTGTTAGTTGCTGTGTTGGGTGAGTCATTTTTGGGGGGAAGGTGTGGTTGCCCTAGGCTGATCATGACCTGGTGGATGCCCAATACTCCTGTGCATATAATCAGTTATTAAGACTTAGTGATTTATTTTAAAAGATTAGATTAAATGGGAGGTATTGCAGGAGATGCAGAGACAGGGCATGGAGGATTGTGAGAATATGATAAATATACGTTATATACATATATGAAAATGTAAAACAATAGATGCAAACAATTCTCTTTTTCATTTGGGTCTTTGTTTTGTTGGTAGGGTATAAAGGCTTTTTCTCCTCTTAGCATGACTTTCTCAGCAGTCACCAGCAATGGTGGTAACTGTGTTTCATTCTTAAGCTTCTCTGACTCTCAAAGCTAAACTTCTGTTTTACTACTTTTCATTGGTGTTGACTACTGTCTGATATTCTAAATCCAGGAGTTTGTCATCAGAATCTTCCACTCTGAAACTAGAAACTGAGGCTTTAGCCATCAAATTGTAGTCTTTTTCACATTCTGTGTTTTTTAAAAAGAAAAGGGCCCCAAATCTAAAAAATACTCTAAATCTTAGTTAATAATTAGTTTGCATCACTTAACTGGTTATATCAGGTTTCTTTGTAGTCACAGTCTGTGGAGATTATGCAGGTAACTTCATCTCTCTAAAGTTCACAGTCTACCTTTGGGTCACATTTTCTATTTATTTCTTACCCATTCATTGTCTCCCTTCGAACCATGCATACACAGTTTTAGATCCAATTTAAAATCTCTCTAAATCTGAACTATTTATTATATTTTACTTGTTTCAGAAACAACATAACATTTACAGTACACAGTTCCCCCTTGATCTATTATCTATACACATTTTATAAAGATTTATTTTGATTGTTTAAAAATTCTGTGTCACTATCTGTATGTGGATACAAGCACATAAATGCAAGTGCCCATGGAGGCTAAGAGAAAACAGTATATTCAATGAAGCTGGAATTACAATTATTAACTAACTAATATAGGTACTGGGAGCAAAACCTGGGTCGACTATAAAAGCACTAAAGTGTCTCTCATACCCAAGGACCATCTGCCAAGGATTGGCACCACCCACCATAGGCTGTGCCCTCCCACTACAATCAGTAATTGAGAAAATACCTCACAGTCTTACCTAAAGGCCACTATTATGGGGTAACTTTCCTAATCATGATTCCCTGTTTTCAGATAGGTCTAGGTTTGTATCAAGTTGATAACCAGCCACCACATTCTGTGTCCAAAAATGAGGATTTCAGCTTAAGTAGAAGACATGAGATATTGATAACTATACAGTTCTGATCAAGATGTGATCATTCTCTGTGCCCAGACTCTCCTCCAAGGTGGTCTGTTAAACTATCAGAACTATGTGAACTATCTTTCCAGGAGATGTGATTCTGTGCCTGGCATCAGGCTCCCAATATTTTTTTTTCCTTTGGGAATTGGATTCCTGGGAAATTAAAGTTTAGGGAAGTCCATTGTCACAACAATCTCATCATCAAGAGGATGGAACCAATGTCTTAATAGAATGACTCCATATCTGCTTTGTACCATTGTATTACCACAGGTTTACTTGTATGTATACAAATAGACTTGTCCCTGAAGGTCTGGATTGTGACTAATTTGTTCTATACTACATATTTTTGAGCCTTTGTATGTAAAAAATTGTATTGCACATCAGTACAAAAGTAATGCAATAATTGTTTCTGTTCCCATCTTCTCTTAATTAGTTTGCATCACTTAACTGGTTATATCATGTTTCTTTGTAGTCACAGTCTGTGGAGATTATGCAGGTAACTTCATCTCTCTAAAGTTCACAGTCTACTTTTGGGTCACAATTTCTATTTATTTCTTACCCATTCATTTTCTCCCTTCGAACCATGCATACACAGTTTTAGATCCAATTTAAAATCTCTCTGTGGCCATGAGGGATTATACCCATGTCAGGCACATGGGTGATTTCCTCTGGGAATGGATTTTCTTCCCTTGTCAGTGGATCATTTTTCTATCCTCATTAATACCACACCAACCCTCCATTCTCATTCCTGTCCCCATCCTAAATCTAGGATTTTAAAGGTGTCCTTAGCTTATTTCACATTCCTTTCATACTTTCAGTATACTAAACTACAATAAGAAAAATATCTGAAGAGGAAGAAATGAGTTGGGAAGTTTCAATTTTCTACTAATTTCTTTTTATGTATTGTCTTTATGTTGTTGAAAATTATCTTACCAAGTATATTACAACTACTATAAATTTTATCGTATCTTACTTTTGACATTCAAATTTTTGTATACTCTATTTCTAAGTTAAAAATGGTGCAACTGAGTTAAATTTCCTATTTCTATTCTTTACAGGGCAGCAGACCATTAATACATGACAGCTGTATCAGCAATACTCATAAATAATTTTCCTGTGTTGATTTTGTTCTTGTTTCTGTCTGTCTTTAATCTTTATATGCATAGTGCAATCTCTAGAAGCTTTTTAGCATTCACATACAACACACAGAGACAAATCTCCTTTTTCATTCCTAGGGCATGCTGACTCATCAGTTTAGCTAAACCCAATAGATTTCCTAAAAAGCTACTCATTGCTATTTTTACCAAAGCATCAACATCTCTATTTCTGTTACATCATCTGGTAAACAAATTTCTACACCACAGTGGGACATAGTCTTCCCAATGGTCTAGCCATATTATTAAAACCATTATAGTAGGGATAAATGAGCAAAAATAGAAAATTTGTGTGAATAAAATCACAGAAGCAAAAGCATGTAGAATGCATCTATCCAAAGATTCACTAAAGACAAGCAATATGTACACAGTCCAGGGAGAAGAGCATGCACATACCTCTTCCAGCTCACTGTGAGTACAGATTTAACTGCTTCGGGTCCAAATAATGTGTTCAACAATAATATTCATTCAGTGCATAATTCCATAACATGATAAGAAAAAGATGACTAAGTGGAAATCCAACTGTGTTCTGAATTCTTTCCATTCTCCTGAGAGAATATTTATCTAGGAACATGCCCCAAAGAATAAAGTAGTAAGGAGGCAAGGGACATCTCAAACTAACCAAATGAGTCCAGAGAGCATAGGCCACTGTTATTTTAGTCTCATGATGGGTTGTGAAATCGTGGGTAGTTGAAGTCTACCTAATCACATCAAAATGAATTAATTTTATTGAGATGCCTCCTTTATTAAGAAAATGAAATTGGAGGTAATTACATAAAGGAAATTAACTTAGTCTCAGAAAGACAATTACTGTGTGTTTTAGCTCCTTGGTGGTTTCTATATTTTATAGATACATACAAATATGTCTGACTATATTACATAAAACCAGAAGTGAAATTGCCTAGGGAAAAATGACTGACGGAAGATGGAAAGATATAGGGTAGAGAAAAAAACAGATGATATGGGTGAATCTTCTCAGCATAATACACACACACACATATATATACACACACATGTATTTGAAATCTCTAATGAACATACATTTGCTGTGCAATGTTTCAATTGGGTGAAATATATTTGTATCTTAGATGTTATCACTTTCTATTAATACTTTAATTCATGTATATTATTAAACAAGTCAACCTATTTCTATTATATCCAATTAGTATCTGTTTTTCAAGTTTAAAACACTCTATATACCTTATCATATATATCCTAGTATGAAACAGCACTTTAGAGCATTTCTTTTTTTACCTAAATGGAGCCTTATGCCCGTAGATCAAATTTTCCCCATATTTTCCTTCTTCCTTGGAGACAGCCACTGTAACCACCTTATGTACTCTCCACTCATGTGAGATAAACATCTGGAAATCCATATAAAAGAGTAAGATCATATGCTACTTCAATTTCTATGCCTGCTTGATCTCACTTAGTACAATACCCCTATGATGGAAAATCAAAAGAAATTATCATAGGTTATTAAGAATAGTGATATGGGGACAAATTAAGAAAAGAAGACACACCACTAACAATGATTAATCAATAATCAAATTTCTCCTATAAAATAATAGCCAAGAATGAGTTCAGTCCACTGAAAAATCTACAATCCATTTAAATTTGTTGAGGAACATATTAGCATTACTATGCTTGATTTCAAAACATAGTATAAAGTTATCATATTCAGCATCCTTGATACTAGGAAAGGAGGAAAACAGAGACCAGTAGAAGATAATATACAGAATCTAGATGTAACAACTCACAAAGCTGCTAAGAATTTTCTACTAGATAAGTATTATTAAAAGTGTTGAATAGAAACTGCTTAGTAACACAAAGCATAATTCACATAAATGTTTTTTCGAACTTCAATAAGACAACTGCCCAACTCAGAATCATCATTTCTCTGTAGTCGTTTGCCATTATCTGTTATTTAGGCTTTTACTTTAAAAATGAAACATAATCTTAAAGTTGTAATTATCTTAGGATAAAATGATATTTCTTCTACCTCTTTTCTCTGTGAAACATGTTTCCAAATTTTATTTATCATGTTTAAAGCCTAATTGAGAGGCAGAGATAACTAAAATATTTAAACTCAATGCAAATAGCTCAAATAAATTTCAATTACATTTTAATTTAATGCAAACAAGATTTTGAAAGTATTCCAAACAGGTAACTTAATACATTCTTTTAAGCATAAATCACACGGTAAATATTTGACTGAGAAAAATAGTGTTATTGATTTTTTTTCTCATTTTTATGTCCAGGATAGTTTGGTAGCACATCGAATGCAAATTTACTAGATTTTAAAACTAACGGATGTTCATTTCTTTTTTTTTTATAAATGAAGTTGAAAAAATTTATTAGTTATTAATATGACTCAGCCAACAACCGCCCCCCCAATAATCAAGGCAGAGTCCTACAGAGTTTTTAAATCAGCTCTAGCACAATGACTGGGGAATTATACCTAGTCTATATTTCTTTTTTCTTTTATTGGATATTTTATTTATTTACATTTCAGATGTCATCCCCTTTCCACATTTCCCCTCCCTAGGAACCCCCTGTCCAATTCCCCCTCCTCCTTTTTGATTTTATACCATTTTAATTACATGCAAGTATTAAGGTCAGTTCTTGGTTGAGGAACTAACAATACAATAGATGCAAATAGTCAAGGAACAAGCAAGACAGTAAACACAAATAGTCAAAGAACAAGCAAGGCAATAAACAAAGTCCCATGATCACTCCCTGACCATGGTTGTTGAGAGCTTATCAGGATGACCAAAGTATCTGAGTCTACTTCTCTGTCCTAGCCCAAAGGCATATTCATGTCTGAAGCCCAATTCCTTGTTCTAGCCCAATATTTAGATTCCTGCCTGAAATTACTTCTTTGTTCTAGCCTAATGTCAGATTCCTGCCTGAAGCCCACTTCTTTGTCCTGAAAAAAGCTTGCAAGTACTGGAAGAAGTGAGTCAGGCTTTAAGCAGAAGCAAGAGGGTAGTGGGCTTGATTATTGCTGGTCTAACAGCTTTAATTACATTAATTGCTAGCACCACTGCTTCTGCAATTGCTTTGACATAAGAAGTTAAAACAGCTACTTTTGTTAATCATTAAGCAGAAAAATGTTGCTAATGTGTTGAATATACAAGAGGATTTAGATAGGCATTTGGAACAATGGATTGATGCTTTTTGTCCTATTCAAATTATTAGAAGGTGGGTCACAGTTTAAGAGTAAGAAGCCATCTCAAGTATCATTCCAAATACCATTGGATTCATGTTAGTTCTAAAATTTACAGAGGTAGTCATTATAATTAGGAAAAAGCTTAAATACATTTGCAGAATATTTGGCATAATTCTAACACCCCTCTGGATGTTTTAACTTTGCAAAGTGAGATTATGAATTTAAAGAATGCTGCTTTGCTGAGTGTTGATGTGGCAGATACTGCTGATAAAATTACCCATGGCCTATGGTCAGCATTTCTATTTTGGTCAAGTTTCTAGAATGGCATATTTATAGCTTGATTATCCTAGCCATTTTTTGTTCTGGGAATACTTTTACTTCTGCCCATCATGTTAAAACTTGTCTTTAACAACATCAATATGTTTGCAGCCAAAGTTCATGGCTTGAAACTGAAAATGGAGCCCCAGACAGAGTTATTAATTCAACAAGCTGGCAAGCCAAGGACACATAAGATTCTTCACAGAACTTTACCAATCTAAGACAGAAGTGCATTGCTTCTTGATAATGCATATTTCATGATGGGTAAGAAAGGCATTTTTGGCAGAACAACCTAAGACAGGCTCAGTCTTGTTTATGAAATTAAAAACGGGGAAGAGGTGAGCTTTTGGGGCTGTTTGGCAAGAATCTGACATTGGCCAAGGACAAGGAAATGGGCTGCTTGGTGGATGTTCATTTCTTATTTAAGTTTTAAATATATAAACTCCAACAGTCCAATAAATGACTAACAATATATTTAATATAATATCCTTTTTAATTTTAGTAAAAGTTATTTGATATTTAACATGGATTTCCTTTAATCTTAAGTCAAATAATATATGCTCATCACACAATTAGAGACTTTTTACCCAAAATAATTTGCATGTTACTCTTTACAATATATGAAGATATACTGGGATTTTCTGCATTTATATCAGCATCTTAAACTTTTTAATGAACATTAAGAATTAAGACAATTTTATTTTGTTGAATTTACATAGTAGTCTACCATGAATCTGTTTCCTCATTAGGTAACTAATATTATGAGCTTCATTTGCAGGGCTGTAATATTCAGAAACATAATCTTCAGTAAAGTATATGTAATGTTCATTACCAACAATTCAGTTATTGTGCAACAAAAAGCTATGCACTTAAAGCATCCATAGTCTAGCTAGATGGAACAGGAAGTGCGCTTGCCACCAGTCACGATGACCAGAGTTCAAGCCACAGGACCCACACGATAGGAGAGAACTGGTTCTTGCAATGGTTCTGACCTACAAAACCATGCCAGGCATACACATAGATACATCTGATACACACACACACACACACACACACACACACACACACACACAAGCACACACCATACTTACCAGACATGCACCATACACTGAGAGGGACTGGAGATATAAAATTTTAAAAGAATACTTGTGTTCTCATTACGTGTATGTAATATTTATTTTTACAGTGTCAGTCCAAGTATAAATGAGTTTATACAGCAACATTAAACTTCTCATGAAATGGTCAGAATAGAGGAGCTGTCAGAGTAGTAACAAAAGGATTTTCAGAGTTAAAATTACATTTTAAAGCCATTTTTGTAGCAATACAATTTAATTCATAGTTAACTAAAATGATTTTAGCCGTGAAAGTAATATCTAGTTTGTGACATGCAATTACTGTATGAACCATCATTCATATCATAGCAATTTTCTGTGTATGTAAATATGACATGAATATAGTAAACATGTCATCTTTATAAATATTTTCTTTCTGCTCTATTTGTTTTCTTATTTTGTTTTCTTCCAGCATTTACCTTACGTTGAAGTTTGATTTAGCTTTATTTCTTAATATATATATATATATATATATATATATATATATATATATGTGTGTGTGTGTGTGTGTGTGTGTGTGTGTGTGTCTGTGTGTGTGTTCATATGTGTATAAATAAGTGTACATTATTTTTAAAGGAAGATTTGCTCTGAGACTTACGGAAGAATATTTTTAGGCTCTTGAGAAAAACAGATTAATTTCAATGTGTTTCTGTAAGTATTTAAGAAATAAATGTCATCTCCCCAGAACCAAAGTTAACTATGAGCTGATTCTAGAAAATAGAGTAGAATCTGGGATTGGGTAGAAAATAGTCATCTATATCAGCATTATTATCTAGAAATTGAGCATGTATAAAACTCAAAATTCAGCTGGCCAATTCACTAAAAATTCTAGATACTAAGAGAAAGTTGATTGCTTTACTTGAGACTTATGCTTACCAGTTACAAACAAGTCAGGATATACACTTTTTTCCATCTGAAGATGTAGGGTTCAGGCAGAATAGAAGGAAAAGCCTATATTTAAATGTGTATGAATAACGTATTGAAGCAGACAGACAACTTCTAAAGAAATAAAAACAAAGAACAAAATAGATTAATATAAAATAATCAGTGATGTTAAACAGGCAAAAAATATAAAGTGTAAATAATAATATTAATTAATAGTAATAATAAAATAGTGGAAGTAAAGTGTGAGCAAGTAAAATACTTGACGGGATAGAAACAATTAATTTGAAAAGTAGCATCATGCAAGTTTATAAATTAGAAGATTTTTTATTATAAAATATATGAAAGGTGCATTGGGAAAAATATAAAGTAATGGAAACAGAACCTAATTCTCCAAAAATGTTCCATACATATAATATAAAATCATTCAATAATTAAGACCTTTATAACAGTGATAAAAACTCTGTAAGCTATGATGGTAAATTTTATCTACTATTTCAAAGAAAATAACATCAGTTCCCCAAAATTTTCTGAGTCTATAATTACTACAAGTAAAAAAATGTGTAGACATTGCAAGACAGATGTACGATGGACCCAAGTGGCCTACGCTTAGGAAATCATATCTAAAATCTACAGCAACTCCTAGGATTGTCCATTTTCTTCTAGTTATTGAACTTTCAGGACCTCCATCCTATTGTGACCCATTATGTGAACATGTTTGTACATGGGATGAGATTACAGTCTATCTTAATTTTTCTGCCTGAAGCTAATCTCTTTTTCTCATGGTACTAATTCTACAGAATAGAGCATCCCATTATGACATCTTTATGCACATACATATATAATTAATATTGCTCATACTCACAATCCACTATCCTGTCTTGCACTTGTCCCTCCCCTCTCCAGCAGAGACTGTCCACATTTCAAGTCAGTTTTCTCATACCCATGTCTCCTTTACTCACTGGTTTTGATAACCCAATAGGTTTAACTAGAGTTGTTTAAATGAGCATGTGAGATGTTTGTACAATCACAGGCCACTTATCAGTGGCTGCTACACTGAAAAACCTCCCCCACCCACACACACACCTATGTGAAACAGTGACTAAAAATAGTTTCTCCAGAAGGATCAAGGCCTCTTGTGGCATCCAAGGTGGAATGCTGATCTGCTTAACATTTTGCAGGTCTCTGGTGGGAAATTACAGCTGCTGTGAGTTCTGGAGTGTAACGGTCATGAAAACCGCATTCTGAAGCATGTATCTCCATCCTCAGCATGCAACTCCAGTCCTGGCATCCAGTTCCATCGCCAGCATGAAGTTTCATCCCCAGCATGCAGCTTCATTCTTAACATGCTGCTTTATCCTTGGGCTTTTTATCTCTTCTGTTCACACTACTATTTTAGAGATGTCCCCTGAGCATTGGAGGAAGTGACCTAGATGTCATTTTTGGGTCAGAGAGTCTAACAATCCCTTCTGGGTACTTGGAGAAATTATCAGTCTCTGCAGTAATTGCTGACCCTTAGCACAAGGATCCTCTGACAAAAGTTGAGAACACCATTCTATAAGGAGACACAAATATTTAGAAGGCACTTTGATGGATACATGTCCATCTATCCAAAACAATAGTAGATTCCCAGTGACTTCTTTTTCATTGTTATTACAAAAAGACACTACTAACTCTTTTATTTTGATGTATATTCTGAAATTCTGCTGTTCACTTATTGGTACTAACATTGTCTGATTGTCTTTAGAATCTGCTATATGTAAATTATTATCTTCAAATAAGGACCATTTAATTTTTTCTTTCCCTTTAGAGGCCTTTTATTGCTTTCCAATCTTCAGTTATTTTGGCTAGAATTTCTAATAGACATTAGTAAAGAGAAGATACAGAAATGACCAGTAGGTTTATAAAATAATCTAACACTATTAAAAATGTGAAAGATGCAAAATAAAAATTATAATGTGATATGATTTGTTAGAACGCCAATTATCAATGGATTAAATATTGTAAGTACTGGCAAAAGTGAACACAATGAACAATGCTTTATACTACTAATAGGAATGAGAATTAGTACATTACTGTGGGAGACCATGTGGGTCTCTGAAAGAGATTTAAGTGCTTTTGACCTCTGAGCCTTCTTTCTATTCCTCACTCTTGAGTTCTTAAAAGTTTCATGTCTTGTTTTGTAAATTTAACTTTACTATAGTAATTGCTGAATATTTTACATTTAGTTTACAACGGTATTAAAAATTCTTTCCCCTTTGTTCTTGTTGAATTTTGAAATTAGTAGCCAGCCCTTACATATTTTTTTTCTGAGCAAAAAGAATGTATGTTCATAGTTCATAGCTTTGGATCTGTAGAAAGAGCTCAATGAGAAAGCACATGTCTAGAGATCAGGAAGCCCTGGGCATTATCCTCAAGAAAGGGAGAAAGAGAAAGAGAGCAAAGGATGAAGAGCAATGTGGAAAGAAGTGGTGAGTGTCAGGTAAACATCTTCTGAGAAAGTTAATGGAATCCAGAGGTCTCACATTGACTGATTCTGGACTGATGTGCTGAACACTTAAAATAGCCTTTGGTTCATTTGTTTGTTTTTATCATTGACACAAACAAGAACTGCTCCCACATAGATCTAATGCTATATATTAGCAATTTAAGAGATCCTGACATATTATGCTTTGTGAATGATATTTTGAAACGTAATGCATTAAAATATAATATGGTAAAACATGTCAGAATGCTTGCACAGTTTAAGAAACAGCAATAGAACAAAATTTTAACATCAAATTTTCACACCATT
>JANHMN010000010.1:43390059-43443285 GCA_030674055.1 Rhabdomys pumilio | reverse complement strand
AGACAGAGAGAGAGAGAGAGAGAGAGAGAGAGAGAGAGAGAGAGAGAGAGAGAGAGTAAAATTCAATAATTCAATCTATCATCCAAAAAGCTGACATGGAGAAAATTCTTTAAGCCCTTTGAAAGCAGAGAATTTCTTCTTGCTGTCTTCACACTTATGAGTGACAGGTTGTCAGGGTGTAAAATTTTCTAAAACCTCTGTCTCTTGCTAAATTCCAGACTCTAATATTCTGTGCAATTTTCCACCCTTTTCTAGAGGGTTTTGTTTTCCTTTTGCCCTGGCACTTCTTGTATCTTTGTTTTGATTCTTTTCTAAGGGTTTGGATTCTCTCTCCTTTTATTTTCAGATCTTTGTTCTCATCGTCCTTATCAAAAATCAAGAAACTCCTGTTAATAATTTGAAAAAAAAATCATTTGGATTTGGGCCAATTCATTATACTTTGTATCATATTATTATAAAACCTCACTTTATAATTATCCACAAATACTGTTAGGTAAATAAAATATAAAACTAGTATTAATGTAAATAACCTCAGTTTGTTCTAAGCCAAGGTTTTAATTTCATTCATATCTAGTGGCATGCTGTTCATCAGGTTTTCTTACAATTTATTTTTACCTGATGTAGTTATTAGTCGACTCTTATTATTTAATTTTTGAATATTTTATTTTCCTCCATTCACTATAATCAGTCTTGAATCGATTTCTAAGATTCATTTGGCTAATGCAACTGAATGCTCTGTAGCTTTCTAAAGTACTGCAACAACATCTGGCACACAGAAAGTCTGTGTCACATGAAACAGTCTAAGAGGACAAGTGGGATCAACAGTTACTCCTGCTCACACAAGTCATCAGTGTGGTTTTGCTGAGTTTGAGTTGGATATTTGTTGAGTTGTATTTCTTTAAATAGAAAATTTATATGCAGAGTTAGCTTTCCGAAGGATGATGCATACATTACCTGTTTAAGCATAAAAGCACCACAGCACACGAAATTCACACATCTTAGAATCAGCAAGATTAGCTTCCTAGAGACTGTTAGTGTCAGCTGCATAACTCTATTGGGGGCTCTGGAGTTGCTTCCGAAGCTGAACTCGTCCCAGCCAGGTAAGTCCTTATTCCCTATGGTTCTGAACACTTAGCTGAATATCAAGACTCCTGGTTAGGAAGAGCTAACTTGCAAATATGGAGGAAGCATCTGGACATACCCTGCAACCTAATTGTCCTCTGTATATGAGATATTCAGGCAAGAACTTGGCTTAGATAGAAAATTATAGAAGGGAAATAACAGTAGTCCTTGCTTCTCCCCGTGCTCTCTCATCATAGTTCTGCCGCAGGTAATAAAGGGGGAGTGAGTTGTGGGTTGGTCCAAAGCAAAGAAGTATAAAACTCATCATCACCAATGTTAAGGAAAAATAATAGTCACATTTTTAAAACTTTCAGGTGACCATACATAGCAACAATACCCTGGCATCTATTAATGTGGTAAGTTAGACCCTGTTCAAAATTGTGAGATATGGTTCAAATTATTACAATAAGAGAGAGCCAGTTCAAACTGTTACAGTAGGAAAGGACAACCAAGCAAAGCTTGGGAGAATAAACAAGGGGAAGTGGGGAGTTATAGATAGAAAACAGAAAGAAGAATTGCTAAACAGGCAAAAGTCAGAGCAGATTATCAAGAGTGGCTGGTTCCTATCAGCCCCACTGAGGACTTACAAACCTCTTGATGAAGGGAGGTCACTGTGATTAGATGTCACCCACCAAAGCTGAAGATCAAGGAACTCAGGAACTAGGACAATTAAAAGTCAAGGGTAGTACTTCTCTTTATAATAATTTAACAGTGTCATCCCTAAATGTGGGCAGGTTGGCCTACCAAGGCAAGGGGATTCAGTGGGAAAAACCTTTGGAGAAGCCTTGCTAAAGTTCAGTCAAGGAGAAGCACTGGTCACACATCGAAGAACAGATTCCCTGAGTATATTGAATGGTCTTGTGAAGACTTGGCTGTGGCAATAAATTGGAGATAGACACAAAAAGCAGGGTGTAAACTCTCCTTCAAATCAGCTATACAGACATACGTGGACTGAAATGGCAAGCATGAGGACAGCATGGGTCTGAACCAGGTGCTCTGCTATTAGCTTGGTGTTTTTGTGGGACTTGTAACAGTGGGAATGAGTGTTTCTCTGACTTTGTTGTCTGCTCTTGAGACTCTTTTCCTCTTGTTGGGTTGCCTTGCCCAGCCTTGATAAGAGAGCTTTTGCCTTGTCTTATTGTAACCTGTTTTATCCTGTTTGGCTGTAGTCTTTTGGAGACCTGCATTTTTCTGAAAAAGAAATGGAGGGGGAATAAATCTGAGGGAAATGGGAGATGCAGGGGAGCTAGAAGTAGCAGAGGGAAGGGAATAAATGTATTCTGTGAGAGAAGACTATTTTCAATAAAAAAAAATCAAAAGAAAGAAAGAAAGGAAGGAAGGAAGGAAGGAAGGAAGGAAGGAAGGAAGGAAGGAAGGAAGGAAGGAAGGAGAGAGAGAGAAAGGAAGAAAGAAGGAAGGAGGGAAGGAAGGAAGGAAGGAAGGAAGGAGATAGGAAGGAAGGAGATAGGAAGGAAGGAGATAAGGAAAACTGCAAACATGGATATTTCTCTTCCCCTAACCTGAGTAGGCAAGGTTAAAAATTGTGAGTGAAAAATATAGGGGTAGATTTGGCCTTTAGCTGGTGTGTGACACTTCTAAATCTTTTCTGTATAGAGATTGTCATTTTCACATTTAATTTTTATATTTTAACTTATATTAAATACATAGAAAATGGAGAGTGTCATGAGTACATATCAATTGTTATTCATGACTCAATGTTCTTTGCAAGAACTGAACAACCATTCCATTATATTCTACACATAATCTCAATCAAGAATCCTGTATTATCCACAGGTGTCCTGGGTCCATGGCAGATAATTAGATTTTTGTTAATTGCATTTGGAGTTTGACCTCTACCAGACATGCAGAGAGAACAGAAATGAGTGAATACTTTTTGTCTAATGTCAAAGAAAAGTGATGGCTTTGGTTTTGCTTTTGTTATGGGTGTAATTAAACTCCTTAAATTTGTACAAATTCCAGATATGCAGGTTAAAAATATTCCAAAGTAACTTTTTGTGACATTAGATTTTGTATGTAGGCCTTTTATCAGAGTGTATGGACATATTGATAGAACTTGGCAATGTCAAATGTTTCCAAAGTAACTTTATAGTGACTGGATAGACTCCTTTTATATGGAGGTACATGGCACTGAATCTTTATCTTGAAGCAGTGATACTCAATCTTTGGGTCATGATCCCTTTGACGATTGAATGACCCTTTCATATCAGATATTTACAGTGAAATTAATAACAGTAAAATTATAATTATGATATTGCAACAAACTACTTTTATGGTTAAGGGGTCACGATAGCATGAGGAACTGTATAGAGTCACAGCATTTGGGAGGTTGTGAACCACAGAGAAGGGTAGCATTCCAAGAACAAGAAAGAAGGGATGTAGAATAGTGTGCCCCTAAGGTACTGTCTCCAGTTACTTTTCTACTTGATTGCATCTAAATTGTCAACAGCTTTGTGTAGGAATGAGAATAGTATTTGACTGAGTGTTAGATACATAGGCTCAAGTCAAATCATTCCATCTCTAGCTGACCACAGGCTCACATCTCTTTCTTCAAATGCAGAATGCATCCGGCCCATCATCAAGAATTTTTTTAGCATTTAGTATTGCTTCTGAAACTTAATCTCTAAACTGTGAGCCCTGAGATTATAAGCACTGTATGTTTCTGATATATGGTATCACAAAACAAATACTCCTTTTCAAAAGGAGAATGATTGTATCACAAAGAGAGCAGAGCAAAGCAATACTGATATCTAACTAGGAAGACTCTGAACTCTGCTGCTCCATCTTAGAATCAGGATTATGGTGTCATCATTTGAAGTTTGAATGGCTTTGCAATCTCTGATTATGATATTAATATTTATAACAACCTTGGCCATTCTCAATCTAGGAGCACTTGAGATGTATAACTTTTCTGTGCAACCGTCATGAATCTCAGGAATCTCCATCACACTGGGTCCTTCACTAAGGTTAGGTTTCACCTTCAGAGTCTTTTTCTTCAAGTTCTTAAACCTCTCTTCAGATGATCTAACCATGCCTGTATTCCCATGCATTTCTCTAGAAACTTGATATAAGCATGTACAACTTCCTAATCCTTGCAAGTCATGGTCGCCCAGAAGCAGTACTACACAGGCATTGATATCTTCTGCTAATCAGAGATACTCTGCCCCACTAGATCATGGGCCTTAGCACTTCCAATTGCCTTACAACTGAACCAGGAAAATATTTCCTTATGCAATTTCCAGGACAGCATTTCTCTGTATTTTTAAAAACTCTTTTAGAAGAAAGTTTTACTGTTATATTTGCATTTTCACACACTGGGGCCTTCAATGAAGAGATTCTAGCCCCAGTTCAAAGTATGGGGCTTCTCTATAACAATTTCAGCCACTTATCTGTAGGTTGAAGATGCTTATTCTCCCACACCGTATGTCTCATATGTTTCTATACCACTTGTTTATTTTTCTACAATTTTACCAAACATCTTACTAAAAGAAGGATTTATGTGGCTTGTTGATTCAAAAGCTACAGTTCATCTTGGTAGGGAAGACATGGTCAATGGAGTGGCTCTATCTGTAGTGGTAGACGATGAGAGAGCAAGTTGATTATTGACCACAGAATACTAGACACAAATCAGTAAGAGATAAGACAGCACCAGAGACCTGCCAGTAGATGCTACCTTCTCCCATAAGGTCCTTGCTAATGTTTTCTGCAGCCTACCATTGGAAATCATGCTGCTATGAACACAAAAATATGGGACTATGTAATAATTCTTTTATTTTCTTTAGAGCTATATTGGTTCAGTCACTTATTACAGACTATACTGTAAACACCTGGAACCACAGGCTTTCTCCTTCATAGTTCAGGCTTTTCAATTCTGCTTTTTTATTTTCTCAATTCATCTTTCCCATAATTCAGACAACATAAGGAAACAAGCTACAATACTCATAGGATTCAATTCAATGATTTGTCCTTAGGATTACTGAGATGGCTCAATGGGTAAATGGCTGTCCATTACTGAGATGGTTCAATGGGTAAATGGCTGTCCTATGTCAATCATTGTCCAGAATCTTAAAAATGATTTTGTATGTTTGTGAGTATGAATGTGCATGTGTTTAAAAATGTGTATTGTGTATGACAGTAAGTGTGTAAGGGTGTGTGCTCAGTATGCAAGTATATGCATGTATCTGAGGGCAACATTGTATTTGGAGTGTGTGTGAGTATTGTGTGTGTGTATGTGTGTGTGTGTGTGAGCACAAAAAATGTATGTGTGTGTGAGAGCACAAAAGAATGTATTTGTGTGTGTATGAGCACAGAAGAATGTATGTGTGTGTATGAGCACAAAAGAATGTACGTGTGTGTGTGTGTGTGTGTGTGTGTGTGTGGTGTGTGATGGCTAACAAATGTGAGTGTGTGACTATGTGAGAAAAATGTTTGAGTAGATGAATCACTGTGTGAATGCATGTGCATGTATGTGTTTATATTTAAATGGTTCAGTACAATCCCTTATATTTCATCTTGCTTCAAAATAGTAGTCTCATCTTCTTATACTAAAATTTTAGTGTACATTTCTTTCAGTTTGTTTTAACCTTACTGAAAAATTTACTTTTGTTAATTATGTAATGCAAAAATATAACGTAATTTTTTTTAGTAGTCACATGGGCACATTCACTAAATATTCTCTTTCATTAGTGAATTATCAGTGTATGTATTGTAAATACATTTTCAAATCTACCATGCCCAGACACAGGCTCTCATCACATCCGTTGATTTAGCCTGAGTAAGGTCCTGTGCTGAGATTATTTGCTTTTTTAAATGTCTTAGGAAAAGAAGGATCATCCTGGCTAAGTACTTGCTAAAGATTATGCTAAAATAACTGATTGATCTGGGAATAAATTCACATAGCGGAGCTCTGACTGACATGTTTGCTACTCCATTGATCTCTAGCTTCTACTCCTCCAATCTGTTGATTAAGTAGTTTCTTCCTTAATATGCAACTTCTTAAAAATATGATTAGCCCTGGGAACCAGAAAACATTCTTTTCCTGGTCAAGGAAATTCATTTTCAAGATTTATTATATGTTTACTATGTTATGACATGTTTTTCTCAGCTCCTCATTTACCATACTCCCTATATAATATCCATTCATTAAATGCCAGAGAATTAAAATGTAACTGAAACTTTCTGTCACTTGGATAATCCAGTCTCTAATATGGACATGGCTGTTGCTTTCAAATTAATTTCTTTAATTGCAATGAAAAGTGAACGACTGTATTCCAACCTCATTTTTGAAGTGAAGGCTTATTAACCACACTTTGGAAATTATATCCAAAACATTGATGTGTAGACAGGACCTGTATAGTAATATACATTAGCATCTTATGTTATCATCTTGCATGTCTTTCTGTATATATATTTTTTTCTTTTTAACCTGTTTTAACTTTATTTAATTTTATACAGTCCAAAAGCATACCAGTCATATTTAAGAAAAAAATGTATCAAAACTATAGAACTTTTGCAGAACATTTTTCCAGATGATTTACTTAATTATTTATTTAAATATTGGCTCTCCTCACTTCTGTTCTTACCGGGCTAGTGTGCTTTTCTTGTTACCATACATGAAATAAAATATGACAGATTGACCCAGGTATATCTCCACAATCTAAAACAGTGGGATAGGAATTCAAACTAGGTTTTTTAATTGTACAATTTGTTTTGTTCTCACTTGACTGCACTCTGAGGTCATGGGCTTGCAGTCGTTACATCTCATCAAAACACAAGTAAACTACTAATGTGTCTAACGCAGAAAAGGGAGTTTGAAACCCAGTTCATTAAGCCTTTAGTTGCTTTCTCTTATAAAGTACACTGGAGCTAAAACAAATTATTTCTACTCTGAGATAGGATCATTTTTCAACAGCTGTTAGAGTTTTATTTTTCTACCTCCCTATGCTCCCATGTAATAAATGAGTTAGATTAGAAAAATGAGACCATTGGAGAAAAACACACAGATTTATTTCTGACATTATCTCCCAAGAACAATTGTTTCTACCTCTGTTCACACTATCAATGTGAAGATGCACACAAATAATGAGTCTGATCATGAATATCAGGCTAGATGAAATCTAAGACAAGAAACATGTTGGAATACCACCCACTCTGAAATGCTGAAAGCCTGCTATGGGACTCGGGGGATGGTGAGCAGTCAAGAAAGCCCACCCAGAGTAGGATTAGAAATAAATGAGATACACTTTCAGTTAGTTAGAGGACATTATATAGATAAGAAAATGCAATGCACCACACCACTCCACAAATCTCACATAAGACAACATAGAAATTGTGTAGAAGTCATCTGTTGGATGTCTTTTCTTTATCCTTATCATGTTTGAGCAATTTATTTATTTGTGCAGAGGAAGGTAATAATGAGGTATGTTTGCATGTGTGTGTGTTGTGTATGTCTGTGTACATACATATACACATAAAGTTGTTAAGTTTTTTCCCAGTGTTATGCTTCTGTCACAATATGTAGTCATAAATAAGTTATAAATAATATGTTAGATATTCTAAGGAGTCTGCCGGAAATTGGCTTTAGATCTTTCATGAACTGATTCCAATTTAAATACTGATATACAAATATACAAAAAAATCTAGTATAACCCAATCACAGTTAAACATTTATAGAAATCTTTCTTATTTATAAAATATAAATATATCTTGAATATGGTCTCATATAGAGAAAGACAACGAAAGATGGTTTTATTACTTAATCTCTTGCTTATTTTTGTGACCACAAAAAAATGTTTTGATCAATTTTCATTAGCCTACAGAGTTCTCAAAAAAAAAAAAAAAAAAAACCAAAACACTATTACCACACAGCTTTCTATGTCTGTGAAGTTCTAGATTTTTGCAGACCATGAATCCATGGCTCTGTCTGGAGGTGCAGTCAGTACTGACGCCAAGGTTTCCAACAGTTCATATGGTGGCAAACATTATTGTTGCCTAAAGCTAGCTGATTGCATGAGCTCAGGTTTGTTAAAAAAAATTTGGATTTATCTGTGTAAGGATGTCTTCATATGTGTGATATGTGTGGATGTTTGAGTGTGTGTATAGACCATGGCCTACACAAGGAATACATTAGGTGTTAATACACCATTCACATGCTTTGTGGGACAGTCTCTTACTAATTGCTGGTGATTATGTCAGACTAATTAGTCAATGAACCAGAGAATTCTTCTGCCTCTCTCTTCCCATGACACCTTAGAAATGCTAGTATTATCCATGTGATCTATTGAAGTCAGGTCTTGCATGGTTCTAGAAATCTGAACATGGGGCCCCCATGCTTATGCAAATGGTTCTTTACTCACTGGACAATCGCTCTAGCCCATGTTCAAATTTCGAATCTTTCTCATATTCACATGTCAGACTTTTTGATAAACATATATTTGATTATTTCTTTTTCTTACTACTCAATGGTTTTATTTTCAAAATGAAGTTGGAATAATATAAAAAGATATTTTCTTGATAAGTGCTTTTCTAATTTTTATTTTCCTATTATACAAGCGGCAATAGGACTATGTCTCCATTGAGATGAAGCCCACATATAGCCACTCATGCCATTTGGTACATAAACAGCTTAGAATTTTATTATGGACCATAAAATTGCCAACAATTTTGAATGTAAGAACATGAGCACTGTAAATTGGACTAATGAAAATTTACAAAACCAGTGACCTGTAAATTCTTATTGTGAATAATTCTTGAAATGATGAGCATAGAACAGGAGAAGTTGATCACAGTGGTTTTAATGAGAATGGTCTCCAAAGGGTCCTATATTTGAATATTTGTTTGTCACTTGGCAGAACTGTTTGAGAGGGTTATAAAAAATGGGTCTTATTGGAGGAAGTATGTCACTGAGGACAGGCTTTGAGGTTCCGACATATTTACACTTGTGGTTAAAGATATGAGCTCTTTGCCCAGCAACGATGGACTCTATCCTTCTGGAATTATAAGACTAGTTGAGTGTTTTTATAAATTGCCTTGATCATGGCGTAGTCTAATGTTGACCAATGAAATAATTACTAAATGTTGACATTGAAAGAGTTTAACATTGAGATGTTTGGGGTGCAGACCAGGGTCTGTGGATCAGCTGGTGAGATGGAAAACTTCTTGTGTGAAAGGACAAAACACTGTATCAGAGGCAAACAGTTACAAAAGTAGAGATATATTAAGAAAGTAAAAGTTAAAGTTAAGGATGGGAATACCTTAGCAAGCTGGACATATGTTCAAAAATTGAGCACCATAAAGCTTCTGACCCCTTCTACACCATTCAAATAGTACTTGCCTTTTCTTGCATATATACATTTCTGTTTTGTTTCACATTGCTTTGCTACATGAAACTCAGATTTTTAAAAGTTGTTATCAGTCTCTCTTTGCTCAGCTGACTGGCTTCCTTCAGATGTTAATCAGGTTGCTTCTTTTCACATGACTATAAGCTCATACCACGTACAAAGGTTTTAGGAAATAAATACTGCAATTATTTCCTGTCATCCTCACTGGTGTCTTTAAAATGCTATTGTAGTATGAGAAAGAAAGAAATTTGAATTCATAAGCTTATATATTTGGTCTTTGGTTCCACTATGTACATGAAATTTGATATGTTGCTTATCCCAATTTTCTTCAAATCTCTTATCTGTAGAACAGAAAAAAAATATAATATTATTCATTTGTGAGGCTTATTATGTCACTATATAAATTTTGGATCAGTAATTAACATTAGTTCTTATTAACCATGGGGTTATAAATGATGTGATAGTTTATTAAGCCCATAGTTTCATGCAGGTTTTATGGTTTTCAAATCTCTTTCACAAACAATGTCCATTTTAAAAAGGTAAGTGCCATTCACAAAATTGTTGATCCATTTATCTGTGAAGTTTCCCAGATAAATCTCTCAGAAATAAGTTTATATCTATCATAAAACTATTTACCAACGCATAATTATTATCATCAATCCTGATTTAGAAATAAAGATACTGAGGCAAAGATTTTAAGTGGCTAGAAATTACTAGTAACTGGCAAGCCAGCCTACTGAATCTTTTTGTGAAATCAGAGCCCGAGTTTATGAGAAATAAAACAACTGGTAAGGAATCCCATCAAATTAAAACATAACTTGCTTTTCAAATAGATGGCACTGAGTTCATGGGAAATACTGATGGTACTTTAGCCCTTCTTTCTGCATACAATTATGGTTTAAAAGAATAACAGTGTGTCCATAGCATATAATATCATTTTAGAAAAAAAAGAATATAAAAGAGATTTTGCTTATTGTGTTTTCCTGTCATTTTGCAACACCATTGTACTGTTAACTTTTCTATTGCTATATATATTGCATACATATATATTATAATACATTATACATTATAATATACATACATATATATTATATATTACATACATATTTTATATATATTATATATAATATATATACATATATATAATATATATTACATATATATAGCAATAGAAAATAGTGGTGAAAACTCACTACAAATATATATATATATATATATATATATATATATCAAAGCAACTTGCGAGCAACTTTATTTTGGCTTCTGTTCCTGAGGGATGAGAAGCCCTGATAGTGGTAAAGGCATGGCAGGAGGCCAGAGTAGGGAGATGAGCATGCATGCTCATTTTCGACTGCAAACACAAAGAGGACTGAGTGAACTGGAATTGAGGTAAAGCTATCAAATCTCAAGGCCCATTGCTGAGTGGCACACTTCTGCCAGCAAGACTGATATCTAACAGTGCCAAGAACATCAACCAGTACCACTGATTGGAGATCAGTGTTAAAATATCTGATCCATTTTTCAGTCAAACTACTACAACCTTCAAGCTATCTTCTATCCTGTTAGGGAGATACACATGTTGACACAAATTAGCAATGCTTTGACTGAATACAGTGGAAATATCTGAGTCTACATTATTTGACTAATAACATTAAAAATATGCAATTAACAAATATTTAGGGTCTTCTTAGATGTTCCTTTCTAATAAAGGAGGGATTATTTTCATCATGAAAAATGACTTTGAATAAAGAATGTACTTATTTTAAATTTTAATTATTAAGTTTGCAACTCATTGAACTGTAATTTATTGAGTTTGCATTTACAAACTGAAAATTGGTTCATTAAAAGGCCTATTTCATAAATGATATTATGATATAATGTGTGTTTAATATGGGTTATAATTATATATTTATTTTACTTTTGATTATTTAGTTTATGTAAGTTTTCTAGTTATACTCACTATAGCTACTCTTAGAATTAATGAATTTTCTGATCTGTTGAGATCTGATATATACAAAAAATAGATATTATTTAACATTTTGCATTTTCTAGCACTTGAATTGTTTTTCTACGTTAATCCTAAAATAACATGGAAGACTAGAAACTAATGCAGCATCTAACACATGTTATAGAACTAAAAGAACATAAATTATTAGTTCAGGGTAGACTCTGTTCCACGAGTCTGTGATGATGATAATATGTACACAGGACTGAGCTACTGTTCATTGACCATGGATGTGATGAGACATCCACACTGATAGAAGACAGAGGATGTAGTTCAACACCAGAGGGCACAAATCTGTGACAATGATGCACAGAAAACAAGAACAGATGACCAAAAACCAACAGTGAAGATTCAGAAGTCTGACAATCATTGTTCAGTTAAAATTTAATCCTTCTTCTCTGCTTTTCAATCTGGTATGGGTTTTGATTCCAAGGATGGCTTTGATTCCAAGGATATTTTTTTTTTTACAAGGATCCCTTATGGGTTTTGATTCCAAGCAGGCTTGTACCTCAGTCATTGCTAGCTGCTGAACCATTTAGTTTGAACTTTTATTGGAATTCTTGATTCTACTTGGTAAATGTAGACTCTTGGGTTGAGGGGCTCCTTTCTCTTGTTAACCACTCTTAATTTTGCCTGTCTTTTTAGTCTGTCTCAATTAAGGAAAGAGGAAGAAATGTTACAAAGGATACTAGATGGTGCATGCTGTCCCTTGTTGCCTGAAATATTTTATTCCATTGGCTGCATCTCAATGGAAAGTGATGGGCGGGAGCTCTAATACCTTCAGTACTATAGAACACTAGAACAAACATTATGTCTTAGTTAAGGTTTTACTGCTATGAACACCATGACCAAGGCAAGTCTTATAAGAACAACATTTAATTGGGAATGGCTTACAGGTTCAGAACTTCAGTCCATTATTATCATGGCAAAAGCAATGCATCATCTAGGCAGGCATGGTGTAGAAGGAGCTGAGTTCCACATCTAGTTCCAAAGGCAAACAGGAGTAGACTGGCTCCCAGGGAGCTAGGATGAGGGTTTTAAAGCTCACACTCACAGTAATAAACTTCCTCCAGCAAGGCCACACCTACTCCAATAAGACCACACATCCTAATACTGCCACTTCCAGGGCCAAGCATATCCAACCTATCATACTTGACCAAAATATAACTGTCAGCTCTGCCAACTAGACACACTGTGTTCCTGATTGGTTAGACACACTATATTTATTCTCAGACCACAAAGTCCTGGTCCATGCCAGCCTTGTACAATGTGCTCTGCTAATTTAGATTTAATCTAAATTCTTATTAAATTCTTATATATACACATAAACCTGTATATTACCCTGAACATCAAAAACACAATTTTAGAAATTATAAATCTCATAGTTATAAAGGATACAAGGAAGCCTCTAATGTGCCTTATTTTAGGAAGGACAAAAACCACAATATCACATTTCACATTGTGCAATAGGCATTCATATTCATATGCATTTTAGAGACCAGAAAGACAGATGTAGGAATACTGCTTCCTTTTATATTTATGCTAATTTCTGTACTATTTGCTAAGAAAGAAGATGTTTGGACTGCAGCAGATTTTTGAACATTGAACTAAGCAATTAGTACCTGTAATTAGCACATTGTGACAGATGGCTATCTCACATAGAGTGGATACTTTATGACCTTTGATCCAGGCACTGAAGCCATGTGGCAAATGAGCCCCAGCCCATTAGAAACCATAATGACAACAGTTTCTGTTCAAATGGAATGAATGACAGTATATTCTTCAAATTTAGGGTCTGATATTTATTCTATTTTTTGTTAGTCAAGGATGATTGTAACATCTCGTATCCTCTTTAACAATGCATAGTTGTGTATTATGCTACTGTTACCCTTTGTTCAGCCTAAATTAACAGTAAGTAGATAACATCTTTTGATTCCTAGAAAAGCACATGGTCCTATAAAAGGTGAAGAATAAGTCTTACTAATGCACAGATTTGCCACACCAATAACATGCTTAGAAGATGTGTATTTGGGGCATGCTGTAATAACCTACAGTATGTTTGCTTGTTTGTTTGTTTAAAGCAGTGTACCAAAATGTTCCCTGACACTACAACTGACAGCTTAGATAATATATAAATTGCCAATAAGAGGATTAACAGAGTATTTGTTGTGGTAATTTGTAGTCAGCTCACAGTCATTTCAGACCAAACAAAGCACTTTGGAATCATTGAATGTCAAAGTAGACCTGTGGTTTAAACCCTGCTTGGCATATCAGGTACCACAAAAGGGAGAAGCTGGCAGTTTCAAAGTTAAGCTCAAATGGAACATTAGCTTATTAGAAATGCTTTCTAGGGAAAAAAAAAACCATATCTTTGTGCAGATAGTTCGTTCTTTAAGACAAAAAAAATGCATGTAATACTGCAAATTTATCTGCCTGGGAAACTCAAGATGGAATTAGTGATATTATAATATCAATGAAAACATTTCATTGATCTTGGCCATGCAGAGTGTCACACCTTTCCATCAATGGCCACATTAGATTTGAAGGATATGGAATTCTGAAAGAACATTAAATCCTTGGTACTTAACAGTACAATCATGCAACCCCGCTCTCGAACTCCCATGGAATAGTTGTCATTTTAATCTAGATACCATCTCTAGACCTCACTACCATGGAACTACCCTTCTCTTTCAAGTGCTGTGATATGATCATACTTATCTCCTAGAAAAAAGTTCTGTGTTCCAATTTCTATTTTATTGACATCAGCAGTGAGCCTTTACATAAAAATTGCTTTATAATTTAAGATATATTTGTCATTGTTTATGCCCTGTTCCTTGTTAAGCTCCATGCCTATAAGCCTGCCACCAAGTCTTTGGTAAATTTATTTGCTTCTTTATGAAGGGAGAACACAGGAATAGATAACTTCAGTATCTTTTGTGATGATTTACTGATAGAAACTGTCAAAAAAAACATTGCTTACTCTTTGTCACACATCTAAAATCAGTGTATTATATATTTAACTATCTTCTAAAACATTGTAACATTTACTGGAGGTTTTCATCTTTCCAGTTGCAAGTTCTGTAGTGGAGAACATTTTTGGAAGCAAAATTGATCTCTAGACTTTCTCTCTGACATAAATTCAAGGCAAAGTAAATGTATCTAGGGCATTTGATTTTCATATTGAATTCTTTTGTAAATGAACTGAGTATAAATGTTAGAAGCTAGGTCACAACAGATTGCAAAATACATGTTTTGAAAATATTCCCATTATTATCATTTGAAAGGAGATTTGACACATTTCACCTATGGAAAAAAATGTTTAGTCGTATCTGATTACTGTTTGATTAGACAGTGACTGGGTTACTTAAGTGTCAGCTATTTATGCAAATTCACACAAAAGTAGTAATCTTGGACGAAAGTATTTCTATAATCTTAATCATTAACTCCCAGTAGTTTATGATCACTAATTAGTTAGGTAATAATTCATTTACTCTTTACAGGGTCTAGTTCTGATATGGTTCAGATTCTATTAGTACTCCTCATTTGTGTAATTGCTTATATAGTTGGATTTGGAGATGGTTAAATATTTCATATTTAACTATATTTATTAATCATCATTCCCAGACATGCAAAATTGACTCCTGGCAATTTAAATATATTGATGCCTGAAAACAAACAAAACACCTTTGGATAATATTCAAAGAACAAACACACACACACACACACACACACACACACACACAGAAAACCTCTGAAGATTTTATATGCAAGAAGAGTGCGTATAAGATCTTATATGCAAGAAAAGTGCATATAAGAAAGTATGTAAAATTTCTTGTTGTGCATTTGGCATACTGAATGTATGTGTGTGTGGTGTGTGTTTACCTATATGTGTCTTTGTCTGTGTCTGTGTGTCTACATGGTGCATGCATTTAAAAGCCAGGAGAAGATGTTGGGTGTCACCCTCTATATCATTTTACCCTATTGCCTTAAGCCAGTATATTTCACTGAACCATAAGCTAGATCACTGTTTCTGCTAAGCTGATTAGACAGTGAGCCTGTTTGTGGCACATCCCAACACACACACACACACACACATACACACACACACACCCCTGATGAAGCATGCACACCTCTACCAGATATTTTACCTACATCATGAAGATTCAAACTCAGGTCTCCATTCTTGCAGAGCAAATGAACATATCCATTGAGCCATAACACCAGTCTCCTGACACATCAAAATGGTAAATTATTTTTGTCTCTGATTTCTTTTATCTTAGAGTAAGCAACAAATTACACCATCCTTTCCCAAGACAAAGTTCTGTCCTCAAGTATTGAACACTGTAAAAAAATAATAGAAAATATCTGAGTTATTGTCTTAGCTTACCTCCAATTTACCATAACTCCTTTCCATAGGATTTGTAAATGTCAGGAGAAAATTGATTTATTTGTTCATTTCTATATGTGTCAACATGACTGCCACATGATGTGCCAAGAGAAGTGGTCATTATTTGAGCATTTAAAGAGTATTCTTTTAAAATTGACATCTAAGTCAGAAGATAGATGGTCACTTCTCATGTGGATGGAGCTAATCCAGTTAGCAGAAGCCCTAAATTAAACACGGTGACTGCCCATCCCCTTGATGACCCACAGAATGAAAATGTCACCTGTGTCCTCTTAAGTTTACCACCTTTCTCTTGACACTTAACTTCACTCAGAAGGTTTTAGACGTGCTGGCCACCACAACACATTAATATGCATGTGCTACAGATGCATACACATTGTCCCAATGTAATGTTCTCTGGAGAACATTAACCAGTAGAATCCCAAAGTTTCAAAATAAAAAGTGTTATTCTAAAATCTAATTTAGTCACCTTTCATTTACTTGGAAATGATACCACTCATTCCCTCTCTAGAAGTTTCTTCTTTATCCTTGAAAACAAATGTGAGATTCTTTGTCATAGTCTTTAACAGGTAAACAACACTCTAACTTATAATGTTTTATTCTGTGATATTTCTCTTTCACTGCTACTCTGAAAAAGCTGTCTTCTATATTTAATCTACATTCTATCAACAGCACTTTCTCTTAGTTTATGTACTGTATGTACCTCTAACATAGAAGATGCAAAATATAAACTCTGGAATTCAGATGATAGTGTTATAATAATAATACATTAGTCATTCTCAATATCTATCAGGAAACAGAGGAATAACTAGAAAATGATGCTAGTGTGACATAAAATCAACATGGCACATTAGCCAGGAGCACTTGAGAGGTCACAGAGGTTAAAAATAACTATTAGGAGTAAAAATACAGACTACCCTATATTAGGGGTCTCTGACTTTCTAGTGTACATTAGTTAGGATTCCTCTAACCTTGTATTATCTCTCCAAAGCCAAGAAGCATGTTGGCCATTTGCAGCCAGCATCAGTGAATGATTTCTCTTGGGACCATTTAGTCTTATAAACATCATCAACTCAAATTGTCTGAGTGTATCTCTTTGGGAAGCAGTTTGAAAAGTCAAAAATATTAAAAGTCAGGAAAAAATTGAACAAGAGTAATAGCCATGAGTTTTAAAAAGAAAATAATAAAATGCCTTCTTTCCAGACTAAAACAATCAGAAAGAATGCTGCTTACTCTTCTGTACTTGCATCAGTCTACACGGAGAAATCCTTCAAAGAACTAAAGTTTGCAAAATTGAGTCTACTTCATAAGAAATATATGTCACATTTGCTCGGTTCATATTAACATAACTAGGAGTTTTATATAGAAATTTATAACAAAATATGTAATGTTAATGCATGTAAATTATCTCCTTAGTAATGACATGGGTGTAGAAGATTACTATAGCTATCTTCCTAAGTTGTACACATTGGGGAGAGAGTGAATTCAGGAGTAGAGGTGTTTGATTTCAGAGCCTCAAGGAGTGTCTGGGACTATGTGATTCAGTTCTGAGCACTATCTAGACAGTGGCTCTCAACTTGTAGGTTGTGACTCCTTTAAGGGGTTCAGTATCAAATACCCTGCATATCAGATGTTTACATTAAATTTCATAACAGTAGCAAAATTACAGTTATGAAGAAACAACCAAATAATTTTATGCTTTGGGTCACCATGTCATGAGGAACTATATTAAATGGTCATAGCATTAGAAACGTTGAGGACCACTGATCTAGCAGAAGGCACGCAGAGAGGATCCTCAGACTTCCTCCTTTTTAATATCCATTTTTATAGGACATACAATTGGCAGCTGTTCAGTCCGCAGAGGTTTTATTTATTTGTTTTCTTCAAATGAGTCTGGTATCTGTGTCTTTTAGTTGTTCCAGGATTGGGTTGTTTACTGCCTGAAGGAGAAATCCACTGCACTGGGTATTTCATTTTTATCAGTGCTTTCTTATCTTATCCACCTTCTTGATTCTCTAAACATCTCATCAGCAGTTAATGTCCTTTTTAGAATGATCCATAAAACAGTCAGGGTTTTATAAGACAAGTTGTTCAATACATGTCCCAAACAAATTATAGTTCTTATCTTTTATTATTGTGTGGGCGTATTTGGTACTTCTGTGAGCATCTTTTTCCATGTAAAGTATGTATGTATCTAGTGAGGAACCATCTCTCTTTTCTCTTTAGGAAAGATTCACTTCTTCCCTAGGGGTATTTCTTTCTGCTGTTCAGTAGATCCATGTGGCTGAACACAACTGGATTACACTGTTGTAGGTTAGTCATGAGAAAAGGAACTGTGCAAATTGAACAGGATTGGCTCTGCTCTCAATGGTATGTACAAGTATGTATGCCATGAATTATTTTATTGAAGTTTAATGAAACTATGTATAAGGAATCTTATACGTATACGTACATGTAAGCCCTTGGAATCTTATGGGGGAAAAAAAAAGAACACTTAGCCTGTATAAGGAAATTTTAAGGGACCAGTAAATAAGATAGTTACTTCATTTATTTAAAGTGAATACTAATTTATTTATTCAAATAAGTATTAGATACCCTTTGACCATTTATTATGTAATAGTGGTATACTAATTTCTGCAAAACTAACATGTGTAGAAAGCAAATACAAGCATTAGCTTGCTTAAGAGGAATTACATCCCATCGTGTCTGGAAAATTTTAACTAATTATACTATGCCACGAAATGAGAGAAAGGAGATGCAGAAAGAAGACTAAAAGAGATCCTGGCATTGCTTCCAGATATCTTTTTTTATTATTTATTTATTTAAAATACATTTCAGATTTTATCCCCTCACTCCATTCCCCCCACCACCCAGGAACCCCTATCCAATCCCCCCTCCTGCTTCCACAATGGTGTGTACCCACCTACCCCCTCCTCCCTCCCCACCCTCAAATTCCTCCCTGCTCGGTGTTCAGCCTTCATGAGACCAGGTACCTCCTCTCCCATCCATGCCCAACAAGGCCATCCTCCCCTAAGTATACAGCTGAAGTCATGGATGCCTCCCTTTGTGCTCCCAGGCTGGTGGTTTAGACCCTGGGGAGCTCTGGTTGGCTGGCACTGCTGCTCTCCTCTTGAGGATATCTTAAGTAGCAGGTATAATAAATAACATGTAGATTTGCAAAAAGGTTTTATGATGAAAAGGGTAGGAAGGACAGAATTACGAAAGTTGGAGATTTGTAAAGAAGTGAAATGTTCAGGTAAGATAACTGAGTGAAAATTAGATTCTAGCATGAAACTGAGAAAATCATTGGTGCGGTTGGCATAAAGAACTTAGTAGCAATTTAAGGATTTGTGGAAGAAAGGAAGAGAATTATGAAGAGAGACCAGGAATGAGCCAGTTGTACTAATGTTCATAATGACTCTAAAGGGACTGAAACCCAGATTCTTGAACACTGAGGGAAAGGTTAGGGAATCGCAAAGAGGTAACACACAGATTTGAAGAGATCTGATGGACTGATGCTATATGAGAGAAGCTCTCTATGGACATGTGAGAAGGGTCAATGAGCAGATAGCAGTCTAAAATATATATTTTCCACCACAAGGAGGTATAAGGAGGCAGAGTAGTCCCTTGTCCATTTGAGGAAAGCAGAGGATTGGCTTCCAACTTAAAGAAAATCAGAATCTAGAATAACTAATAGATTTCATTTGTAAGGATTGGAAAATTGAAGCAATTTGACTAGATAAAAGAACAAATTTACAAGAGAAAAAAATTTTTTTCTATGAGAAATGCAAGTCCTTGTTTGAATAAAGATTAGATATTTTTAATGAAAATAGTTAATGTAGTTATATGGTTGGTCACATAACCATACAACCATATAACCGTAAGGGGCAACATGTCACAGACAACAAATATTTTATTTTATTTTTTGTTCAATCCTTACATGAGTGACAGAGTTAAAGGGTCCTAAGAAGAGACTGGAGAGACTGCTCAAGGATTAGTACTTTTTTTTCTGTTTTAGCAGAATACCTGGTTTAGTATCCAGAATGCATAATTTACAGTTTCTGGGGACCCAATACCCTCCCTTACTCCATGGTCTATTGGACTCATGTGATGCACATAAATACTCATATGCACACACACTTATAATTTGAGCTCTCTGGTGCTTAAGCCCCAGGGGATACAATGTCCTTTTCTGGCCTCTGTGGGGAACCATGCACATATGGCATACATTTACACATATACACACACACACACACACACACACACACACATACACAATCACAAATAAAAGTAAAAATTTTAAGGTATTTAATATTAAAAAGTCTTAAAATTACTTTTGCAGAGAAATATAAACTACTTAGATAAAAAGTATATGTTGTGACATTGAGAATGTGAGAATATTTAGAATATTTACATTTCAGTACAAAAACAATACATTTGAGGTTGTCTCCCATTTCACTCAATTTGCTTAGAACTTACCATTTATCTTGGTAGTCATTCAACAGAAATGTAGTCTATAGCTGTATGTGAAAAAACAAAATACTTTTGTTAAGTCTTAATGAGTAACCTTTGTAAAGCATTATTTCTTCTGAAAATACTCAAAGTCCTAAATCTCCATGAAGAATGTTACTTTTACATTAAGATATGCATAAAATGAGCTTACAAGTGAAATATTGCCTAAGAAATGAACTAAAAGTATGAAAAAAATTCAAGATCATTAATATAAACTGTTGGTGTATTATAAATTTATCCTGTATCTTCCTTTTCTATGCTTTCATTTTTATTCTTTTGAAGTTAATTTCCAAATTATAAGTTGAAATTTTCCCATCTAGTAATATCTGCCAGTCACTACTAAAGCATTTAACTGTTTTCATTATCTTTTTGTTTTTTAAGTGCTATAGCCTTGAGAATAAACCTTACTATGTAGTGTCAAGAATTTTGAAGCTAGCAATAAAGGACATGTATAATTTTCTTTTGTGATATTGTTTATTTGCCAAGGGATTACAATACAGATAAGTCAAAAGTGGGAGGGGGAGAATTAAAGCAATTTGGGTAAAGTATGTCACAAACAGGAATGTGCCAACTTTAATATTCCTTCCTACCTTCCCCCTTCCTTTCATTCATTCTCTAAGAGGGATATTTCAAGAAAAAAAATTATTCAATAAATGTTCAATAAATACCTCTGCTGAAAATGGATCTATTTTCCAGTGCTTTTTTAAATATGTAGAGAATTTTTAGTTAATGTAATTGAGTGTTAAAACAATTGGTTTTAGGCACTAGAATAAATAATGTTTGGACAAAAGAACATATAAGTTGAGGCTCACTGTACTCTGAATTGAAAAATGAGAGTTCATCTTTTGTTATATTCAATAGTTTTAAATCAACCATAGAACTGCTTCTTACAGAAATGCCTTTCCATGGTTTTGTGAATGTGTGTGTGTGTGTGCACATGTGTATGCATGTGTGTGTGTGCATTTACTTCTACCTAACAGCCCATAGAAAGAATACTTTTGTAATACAAATTCCAATCCATACAATGAAAATTCTCAACTCAGATTTCCAAACTTTCTAGTAAGTACTCAAAAAGGACTCACATCATTACAGAATTCATCTTTCAAGAAATAATTTGTAATTATAAGGAAAATGATGGAATATAATAATTATTTACTTCAAAACCACTGCTCTGAGCAGCTACAATGTAATTGAGAGTGGAAAGAAACATTCATAGGAAGAATACATGTAAATATGACATAAAAATTATTGCCTTGGTTTCACAGAGTAAATGATGAGGACATGGCACATACAGAAATAAGACTAGGAAACACACTGTTAATGGCAGTGCATAGTTTGTGTAAAAGCAAACATAGCTGAAGAAAAAGAAGAGAAAGGCTTTCATTGACTAATATATTCAACAGATCCCAGAGTGTCTTATAAAGAATGTAAGAGGTAAACAGAGTTGTCTTGGAATATACAAGAGGAAGCTTAAATGTTTAATTTCAAATAACCAGTGTGTTATTTTTGTAGAGCTATATCCCATTCTGTAACTGACTTTTATACTGCAAGTTACAAGTTATTTATGTGAAATTCAACTTCACTGTGTATTCTCTATTTTCATTTGCTAAAGCTGACACCATAGATATCGGCTAAATTTGATAAAAAAAAAAATAACTTTGAGACTTTATAGCTCCATTTATTACTCATCTACTGTGGCACTATATTATTTCATAAAATTCTTAGAAAACTAACAGGTATCTGATTTCAACTCTACATATCAAATGATAAAATGGAAATCTCGTGTAGTCAAACCTCAATCACAAGAGACAAAGTTCAAGGCTGAATTATACAAGTAGAGATTTGAAATAAATTATACAAAAGACACTTGAGAAAAGAATTTTTTTACAATTAATAACATTGCATTTCTCCATAAGTATAAAACAGTTGACACATGAATATGGAATGTGATGATTGGGGGAGATAATTTTGAGCGTCCCTTTATCTATACAACCAGCATATTTTGGTTATCAAATATTTAAAGAATGCAAATGAAAGTAATACTATTCTTAATAAATATAGAGAGACATATAATTAAAACAAGCTTTGCAGTTGAGAGCATTAAACTAGGAGCATTCTCATAAACAAGCACAAAGAAAAACCCCAAAAGATTTCAAGGAAACATACTGATGTTACTGATGTTATTTTATTACTGAAAATGAAATTCGTTCTAGTTTTTGCATTAAAATAGTGACAGAAATCAATGGATTGCATGAGATTTTTAGCTAATTGCAAAAAAAAAAATTTCCCAATTATATCAAAATAGTTTTCAATGGACTAGTATATAAAATTTTTAGATATTTTTATGCAAATAGAAGTAACACCTCTGAAAGCAATTAAATTGTTTAATCTAGAATATCATCTATGTAGCTCAGGGGGGTGCATAATTACCCCATATCATATTCTGGTCAAATTAGAACAAGATGGTATCTACTCAAGAAGTTATAAACACACACACACACACACACACACACACACACACACACACACACACAAACACTACATAAGTCTACCAGGCTATGTGATTTTGAAAGAAAAATACTGTTTGAATTTAGGACTGTTTTTCTATGGAATCAAAATTTGTATGGAAGTCACTGGATATGCAAGTGCTTGGGTATCCCAGGACATATGTCTGAAGCATCCCCTGAACATGCCCTTATTTCTGTTTCTAGTGCAAGTGAAATGTGATCAAAAACAGCTAGGAAGACATAATTGCAGAGGAATTGTGTTAGCTATGAAATAAAATTTAAAAACTAATCTAAAAGTCTATCATACATATCACACATTAGCTGCAAGGAAAGTTGTTTGTCATATATCCAATTTCATGTGGCATCAGAGGCAGAATTGGCAAGAGGGCAAGCTCCTGAAGCCATGGCATTGGAAACAAGAGGCATTGAGAGGGTAGAGGAATACTTAGAAGTGAGGATAGAGAGGATGCAACACTTGACTGCTCCTTTTTGTTATGATTCTTTTCTAGACACCCTCTCACCCAAAGGCTAAGTGGATTGCACAATCATTACCACTACTACAGAATATTACTGCACAGGTACTACATAGATTATTAGAAACAACAACTATTAGCTATTCAGACTTAGAGACAAATTTAAAAAATAGAAAAGCACGATGGGCAGAAATAGAAGTATTTCCAGGACAAAAAGGGCTAGCATGATCACACTATATATGAAATTCTTAAAGCTTAATTATAATAGAAATACTGACCTAAAACCATAGTTTGTCAGCAGTATCCGTCATATCAACACTCAGCAGTGCAGCATACTTTAAATTCATAAGCTCACTATGCAAAGTTAAAACATCCAGAGAGGTGTTAGAATTATGCCAAATACACTGCATTTGAAACTGAAAATGGAACCTCAGACAGAATTATTAATTGAACAAGCTGGCAAGCCAAGAACAGGTAAGATTCTGCACAGAGCCTTACCAACCTGAGACATAAATGTATTGGTTTTGAAGCATATTCCAAAATGGGTAAGGAAGGCATTCTTGGCAGAACAACCTAAGACAGACTCCATATTGTTTATGAAATAAAAAATAAAGAGAGGTGGAGAGCTTTTGGGACTACTTGGCAAGAATCTGACATCGGCCAAGGACAAGGAAATGGGCTACTTGGCAGGAATATGACATTGGTCAAGGACAAGGAAGTAGGCTTCAGGCAGAAATGTGACATTACACTAGAACAATGAAGTCATTTCAAGCAAGAATCTAAATCTTAGGTTAGGACAAAGAAGTAATTTCTGGCAGGAATCTAAAACTTAGGCTAAAACAAAGAAGTAGGCTTCAGACATGAGTATGACTTTGGGCTAGGACAGAGAAGTAGGATCAGATATTTTGGTAATCCTGATAAGCCCTTAACAACAATGATCACTAGATCACTGTTTGTTTTGTTTATTCTTTGACTCTTTGTGTTTATTGTCTTGCTTGTTCCTTGACTATTTGCATCTATTGTATTGCTAATTCTTCAACCTAGAACTGACCTTAATATTTGCATGTAACTAAAATGATATAAAAGCAAAATGGAGGAGGGGGGATGGAATAGATGGTTTCTAGGGAAGGGAAATGGGAAAAGGGAATAATATCTGAAATGTAAATAAATAAAATATCCAATATAAAACAAATAAATAAAAAAATTTAAAAATAGAAAAGCAGATGTATATATATATGTATATGTATATATATAATTATTTATATAACTATATGTATTTCATATGTATAATGTGTACTTCATACACAATATGTAAAGAATTCTTGAGAAATTTCGGAAAATTGATGTCTATGATAATCAACCCCTTGATTTCATATTTATCCACTAACAAAATTAAGACAACTCACAAATAAAACTAAAGTGTAGCATTATTTAAAAGTATTGTACATTTTTAATTTTCTCTTAGATGTGGTTTCTTCTTGAAAGTAAAAATAGTAGTAAAAATTTGACAGAAACAAGCCACCCCCTACCCCCAGCATCTCTCAAGTGTCAATAACTAGTCAGCTAGGAATGATACTTTAAGAAGCTCTGTGCTATATATGCTGGGAATTTAGTTGGATTTATCTTATACAGGTCAGCTGCATGCTGTCACAGACACTGTGAGCTCATGTGTTCAATGGTTTTGTCATGTCTGAAAAATACTGTTCACTGTAGACATCTCCTAATTTTGGCTCTTACATTCTTTACAATGATCCTGGTAATGCTATATCCATGTACATATAGTCAGCACTAAGCGGATGCAGTCGCTTTTAAATTTATCATGGAAAACTGGTGTTAAGAGAGAATGTGGAGAATGTAGAATGGGAAATGTATTTAATCAAAATACGTCATACATATAAAAAGTCTCAAAAATTATAAGACAAAAATATTACACTAAAGAAAAATAATCCATGTAAAACAAAATTAAGCAAATTAACCTTGTCATAGTTATCCTCAATATAGGTGTGATAGTTTGTATATGCTTGATCCAGAAGTGGTACTATTAGGAGGTGTGGCCTTATTGTAGTAGGTGTGTCACTGTGGTCGTCAGCTTAAAGACCCTTGTCCTAGCTTCCTGGAAGCCAGTATTCTCCTATCTGCCATCAGAATAAGAGGTGAAACTCTCAGATCCTACAGCTCTACATCTGCCTGGATGCTTCTATGTTCCTGCCTTCAAGAGAATAAACTGAAACTCTGAACCTTGTAAGCCAATCCCAATTAACTGTTGTCCTTATAAAATTTGCCTTGGTTATGGTGTCTGTTCGTAACAGTAAAGTCCTAAGACAACAGAGAATAGTTTTTTATTCATCCTCCCAAATTAAACTTCCCTTTTCTGTAAACATTGTACAATGAAAGAAAACAAGTACTCTTGCAAAATATTTGCTAACAATCAAGCCATCTTAACATATATGCTCTTGTCCCTATTATAGCCATAACTCTGTATTTTATCCAGTAGCCTTAAAAATGGAAAATGTCAAAATTCCAGTGACCAATCAATCAGTTCCTGACCTGATTAGTATTGTACTCTAGTCTTTTAATGTCTCATGATTGCTCTTTGAGACAGATGAATAGAGTCACTTTGTACTGTACAAATTTAGAATTCAACTTCCTGAAAAGAACCTCTTTATTAAAAATGATGACAAATTTGTTTCAGTGAAAGAAAATCCTAATGGGAACAAAGACAAGTCTATATCACATTCTATTCAGAACAACTCTGTAGATGTTCAGGGAGCAGCATCTACTCTAAATGTCTCGGTTTCAAGGTTTACTGCAGTCATTTAGGGTGAAGAATCATTGGTATATTAGATGATCATTTACATAGGCCTATGACAATTCTTAATTTAGATGGGACTAAGTAAATGGCTCTATTAGTATGGCTATCCAGACAGTGTAGGCGAATAGCTGCGTTTCAGGTTCACGGCAACATCCTATCTCAAAAGCACGCTGGAGAAGAATCAGTTGACATCTGTTTCTGGCTTCTATGTATACCCATAGAAACACATACATACATACATACATACATACATACATACATACATACATACATAACCAAACAGTGCAAAACAATGACAAAAACTCCCAAAATTGTTTCCTCTGCCTATGATTGCTGTGCTTGTTTCTTAAAGCAATCTAAGATGTGCTATTTATCTGGGTGACTCCATTACCTGCCATCAGAAATCCATAGTGTCTCTTATATGATGGAAAATAGAAAAAATACATTCATATTTTCATCAGTCCAAAAATATAAGCAAACACCAGTGCCAGGCTCTGAGGACATTAGGAAGACCAGAGAAATAACAGCATGAAAATTCCTTTCAAGGACCCTGAGTCATGTAATGAAAAGAAGAGAAATAATCTGATCAGTAACCAAGTGTCAGCCTCGCATACAACATGAAGGCAAAGAAGATTCATTTAACTTAGACTACACAGAGCATGGCAGAGGCAAGCGTGGTGACATGTAATGCTAGTATTCAAAGGGCTGTAGGAAGATTTTGAGTTAGAAGGTAGTCAGACTTACAAACTAAGACCCTTTTTCAAACAACTAGAGCAGCAAGACACATAATAATATTAAAAGAAAATAAAGGTACATATACTGGATAGAATGAGAGGTAATTGATTTCAGTTTTAAAATATGAACTAATTCTATTTGGATGAAGTCAAAACAGAATAATAAGAGGACTCACCAGCACCTATCGATCTGATACATATAATTTAAAACACACACACAGAGAGAAAGAAAAGAGAGAGAAAGAGAGAGAGAGAGAGAGAGAGAGAGAGAGAGAGAGAGAGAGAGGGTGAGGGCAGGAGAAAGCTATAATCTAGCAATAGATAATGGCATCCAAATAACATAGGACATTACAAAAGAATCACACTATTAGCTACAGAGTTAGAATCCCTGATTACAGACTGTATGAACTATCAGTTGGAACCTTGAGAAAATCAATTAACATGAATGTATCTTAGCTCATTTTGCTGGTATATGATTCTCATTTTATACATATTTGTTACTATAGAACTACCTCTCACTTTATCACTAGGAATTGTTTATATTTTAAAATACAATATATAATTAATGACAAATGTGAAAGAAAATAAGTCTTCCTCTCCCTTAGTCTGCATTTCTGTTGTGTTGGCTCTGTGACCTTTCCTACACTGGTTACCTCAGAAAACTGCACCAGCTCAGTTAGTAGATGCTTTAAAGCAGGGATACAAATTACATAACACTCATCCCAGCTCTTATCTTCAACTGCACATCTCCATCCTCTCCTCCTTCACACTCTGTGTCTGTGGCATCAGCAGTGGTACCCTGCATGATTTAAGAACTGAGAACAGAAGACCTGAGTTTGACTTTGATTGTACATGTTTCTAGAGTCATCATAATTCCATCAGTATGTTTTCTTAGGAGAAAAGTGAGACAATAAATCCCTGCTCTGTTGGCCTCGGTGAGTCTTAGTGAGTCATTACAAAGGCAGATGTGAAATTATTTTGAAAAATGTACAACAATAAATAAATAGAGTAGATGCATGCATGGAATCTATTTACTCATTTTGCAATAAATAAAGTGAATAAACTGTGGCTTGAAGAAAAGAATGAATTTTGCAATGTATACCAAAGGACTTCTAATGTAGTGTATTCTTCTCAGAATTTTTGATGTAGCTATAATATTATTACCATGCTTTGGTTTTGGCAGGTAAAGACTATAACAGGTATTACGAAGATTGTTTTTGTAAACTTTACTGTAAAAATGTGCAAACAAAAAGTCTCACATCATAATTAATCATAACTAAAATATGTTCACTTCAATGAATGGTTAGAATAGACATTTGGAGCAGAAGCTATATAGCTTACACTGGATTTTTACTTTCACAAACAAACACATTTTAAGCACTGACCTACCACCAGAAATGTAAAAGCCATGAGAGAGTTAAAACTAGAAAACAATTTGCTTCATATCCTCTTATTATAACTGTGTCAATTACTTGCCCTCAGTCCTTTATTAAGTTTATATGTACATGATGTCTGTGTGTATGCATGCCATGTATGTGTGGTTGTCCACAGATGCCAGAAGAGATTGTCCAGTCCCCTGGAGCTGGATTTGCATGGTATGAATGGAGTGAAGAAAGTGTGAAGAACCAAACTAGTGTATTTGGAGATGCAGTAAGCCTTCTTTATTTCTGAGCCATTACTCCAGCCCCATAATGATTTTGTTTGGTTCATTGCTTGTTTTGTTTGTGTTTTGTTTGTTTGTTTGTTTGTTTGTTTATAACCTTCAAAAACATGCGTTGTGGTCAAATCCCTTATTATATATTTGGCAAACAATAACCAACACCTAATGACCCACTCTCTGCAAAGTGTCAATCATGAGTGATAGCTAAACAAAGGGGACATATAAAGAGATGAACCATAAGCCATTAGCTCAGAACAGTCCTTAGATTTATCTAATATCTCCATGTTCACACATAGAACTTATTTGTTCTACTGATAAGTTAACGAAGTGGGCAAAGTCCTTCTACTTACCTTGAGCCATCTAGCCATAGCATGTAACACCTTGGACCAAACTCACATCTCTATTGAAGTGAATCCTGACCTCTGTCTGTCCTCTCAGATGAGGTTCAGATTCCATGGGTTTCAAATGAACTTTGACAGAAGGAGCAGTTTCAAGGAGATAAAGCACCTGTAAACCCTTAGAGTTCTGTGCAAATGGAGACTATATTTTTAAAAAAGGTGAAATTCATAATGCTAAGTATGATCCAGGACTACTTATTGAAGCAATAACTGATGGTAGTGCTGAGACAGAGCCAGGCATGCTGGAAATACTAGTATCCAAAGCTCCTTCTAAGAGGTGAGAAGATAGCAAAAGCTTGTCAAAGATTCGAGGATTTTCCACAAGACTTAGGGTATAGGGATTGAAAGGTAAGCAGACTGAGGCAATGCTCAACTTGTTCACTTACTACTTTTAAGTATAATTGAAACTGGACAAAGGGTTACTAAATACAAAATTTAATGCAGACTTCTAATGATAATTATTTTGATTTATTTGAGTAATCAAAATTTAGGGATCCTGGCTTTATTGCCAATGTTAGCCTTTTGCCCAACAAACATATTTCTAACCCTTTACCTTAGGTAGTAAAGCTTTTAAAGCTTTGAGTAGAGAACATAAATTTACTTCTCATCAAATGTGTTGCTGTTTTTTTTTTCTATTTAGTGTGTGAGATAGGATCAAATGTAAGAAAGGATAATATTAATTTTCTGATCCTCTAGCCTCCACCTTCTTAGTACTTGGAATATGAGTGAGCACCAACATATTTAATATTTTGCTGATGGTCAATTTAGGGCCTTGTATGTGCTGGGCAAGCACTTCAGCAGCTGAGCAATAGCCTCAGCTTTACTATGTGACAATGTACTCAAACAAAGTGGGCAGACACTGAACTGTCAGCACTAGAGAGGTTTGGATACTATTTTAGAGGGTTGTGATCAAGCTTCATCCCAATAATATACTATATGTTCAGACCAAGACAAGGTATATTGCCTCTGAGATTTTAAGTCTTTCATTTTTGTCTGCTCGGCACATACACATGCAAGTAGATTTATGTGTGCATTTATTTCTTCCACTTATATATTTCACAATAAGAACGTGACTCTATTAGTTAGCAGCCCTGAAGTCTCAGCAGATAGTGAGGAAAATCACAAGATAAGCATTATGGAGACCTTGCCTCCATAATATAGTTATACTTTATACAGGTACAAATATACTTAGTGGATCTCTTAAAGTGAAGCCTTTTCTTCTGGGTTTGTGTGTTTATCTTTCTCATCTTCTTATAGCTCGTTTTTTGAGTACTTCATCTGTATTTTACATAACTGTTTCTTATGCTGTCATAGGGACTGGAGAAAAAATAGTGACTGCATAATTCTTCATCTCAAAAGATGTGAATGTAGGTACCCCAAATATATTTTGGGTAAGTATAGGAATAAATTTCGATAATAAAATATGATGATTCATTAGAAAAGTTTTTAGTATATCAAACAATGAACTACATGAGGTATGAACCACATGAAAGGACAATAACAACATAGAAAATATCAGAGGGATTCGTCTTACCAAACAAAAGAAAATCTTCACAATTAGAAAATAACAAAAGCAACAAAATCAACAAAAAAATCTTTATATTAAAGACTTGAAAGATAAAGACATTTCCCAAGGTGTGCAAATCAAAAAAAAAAAGAAAAAAGAAAAAAGAAAGAGAAAGAGAAAGAAAGAAATCTTGAGCAAAACCAGAAACCCAAAAAAAGATTAAAGATGTGTAAGACAACATATAGACTGATTCTGTTTTTAAATCTGTTGTGAGTTAATAATAATAATAAATTTGATAGAATCTTTATCAATTTGCTTATTTTTATCAAATGAATGGATTTATCCACTAGTCCTGGTAATAAAGAGTTATTTGATAACTCTAAGGTCTTTTCACATCAGAGTTATAGTTTTTGTTTTTATATAGATTGGATAATTTAACAACAGCACTAAAGACATAGTTGGAGAATTGATGATTCTATAGTGTAATGACTGGAGAAATTGTCACAATATCCTTAATGACAGTGAGAGACAACCATAGAGATATGTCAAATATACAAGATAAACATGTTACATGAAAAAATTTTTAATTCGAAAACACACAAAATATAAGTTGAACATATTGACTAAATGTCAGGATGGTATAAATAAGGCAAATGCAGGGACTTTCTGCTTAGTAATTTCCTTGCAACTTCCCTAATAACTTATTGTACTAGACCATTCTTGCAGGGATATTTATCAATCTGCTCTACTGTCTATAGACTCACTGGAATTTAGAGAAGTTAGCTGATCAACAAATAGCTCTTGGAATAATGATTAGATTTACAGAACTATTTAATGAGGAATACAGAATGACCTTGTGGTAGTGAACTAATGTGGTTAACTTGGAAGTATATGAAGTGCCTGAGGTTTTAGAGAAAACCCATCTGATAAATGAATGAGTGCAATGCAATTCAAGGACACTTTCTTAGGGTTTAGGATGTTGAAGATTTACAATGGCATTTTTGAACTGTCACTGTAACAAAGGCAAAAATTGATGTCACACATAATAATTTTTGAACAATTTCTTTGTGTTCAAGTACTAAGACAGCAGCAAAAGTGAAATATAATATTTCTAAACTTGTTTAAGAACACATGAATGATCAATTCATAATATATTTTAATGAATATTATTTTAATGAACATGATACTCTGGTTTTATAGAAACCAATCTATAATCTAATTGTAGGCAATCTGCAACACTTAAATCAGCTTTTATTTATAACATTGTCCCTGTAAAAGCAAAGAAAATATATAACAATAATTAAGATTACCATTTTTATTTTATACTAGCAAAGTATTACAGAGGCTTTTATTTCTTATATCTTGTTTTCTAAAACAACATTATAAATACTATATGAGCCAGGCATTTTCTGACAACAATCCATAAAACAACTAGAGAAAACTAAACTGAGTATTGTAGATATAGTAATGCTACAGAAGGAAGTGCTGTCCTAGACTTAGCCACAAATAAATAAATAAATAAATAAATAAATAAATAAATAAATAAAAAATCTTACACTACCACCAAAATTTCCATGGTATTTTATACCTACTGAAGTTCATGGAATTCTAAATTCCACAGACAGTAAAAATGGCTTTAGAAAGAAGGAGCTTAACATCTCAGAAATTCATTTTGCATCCAGAAACTACAGATGAAGATTTCAAGGGAGAGATTGAGATTATGACTTATATAAAGAAAACTATGCAGTTTAAAGTGAGAGATAGAATTGTCCAGTTTCAACTGCTTCCATATGTCAGTAGCAAAGCAACTCCAGTTGAAAGAATAAGAGGATTTAGAAGTACTGAAAGACATGAGTTTTTGTTGATTGTGTGTGTGGAGGGGAGCATTGTTTTTGTTTTTGCTTTTTGAAAAAATATCAATCACCAGAGGTCAATTTTAAAATTAAAATGAAATAGTATTGAAGTTGAAGGTTTAGTAGACGCATGAGCTTATGTAACTATAATTGCATGACAATCTTGATTTCCACATTGTCCATTTTAGAAGGTATCTACACAGTTTGTAGAGATTGGAACATTGTCCCAAGTAAAAAAAAAATGTAAGACAAATTATGTGTGAGGGACAAGAAAATTGAATAGAAAGATTAAAGCCTTATATGGCAGATGTAGCCATAAACTTATGGCGAAAAGATATACTACAACAATGGAGAGCTCAGATTAATATTTCTTCAGTCTTAGATAACCATACCTGGTAACTGACTCTATATATCGACATGGTATGTAATATGGCTTGATTATTTCTGTGTTTATATGGATGAGAAGCCATGAAGGACCAACATATCAACAGTGGATCTTCATACGAACATTCAGACTGTTAAGTTTATATGAAGATTACTATGAGTCAATGTAATCAATAGGAAAAAAATGCATCATGTACAGACTCATCCAGAAGTTATACTAATCGAATTATATAAACTTATTGTGCTAATTTCATTCAATTGCTGTGGTCAATATTATGACTAAAAGCAATAGAGGAGCTCAAAGTGTTTATTTCAACTAACAGGAGAGAAGTTTGAAGCAGAAACTGTGGTGGCATGCTGCATATTGAATTACATACAGGTTTTATCTTAGCTAGCTTTCTTAAATAGCTTAAGATGACCTGCCTAAAAATAGTGCCACCAACTGTGGGCTGGGTTCTCATTTGCCAATTACCAATAAAGGCAATTCTCTCCAGAAGTGCCCAAAGGTCAATATGATTTGAAAAATCCCTCAATTGAAAGTCTTTCCTCAGGATATCTGTAGGTTATGTCAACTTAACTGTTAAGAATAGCAGGAACGCTTATGTAGCAAGAAACTTTACTTAGTCTGAAAGGTCTCATCTTTGTCCTCAGTTCCTTGAAGTTTTTAGGAAGCCTTAAACTAGTCTGATAATAAATGGTCACATGATGGTGTGAAGATTGGAACTGTTACAAGTACTTGTAACGTGCCTTAGGATGGAAGATATAAATGTTAAATTCTCATTTTTTTTAATAAAGGTTGAAAGCAATCACACGGGCATGAATCAGCCAACCTTTCAATAACTCTTATGTGATGTAGTTCTGATAAAAAACAATGAATCCAGTACACAAATGAGTATCCCATTGGAGCATCAATGCCTGCAGGGTGTCGGGAGGTGGGTAGCAAATTCTGCTATTTTTGCTTCCATTTGCTCTACCCCATGATTTTTTCTCTTGCAAATCTTAATCAACGTCTTTTCCACATAGTACATAATGTCTGGGATTATTTTAATTAAGTTCTGGTGGTGTTTCTAGTGAAAAGTTTTGGGAAGACCTTACACCTGCGAATGGTGGCAGGTATGACCAAGAGCTCATGATCTCTTATTGTGGTCCTTTCATATGGCTTAAATATTTTCAGGATCATAATAGGACAAAAAAATCTTTGAGTTTTCAAAGATTGTTTCAAACCAATCATTTATTATCAAGGAAACTATATAGAAAAACAATCACTGAAATTTCAAAAACTACATAGTGTAGTATGTTGTGTTGCAATAGACAGAGGAAACAATGTCATACAAGCTGAGAGTAGAGTAATGGTTAGCAAAGGCTGAGGAGAGAAATACCAAGGGATATGGAAACATTGATCAGCAGGTAAGATGTTCCAGTCAGACCAGAGTGAGAAGTTCTGCTGGGCTAGTAGGAGAGATGAGATAAGAGTCATGCAGTGTGCAATTAATAGATTTAGAATCTTTTTCACCTACCGAAATGAGAACCACTAAGTGAGGATGTTCTTGACCTGATTTGCACATTATATGATATATACATGTTTCAAAGCATCACATGATGCCTTGTGAAACTACACATTTATATGAACTATGAGTGGACATAGAGCCAGTTCCATTTCTTCTTTCCTAAAATGTCTACCCTGGCATGAGGTAGCTGTGTCATAGAGAGAGGAGACAGGGTAGTGGTGATGCATGGGCATTTGAACAATGAAGGTAAGAATGTATCTTAGTAAAAGACCTAAAAATGATTCCAACATATCATTTTCATTCTCAGGACACATAGCTGCTATACTGAGTGTTGATCAGCTTCCTAATGCTATGGAGTTGGGGATCAGCTAAGCCAAACAATTTTTGTTGTTGTTTTTCCAACATAAGGAAAACACTCTGCAGTCCAATCCTTTATTTCTCTTTTGTACATTCGACCATGAATTCATACGGAATGGGCTCCAGGAGCTCAGGCTCTTTCCTGTTAGTCATCACAAGCTTTGCTTCTTTGGGTTGAGCAGGCTGGCACTTCAGCTGAACCCAGGTGCCTTTCTCTTTGGCTTCCTTTTTCTTCTGATCGTTCTCCTTCACCTGCTTCAGGAAGCTGTGTCTGCTCTTTGAGTGCTTGATGTGCTCAATCTGCACACTGATGCTCTTGGCCAGAATCTCACCCTTAACTTGCTTGTTTACAATGATGCCCAAGGCATGCTGGGTGACATTGTAGACTCTTCTGGTTTTGCTGAGGTAACACGTATGGGACATTCCTTTTTGGACAGTACCCATTCCCTTGATGTCTACAATATCACCCTTCTTGTAGATTAACATGTATGTGGCCAAAAGAACAATTCCATGTTTCTCAAAAGGCCTAGAGAACATATACCTAGTGCTTCTCCTCTTTCCCTTTGTGTTCATCATTTTGGTGAGCTAACTGGAAGCTGGCTGCCTGGAGGAAAGAAAGAGGTTGAGGCAGCCAAACAAGTTTTAAAGAGAGATTCATCATCGCTCACAGTTTCAGAGGTGTCAGTCAATGGCTACCACCACTATGGTCCTGTGGCAAGGCAGAACCTCATGGCAGGAACATATTGGTAGTGGATCAGTGCCATTTCTGTATGGTAGATAGGAAGCAAAGAAAGAAAAGACTGCCCTACCTAATGCGGATGCAGGGAAGTGCTTGCTGACAGGAGCCTGATGTGGCTATTTCCTGAGAGGCTCTACCAGAGCCTGACAAATACAGAGGCAGATGCTCACAGACAACCATTGGACTGAGCACAAGTCTTTGATGGAGGAGTTGGAAAAGAGACTGAAGGAGCTGAGGGGTTTTACAGACCTGTGGGGGGATCAACAGTGTCACCCCACCAGATCCCCTTTCCACCTGGCATCCAGACCGCACCCCTGCGGAATACCACTCCGCTTTCTGCCCCTTGCCCAGATGCTGGTGACTAGACCAGACACCCAGTTGATCTGCTCCCCTGTTGAAACCATGACCAGAGGCATTCTAGAGAGGATGCTGCCTTCAGAGCTGCAGACATTTTAGAGAGGCCACTGACATCAGAGCAGGGGACACCATATCCCGAGGCATTCTAGAGGAGCCACTGGGCTCAGAGCATCAGACTCCATATCCTGAGACATCCTAGAGGAGCAACTACACTCAGAGCAGCAAACACCTAGCTGGTCTACTACCATGGAGACACCAAATCCTGAGATATCCTAAAGGAGCCACTGTACCTGGAACAGCTAGAGCTCAGGATCACAGAGACATCTGGATACCAAGGAGTTCTGATACAACCAAGATAACTGGAAAGGCAGGCTCCAGTCAGAACCAGTGAGCACAGGTAGCACTAGAGCTAACAAAATGGTGAAAGGCAAGCATAAGAATGTAAACAACAGAAACCAAAGTTACTTGGCATTGCCAGAAACCAGTTCTCCCACCATAGCAAGTCCTAAACACCACATCACACTGGAAAAGCAGGATTTAGAATTAAAATCACTTCTCAAGATGATGATAGAGGACTTTAAAAGGGACATAAACAACACTCTCAAAGAAATTGAGGAGAACACAGGTAAACATGTAGAAGCCCTTAAGAAATGGAAGAAAACACAACCAAACAGGTGAAAGAATTACACTAAACCATCCAGGATCTAAAAATGGAAGTAGAAACAATAAAGAAATTTCAAAGGGAGACTACCCTGGAGATAGAAAACCTAGGAAAAAGATCAGGAGTCATAGATGCAAGCATCACCAACAGAAAACAAGAGATAGAAGAGAGAATCTCATGCACAGAAGATACCATGGAAAACATAGACACAACAGTCAAAGAAAATGGTAAATGCAAAAAACATAACACAAAACATCCAGGAAATCCAGGACACAATGAGAAGACCAAACCTAAGGATAATAGGTATAGATGAGGGTGAAGACTCCCAACTTAAAGGGCCAGTAAATATCTTCAACAAAATTATAGAAGAAAACATCCCTAACCTAAAGAAAGAGATGTCCTTAAATATACAAGAAGCCTACAAAACCCCAAATAGACTAGACCAAAAAAGAAATACCTCCCGTCACATAATAATCAAAACATCAAATATACAAAACAAAGAGAAGATACTAAAAGCAGTAAGGGAAAAAGGCAAAATAACATATAAAGGCAGACCTATAAGAATTACACCAGATTTCTCACCAGAGACTATAAAAGCCAGAAGATCCTGGACTGATATTATACAGGCCCTAAGAGATCAAAAATGCCAGCCCAGACTACTATACCCAGCAAAACTCTCAATCACTACTGATGGAGAAACCAAGATATTCCATGACAAAATCGAATTTATACAATATCTTCCCACAAATCCAGCACTTCAAAGGATAATGGATAGAAAACTCCAACACAAGGAGGGAAACTACAACCAAGAAAAAGCAAGAAAGTAGTCTTGCAACAACCCCAAAAGAAGATAGTTATACAAACATAATTCCACCTCTAATAACAAAAATAACAGGAAGCAACAATCATTTCTCCTTAATAACTCTTAATATCAATGGACTCAATTCTCTAATAAAAAGACGTAGACTATCAGACTGGATACATAAACAGGACCCAGAATTTTGCTGAATATAGAAAATGCACCTCTGTGACAAAGACAGACACTACCTCAGAGTAAAAGGATGGAAAACAATCTTCCAAGCAAATAGTCCCAAGAAACAAACTGGAGTAGCCATTCTAATATCAAATAAAATTGATTTTCAACCAAAAGTAATCAAAAAAGGTAAGGAAGGACACTACATAATCATCAAAGGAAAAATGTACCAAGAAAAAAAATCTCAATTCTGAACATCTATGCCTCAAATGCAAGGGCACCCATATACATAAAAGAAACTTACTAAAGCTTAAAGCATACATTGCATCTCACACAATAATAGTGGTGGATTTCAATACCCCACTCTTAGCAATGGACAGATCATGTAAACAAAAACTAAACTGAGACACAATGAAACTAACAGAAGTTGTGAATCAAATGGATTTAACTGATATCTATAGAACATTTCATCCTAAAACAAAAGAATATACCTTTTTCTCAGCACCTCATGGTACCTTCTCCAAAATAGACCATATAATTGGTCACAAAACAGGCCTCAACAGATACAAAAAGATTGAAATAATCCCGTGTACATTATTAGACCACCATGGACTAAGACTGGTCTTTAATAATGACAAAACAACAGAAAGCCCACATACACATGGAAACTGAACAACACTCTACTCAATGATGACTTGATCAAGGAAGAAGTAAAGAAAGAAATTAAAGACTTTTTAGAATTTAATATAAAGGAGGACACATCATATCAAACCTTGTGTGACTCCATGAAAGCAGTAGTAAGAGGAAAACTCATAACTCTAAGTGCTTACAAAAAACCAAAAACAAACAAAAACAAAAACAAAACCAAAAACAAACAAACAACAAAACTGGAGAAAGGATACACTAACAACTTGACAGCACACCTGAAAATGTTAGAACAAAAAGAAGCAAATACATCCAAGAGGAGTAGATGGCATGAAATAATCAAACTCAGAGCTGAAATCAACCAAGTAGAAACAGAAAGAACTATACAAAACATCAACAAAACCAAGAGCTGGTTCTTTGAGAAAATCAACAAATAGATAAACACTTAAGCAGACTAATCAATGGGAACAGAGACAGTATCCAAATTAATAAAATCAGAACTGAAAAGGGAGACATAACAACAGAAACTGAGAAAATTAAAAAAATCATCAGATCCTACTACAAAGGCCTATACTCAACAAAATTCAAAAATCTGGATGAAATGGACAATTGTCTACAAAGATACCAGGTACCAAAGTTAAACGAGGAGCGGATAAACCATCTAAACAGTCCCATAACCCCTAAAGAAATAGAAGCAGTCATTAAAAGTCTCACCACAAAAAAAGTCCAGGACCAGACAGTTTTAGTGAGAATTCTATCAAACCTTCAAGGAAGACCTAATACCAATTCTCTTCAAACTATTCCACAGAATAGAAACAGAAGAAACACTACCTAATTCATTCTATGAAGCTACAATTATGCTCATACCTAAACCTCACAAAGACTCAACAAATAAAGAGAACTACAGACCAATCTCACTTATGAATATTGATGCAAAAATACTCAATAAAATTCTCCCAAACCGAATCCAAGAACACATCAAAACAATCATCCATCACGATCAAGTAGGCTTTATCCCAGGAATGCAGGGATGGTTCAATATTCGAATATCCATCATTGCAATCCTCTCCATAAATAAACTCAAAGAAAAAAAAAACACATGATCATCTCACTAGATGCTGAGAAAGCATTTGAAAAAATTCAACATCTCTTCATGTTAAAAGTCTTGGAAAGATCAGGAATTCAAGGTCCATACCTAAACATAGTAAAAGCAATATACAGCACGTCAGTAACCAACATCAAACTAAATGGAGAGAAACTGGAAGCAATCCCACTAAGATCAGGGACTAGACAAGGCTGCCCACTCTCACCCTATCTATTCAATATACTACAGGAAGTCCTAGCCAGAGCAATTAGACAACAAAAGGAAGTCAAAGGGATACAAATAGGAAAAGAAGAAGTCAGAATTTCAGGATTTGCAGATGATATGATCGTATGCTTAAGTGACTCTTAAATTTCTACCAGAGAACTCCTAAACCTGATAAACAACTTCAACAAAGTAGCTGGATATAAAATCAATGCAAACAAATCAGTAGCCTTCCTCTACTCAAAAGATAAACAGGTTGAAAATGAAATTAGGGAAATGATACCCTTCACAATAGTCACAAAAAATATAAAATATCTTGAAGTGAATCTAACCAAGCAAGTGAAAGATCTGTATGACAAGAACTTCAAGCCTCTGAAGAAAGAAATCGAAGATCTCAGATGATGGAAAGGTCTCCCATGCTCCTGGATTGGCAGGATTAACTTAGTAAAAATGGCCATCTAGCCAAAAGCAATCTACAGGTTCAATGCAATCCCCATCAAAATCCCAAATCAAGTCTTCATAGAAATAGAAAGAACAATTTTCAAATTCATTTGGAAGAACAAACAACCCAGGATAGTGAGAACCATTCTCAACAATAAAAGCACTTCTGGGGGAATCACCATCCCTGACCTTAAACTGTACTACAGAGCAGTAGTGATAAAAACTGCATGGTATTGGTACTGAGACAAGCAGCAAGATTAATGGAATAGAATTGAAGATCCAGAAATGAACCCACATACCTATGGTCATTTGATCTTTGACAAAGGAGCTAAAACCATCCAGTGGAAAAAGGACAGCATTTTCAACAAATGGTGCTGGATCAACTGGAGGTCAGCATGTAGAAGAATGCAAATCAATCCATTCTTATCCTCTTGTACAAAGCTCAAATCCAAGTGGATAAAGAACCTTCACATAAAACCAGATACAGTGAAACTAATAGAAGAGAAGATGGGGAAAACCTTTGAATACTTAAGCACAGGGGAAAAGTTCCTGAACAGAACACCAATGGCTTATGCTCTAAGATCAAGAATTGACAAATAGGACCTCAGAATTGCAAAGCTTCTGTAAGGTAAAAGACACTGTCAATAAGACAAAACAGCAACCAACAGATTGGGAAAAGATCATTACCAATCCTAGATCTGATAGAGGACTAATATCCAAGATATACAAAGAACTCAAGAAATTAGACACCAGACAACCAAATAACCCTATTAAAATTGGGGTACAGAGCTAAACAAAGAATTTTCAATTGAGGAAATTTGAATGGCCAAGAAGCACCTTAAGAAATGCTCAACATCCTTAGTCATCAGAAAAATGCAAATCAATACAACCCTAAGATACCACCTCACACCAGTCAAAATGGCTAAGATAAAAAATTCAAGTGATGGTAGATGAGGTGAGGATGTGGAGAAAGAGGAACATTCTTCCATTATTGGTGGGAATGCAAGCTGGTACAACCACTCTGGAAATCATTCTGACAGTTCCTCAGAAAGTTGGACATAGCACTACCTGAGGACCCAGCTATACCACTCCTGGGCATATACCCAGAAGATGCTCCAACATATAACAAGGACATATGTTCCACTATGTTCATAGCAGCCTTGTTTACAATAGCCAGAAGCTGGAAAGAACCCAGATATCCTTCAACAGAGGAATGAATACAAAAAATGGGGTACATTTACACAATGGAGTACTACTAAGCTATTAAAAATAATGAATTTGAGAAATTCTTAGGTAAATGGATGGAACTAGAAAATATCATTCTGAGTGAAGTAACCCAATCACAAAAGAACACACATAATATTTATTCACTGATATGTGGATATTAGCCCAAAATCTTGAAATAGTCAAGATTCAACTAACTGACCACATGAAGCTCATGAAGAAGTAAGACCAAGTGTGGATGCCTTGGACCTTCTTGGAAGGAGTGACAGAATGCTCAAGGGAGAAAATAAGGCTACAAAGTGTGGGACAGAAAGTCAAGGAGTGGCTGTCGGGAAACCACTCTACCTTGATATCTGTCCCATGTATAGTCACCAAAGATAGACACCGATATAGATGTCAGGAAGTGCATACTGAGAGTAATCTGATGTAGCTGTCTCCTCAGAGGTCTGCCAGAGTCTGACATATCCAGAGGTGGATGCTCACAGCTACCTATTGATCTGATCAAGGGCCAATGGAGAAGTTAGAGGACTGAAGGAGCTGAAAGGGTTGGTGGCCCCAAGAGGAGAGCAACAGTTCCAGACAACCAGAGCTCCCCAGGGTCTAATCCACCAGCCTGGGAGCACAAAGGAAGGCACCCATGACTTCAGCTGTATACTTAGGGGAGGATGGCCTTGTCGGGCATGAGTGGGAGAGGAGATCCCTGGTCCCATTTAGGCTGAACACCGAGCAGGGAGGAATTCAAGGGTGGGGAGGGAGAAGGGGGTTAGGTGGGTACACACCCTTTTGCAGACAGGAGGGGGGATGGGGTGTGGGTTCCTGAATGGTGGGGATAATGGGGTGAGGGGATAAAATCTGAAACATATTTTAAATAAATAAATAAATAAATAAATAAATAAATAAATAAATAAATAAAAGAAACAGTTGTGATAATTTATTTACCATCATAAGTAAAAAGTGGATTCATTGAAAAAAAATGGAATGTTTAAAAACTATAAATTATATTGATCTGAGTTCAGTTACCAGCACCTATGTCACACAGCTCACAGCTACTTATAGCTCCAGCTCTAAGAAACCCAACACCCTTTTCTGGCCTCTTTGGGCACCTCATGCACACATGCATATACCCACACAGAGACACACATTACTACATATAGTTTCTTTTAAAAACAGTAAATATTTTAACCTTTCTTTAAAAAATGGTTTTTTATTCAATATTTTATTTATTTACATTTCAGATATTATCCCCTTCCCCCCCCCCCCCCATTAATTTCCTATCTCATCCCTCCTCCTTTTTTGCTTTTATACCATTTAAATTACGTGTAAGTATTAAGGTCAGTTCTAGGTTGAGGAACTAGTAATACACTAGACACAAATAGTCAAGGAACAAACAAGACAGTAAACTCAGATTGTCAAAGAACATGGATGACAATAAACAGAGTCCCGTGATCACTCCTGTGATCACTATTTCTAAGGGCTTATCAGGATGACCAAAAATATCTGAGACTACTTCCCTGTCCTAGCCCAAAGTCATTTTCATGCCTGAAGCCTACTTAAGTTCTAGCTTAAGTTTTAGATTCCTGCCTGTAATTACTTCTTTGTTCTAGGCTAGGATTTACATTTCTGCCTGAAGTTACTTCTTTGTTCTATCCTAATGTCAGAATCCTGCCTGCAGTCCATTTTCTTGTTCTTGGAATATGTCAGATTTCTTCCAAGCAGCCTATTTCCTTGTCCTTGGCCAATATTAGATTCCTGCCATGCAGCCCCAAAAGCACTCCACATCTCCCCCTTTTTTATTGCATAAACTAGACTGAGCCTGTTGTAGGTTGTTCTGCCAAGAATGCCTTCCTTACCCATCATGGAAAATGCATTATCAAAAGCAATGCACTTCTGTCATAGGTTGGTAAGGCTCTGTGCAGAATCTTACTCATCCTTGTTTTGCCAGCCTGTTAAATTAATAGCTCTGTCTGGGGTACATTTTCAGTTTCTAGTCATGTACTTTGACTGCCAGCCTGTTTTATGTAATTAGAGACAAGCTTTAACATAATGGGCAGAAATAAAAGAATTCCCAGGACCAAGGGAGCTAGCCTGATCAAGCTATATATGCCATTCTTGAGGTTTGACCAAAATGAAAATACTGACCTCAAGCCATGGATAATTTTATCAGCATTATCTGCAGCATCAAAGGTCAACAGAACAGCTTTTTAAAAATTTATAATCTCACTATGCAAAGTTAAAACATCCAGAGAAGTGCTAGAATTATGCCAAGTATCCTACAGGTGTCTTTAAACTTTTTTCTAATTATAATGATTATCATTTTAAATTTTAGAGGTAACACCACTCCAATGGTATTTTTCATGACACTCGAGAAGGCTCCTTACTCTTAAATCCTAAACATCCTTCTGATAATTTGAATAGAATACAGAGCATCAATCTATAGTTCCAAACACCTATATAAATCCTCTTATATACTCAACACATTAGTAACATTTTTTTTGTTAGATGATTAACAAAAGTAGCTGTCTTAATTTCTTGTGTCAAAATTATTGCAGAAGCAGTGGTGCTAGCAATTAATGTAATTGAATCTGTTGTACTAGCAACAATCAAGCCCACTACCCTCTTGCTTCTGCTTAAAGCCTAACTCCCTTCTTCCAGCACTTTCAAGTTTTTTTCAGAGAATCAATGTTTTCTAATACTCAGGGCAGTAAGACAAAAGCTGGTTGATAGACCCCCTGTAACAGATATACCAGGTTTCAACACACTAACACAATTAAAAGGTATACAGTCGATGCAACTTACAATAAATACTGTAAAAGAGACTAAACCAATTTTAACTTGACAATTATAGAAGCCTTAATACCTGCACTAACCCCTGTTTGAAATACAGATCCTGTCCCAACTTTATCTCTTGCTATCATAACATCAAAGAGAACTGTAGCTAAATTCCAAATATGTCTCTGAAAATGTCTAGATCCCACCTTCCAAATGAAGACTATTATTTCCAATATCGGATTTATTTCTAGACCAGTATATGATTGAAACTGAATAACTGGCCACCTTTAAGAAAAATACAAGTGTCATTATAATTTCTCTTTTTGATTATCTGTCCCACAAGGTCTAAGAACTTGAGGCAAGGCAGCTTGTTCCATCTGGGTTATAGGCAAGCAAAGGTGGGTCAGGAACATAAGTCCAATACAGCCAGACAGACTCTCCTCCAGTCTCTGCTCCACACTTTGTCTCCATACTTCCTCCGTGAGTATTTTCTTACTCCTTCTAAGAAAGACCAAAGCACCCACACTTTAGTCTTCCTTCTTCTTGAGCTTCATGTGGTCTGTAAGTTGTATCTTAGCTATTGTAAGCTTTAGGGCTAATATCCAGTTATCAATGAATGCATAACATGTGTGTTCTTTTGTGATTGCGTTACCTCATTCAGAATGTTATTTTCTAGTTCCATCCATTTGCCTAAGAATTTCATGAATCTATTGTTTTTAATAGCTGAGTAGTACTCCATTGTGTAAATGTACTACATTTTCTGTATTCATTCCTCTATTGAAGGACATCTGGGATCTTTCCAGCTTCTGGATATTATAAGTAAGGCTGCTATGAACAGAGTGGAGCATTTGTTCTTGTTATATGTTGAAGCATCTTTTGGGTATATGCCCAGGACACTCCTCCATTGTTGGTGGGATTGTAAGCTGATAAAACTACTATGGAAAGCAGTCTTGTGGTTCCTCAGAAAATTGAACTTAGTAAAAAATTATTTTAATGGGGACAAAAACTTGTAAATAATCAAGGAAATATGTGGTCTTATTATCTTATCATTAGTCTATATTTATTTGATTTATTAACCCCATCTTTCTAAAGCATAGCCTTTAGTCATTTAGAAATCACTAGGAAAGTCTTGATTTAAGAATCATGGAGATTTCAAATAGCTAAAATTAATAATGACAGTATCATAAATTGTAGTCTCCTCTTTGTAAAAATTATTAGAAGAGTTCAGTTCTCTAGAATTTCATTTCTAACATCTTCAATAAGACTACTTATTTGATAGTAAAAAATATTCCAACTGAAGTCAGGGAACATTTTTAAAAGTTTGAATCTCATCTCACATATTTTTATGCTACATTAATTTGAGCTATATTAATCAGTTAATCTTAAAAAACAACAGATTGCACACTGTTGAGAAATAGTCTGAACCACAGAAGTTTATAACAAATGGCAGTGTTCTAATCACCCTGCTAATCCAGCTGAGCAATGCAGTCAGGTGTGAAAGAAAAGTTACAGAGGGATATCATAACTCTTCGCTGCCTTGAGTTCACTCCATTGGAAAATAAGCATTAGGTTATGGTCTCTTTAATATTGAATATCTAAGTCTTATAGGGAAAGCATTCAGATGTTCATGAATAATTAGCCAGATAATAGAGCCTAAGGTCAACATAAATAAAGAGAGATGATGAAAGGGATACTAATTTCATCTTATCCTTGTAACTAACCCTGTGGAGTGTGTGTGCACACGTGTGCTTGTGTGTGTGCTTGTGTGTGTGTGTGTGTGTGTGTGTGTGTGTGTGTGTGTGTGAGAGAGAGAGAGAGAGAGAGAGAGAGAGAGAGAGAGAGAGAACAAACATGGACATATGTGTGCTAAACAAATTGGTTAATCACTTTGATAATAAAAAATACAGTTGAAAAGCAGGAGATGATCAAGATGGTATTTTTTGTAAGAAGATAACTTTCCTATTAATTGATCTACATTAAAGGGAAGAAAGTTAGATATTGTAATAAAGTAATCTGTCTTAAAATGTAGTTAGAAATGGTGGAATTATTATTGGCCATGAGGGGCTCAGAGCGACCCAGAGGTAGTATGAAATGGCAATTGCTGAATTGGGGAATAGTTTTCATGAAGCAACTTTGGAGCGAGGAAGGAAATCAAGAGCTTGTGTTATTTTTAAAAAGTACTTTAAAAGAGTGTTTAGGGAAAAGGCTTGATTGGTAGCAAGTTTGCCAATAAAGCGTGAGTTCCTTCATGACTTTGATGCTCAGTACCCATGCACAGCACCAGGTACAGTGTTGTACCTCTGTAGCCACAGTACTTAAAAAGCAGAGAAAGGAGGATTGCTGAAATAGCATAGAAACACACACACCCGCGCACATGCACACACACGCACTCAAGCAAGCATGTGCACTTGCGTGTGCACGTGCACATACACATGTAATTCTAGCAATGGGAAGTAGAAGTTGCCTCCAATCTCCTTGAACCAGGATTCAAGGAAATATTAGTCTGCATTGCAAGTTTGACCAGCCTGAGCAACATGAGTCTCTGTCACAACATAATCAAAAAACAAGCATTCATTTTAAAGGGCCAGTCGAACAATTATAGAGAAATAGATGTAACAACTGGTGTTTGTTTAGTCACATGATGAAACACATACATCTCAGTTGGTTCAAGTATACTAAGAAAAATACATTCAGTAACATTGTAACAAAAAGAAAACTTTTAAAAATTGGTGGCAAAAAATTTGAATTAATACACCAAAAGAGTAAGTTATAAAAAATGATATTTTCATATTCTTTTTATAATTTTTCTTTTTTTCCTTAGATTGTGGAATTTAAAACCACCATTTATTTTAAGTACTAAATCTGTTCTTTAAGTGAGACTCCTCTCTGGTTTTGTTTTGTTTGTTTTCTTTGTTTTGTTTTCTTTTGTTTTTAAGATTTTTGTTTTATTATGTTAATTATTTACATTCCAAATGTTGCCCTCTTCCTAGTCTCCCCTTCTATGAGTTTTTCAGCCCATTCCTCTACCACTTTACTTCTGATAGGGTGTTCCCACACTCACCTACCCAATCCCTCCTCAACCTGCTAGCATCTCCATTCTCTGGGGCATCAAGTTTCTTTAAGACTAAGTGCATCCTTTCCCACTGAGGCCCAAAAAGACAGTCCTCTGCTACATGCATAGTGGGACCATGGACCAGCCCATGTACGCTCTTTGGTTGGCATCTTAGACTGGGAGCTTTGAGGGGTCCAGGTTAGTTGATACTGTTGTTTAATTTTGTGGGATCGCAACCCTCTTCAGCTCCTTCAGTTAGTCCTCTAACTCTTCCATAGGAATCCCTAGCCTCAGTTCAATGGTTAGCTGTAAGTATCTGAATCTGTCTTAGTCAGCTGCTAGTAGAGCCTCTCAGAGGACATCCATGCTAGGCTCTTGTCTGCAAATATAACATGGCATCAGTAATAGTGTCTGGGTTTGGTACCTGTGCATGGGATGGATCCCAAGTTGGGCTTGTCTCTGGATGGTTCAAATTTTTCAACTTTTCTTTTACCAAATGCAGCATCTTTCATACAGTTAAAATTTCTTTATCCTGTGCCCTCTTGGACATCATACCCTCAGTGTATCTCCCTGATCCCTCTGTATTCACTCTGTTATTTGTTTTTTATTTTTATTTTATTTATTTATTTTTTTTTTAGTTTTCTCACTGCCATTTTCCTAAGGCTTCTGTGACCACCTTTTCTTCTTAGGTCCCAGAAACCTATCTTCTTCTGTGTCCATTGCTCCTGCACAGGTTTTTAAAATCCACTGTCAACTTTTGAGTCTCTAAACTAAGTTACTTTGCTTTGTGCTATTACCAAACAAGTCTTATGAGAAGTGCTACTAAGTTATTCTTCGTAATGTCTAATGTAGTTCATTTGCCATGTGGGATAGTGAGATCTTTGAGATAAGATCTATTTCTATAAAACTCTTTCTTTCCTCAATGTAGTGATTCATTTACAGGTAACTAGTGCTGAGTAGTGGAACTTAAGATCAAAGAAAAGTACCCATCCAATGTAAGGTCAATAACTGATAAATAGAGAATATAATATAAGAAAGGCATAGATGAAAGTCATCCAGACACACGTCTTCTTTAAAGCAATCAAGAGCATCTGTCATTTAGATGTGTGCATTGCTTAAGGCATTGGTAATCAATGCATGTATTAATCATACTTCACACACACTGAAGTCCCCTGTGAAAGATCATGATCCTTATGGCACAGTATCCATGCTGATATTCATGGCATGTTTTACTATTCCTGATGCTTTTAATTGGGCACAACATAGATGTTTGATGAAGCATGTAGGTGTCTTAAATTATTTTCGCATTGCTTCACAAGAAGTGTTTTCGGGGACAAAATAAATTTGAGAAAATATGCTAAGATCTTAATCTTCAGAGTCAAGGTTTAGATGACATCATTTTTCGGTTTTATATGCACAAATAGATAAGATTTAACAAGACTTCTCATGCCCTTTCAAAATTAAATGCCACCAATTGCATTGTTTTCTAATTTGTCAGCATTTAATGTATAAGATTGTATATGTTAATACTGTTCTTCCTAGTAGTTAATTTGCATTTCTATTTATCCCCATTTTTGATTCAAATAATAATCTAGGTTAGAGTGTCCAAATTAAAAAAAAATATAAAACAGTCTGCTTGTATCACTGTGCAAATATCTGATTAGAATTTCACCAGATAATATAATTATAAATTTTTAAGTGGATAATATAAGTAAATTAATTTTAAAAAATAATAACATCTTTCACAAAATTGCATTAAAATCTGTAAGTGATTTCATTTGTTAAACAATTATTTATATTGCTATCTATTATGAGAAGAAATAGGTATGGCTATATTAGATTAAATTAATAAACTTGAAGTTATCCCTGATTTAGGAAGTAAATGCAGATGCTACTGAAATATGAAAATCAGAATTTTGTCCCCAGAACCCACATAAATGTAGAAGAAAAGAAACAAGTCCACAGAATTGTCCTGTGGCTTCTGCATGAATGTGTGTAACTTGCATCCCCTTTTACACACATCCTACACACACACATACACAAAGCAATAACCATAACAGACATTTCAGAAAATGAAATGTAAACTCAGTAGGTTATACTTTCCTTATTCTGAACGTTACAAAAAAGAAAAAAAAACATAAATATAGAGACACATTAATAAATAATGGGAACACTTAAGAAATGTTATAGCTTGTCAAAGTAAAAACCACATTGCACAAAACAAAACAAGTTGACAGGCTTTTAACTAAGCCTATAGAAATTGGAAAAATACCAGAATACAGTGTAAATAGGTTAAAGATGGAAGAAGCAGAGACATTACAGAATCATGTGTTTGCTAACTGGCACTCTTCAAAGAGAATGATATTTAATTCTCTCCCTGACAGGAGGGTACTTCTCATCTTGAGGCAAGTGTCCTTCAAAGTTTGATTACAAGCAGGATCTTGTATGTTTGGGAGATGCCTCTCATGGATAAAACTTCAGAGAAAAATGTCAAAAGTGTGTATCTGGAAGAGTCAGAGAAAGTATCTATAAGAAGAATTTTCTAACAAGAGAGCCGTGTCCTAGTCTCATTTCTGCTACTGTGGTAAAGTACACCTCTTGAAAGCAACTCAAGGGAGAAAGGCTTGTTTTAGTTCAGGAGTCCAGGCTACAGTCTGTCCAAGCAGATAAGCCAGCACCATAGAACTTGAAACAGCTGGTCATGTCACAGTCACACTCAAGAGCAAGGAGAAAGAAAAAAGTACACACACACCCAGCTCACCTTACCTACTTTTGTAAAGTCCAGGATCAGAACCCATAGAGTAGTGCTATCTAGAGTGGACTCAGTATCCCACGTTAAAGCTGTCAAGAAAATTCTCCACAGGTTAGCTGAATCACCAACCAAAGAACATACAAGAGCTGGACCTAGGTCTCCCCACTTATATGTAGTAAATGTGCAGCTTGACCTCCATGTGGGTCCTGAACAACTGGAATAGGGACTGTCCCAAAAGCTGATGCCTGTACATGGGATATGTTCTAGGTGGCTGCCTTGTCTGTCCTCTGTAGGAGAGGAAGCACTTGGCCTCACAGAAACTTGAATTGCCGTTGTTGAGTTGGGAGTACCCAGCAGGTCCCACCTGCTCAGAGGAGAAGGGGAGGAGGGATGGCGGAAGGATTGTGGGAAGGGTGACCTGGAGGAGGGCAGTGAGCAGGGCATAAAGTGAATAAGTAAAACATTTAAACTTAAAATAAATACATAAATAAATGCAAAAACCAGACATTTTGAAGTTAGATAAAATCAAATTAAACTTAGAGGGTGAATCTCCACAGTTGCATGATAATTGTTGGCAAATGAATACCTTTATAGAGAGTGTAAAAATGACGGGAAGCTACTTTTGGAGTGCTGTAGTAAGGAGGAAAAAAATTCTCTAGAGTAACCAGTAACGTCAGCCGAGTGAACAATGTCAGCCTTCATACCTATCTCCAGTCAGATATTCATTTTTATCTTAGTATTCACATCAGATATTTTCATTCACACCCATCAGGGTGGAAACAATTGATTGCAAATAATCAACTGTCTAGTGCTTATTAACATACTTAATATTTCTCCCTTTCACTAAAATGTTTGCTGATGCAGGATCAGTGTGTAAAATCTTAGTTATATGACACGATGCTATAGAGAAACGAGCTCATCACTTATTCCTCGATGAAAATGTGCACTGACTAAGGCTTCTTTCTGAAACCTTGCCTAGTTATCACACTATCTCTATGAAACCACTGGACCCAGGAACATGGCACTTTCCCTGGAGACACACTAAACTCATCAATTAAACCATGGTGGAGGAAGTATACTGATAGTCTCTTTCTTACAGTAGTTTCCTCCTGAGATTCAGTCATAGCCTCATTCCCCCATCAGGATGATTTTTGACAGTGACACTAAAAACACCCCAAAGCAATTTTCTTTTTTGGTCCCCATTTCTTCATTCCTTTACAGTAAACACAGCAACATCATACAAATTCCTGCCTGTGTCTGTTGCTAAGAAATTCCTCTCTACAATGGTTCATTCCAGAATTTTTCTGAAGATACTTGCTCTGCAGTATTTTAGATCGTCCTCAAGCATGCTGACACCAAGTGTCTCTTAGATGCTGCCAGGGGAAATACTGGAAAGTCTTGACTTCTGGTAGTGTCACCATTGGCAAGGTTTCAGCCAGCATTGAACTGGACTGGATGGAAAGACACTCTCTAGATAGCTCAGATATCTAGGAGAGTATGAGAAGTTATTCTATAAAAAGTAGGCAAAATTCCTTGGATATCATGATTCTTAATACCATTTAAGAAGCAAAGGCCAACCTTATTGTTTATGTAAAAGCAGAATGCAACATGTGAGAGTGAGGAGACCTCTAAGCTGTGGCTGAGGTCCCAACCTGAACTCTGTAAAGATGAGAGCCCCACGGGTTGGATTTACAGTCACAGCAACAGCACAATGCCAAGCATAGGGCCCTCATTCATAATAAGTGTACCTCAGAGAACTTTCGGCTTAATAAGTAAGAAAACCATACCTCTCAAATCCATGCAATGTTATTAGCCTGGAGCAAAACTTGCCTATACAATCCTGCTATGAGGAACACCCTGCTTTTGTAAAGATGACGCAGTAGTCCAATGATGCAAACTGGTTCTGTAGCACTTTTATTTTCACTTGCTATGATAAATAAAAAATGCGTAAGTCACAGCAGGTTACTGCTAAGACAGCAAAGGAGGAAAGATATTGACCAACTAGTTGTAGAATGCAGAATATTAGTAAACACCATAAAAGACTGACAATCAAGGATGCCAGATCCGAGAGTCTTTCACTTTATATCAGTCAGGGGTTCTCTAAAGAAACATGTTGAGGTTTTGTTTTTTATTGTCTATTATAATGCTAAGCGTGGGCCCCCAAGCCCTGCAGTCTGCATATAGCTGCTATGACTCTGCCCCAAGTTATTTCTGATTAGTAAATAAAGATTTCAACACCATTAGCTGGACAGAGGAGACATAGGTGGGGTTTAGGTTTCCTGGGCTTGGGATCAGAGAAGAAGGCAGGAGGAAGAAAGAAAAGCTATGGTGGGATAGTGAGCCATAAAACATGGCCCTGAAGACTGGCCAATTGGAGTTAAGAACAGCCCAGATGGAGCATAGTAAATAGTAAGTAGTAACTCGGGGTTATTGACAAGAAAGTAGATTCTAACAACATGGATTGTAAGCAGTTGCCAAGCTATTGTGCAGTTTAAGGCTTATTGTAAATATAAAATAAAGGCTGTATATGTCTTTCATCCAAGAATGTAAAATGGTCTAAGGGTGGAGTAGAAACCTCAGGCCAATATTTAACATTTCTACAACAGAAACAAAACTGATAAAATGCACACACACACATACACACACACACACACACACACACACACACACACAGAGGATTTTATTAGATTGGCTTACATGAAATAGACTTGATAGTCCAACAAAGATCATTTGCATGCTAGAGAGATGCTGCAGAAGTAGAGGACCTGCTATCTCCTCTGTGAAAGAAGCTATGTGCTGCTGCGATCTCAGTCTGGTGCTGAAAGCCTGGAGCATTTCTTAAAATCTGCTATTCTTCAGTCCACATTGGAAGTCTGAGGAAGCTGAGTTCTGACAGATGGAAGTGGGAACAACAGGGGCATTAGCACAGACGCATTCATTATCAAGATGATTGGCAGGCTGGAAGTGTTACTTTGACCTGAAACTGCTTTGTACCGGTGGTCATCCCTGGAAGGTGTCCATTTTAAGAGACTGAAATCCTAACTTTATTCTTTCTGGAAATATTCACAGAGAGCAGCCTATAAGCATTTTTTTTTAAAAAAAAATCTAGATCCATTCAAGTTGACAAGATTAACTACCATATAATTGATGGTAAAGTATAAGGAAATTAATGCATTTGCTCATTTTTATAAACTTTAACTGATATAAAAATGTAAAAATTATACATATAGATGTGACTTCATCTAATGCTGGATACATTTATATGGTCTATAATGTTTAGTTCAAAATAAATGTATTTATCTTCTCAGATATTTTTCTCTGACAAACATTTAAAGGTCCTATTTTTTCACCTTTTAAAATTTATGTCTAATACATGGAAATGAAAATCTTCATAACCCTGTTCTTAAAACCTGTGTTTATTGAAAGTACAACATATGAACTGTGTTAACCCACCTTGAACTAAACAGCCCACAGGTGTGTCCAATTTAACAATAGTCTTCAAGTAAAGTTTACTATTCAGAGACTGCTGAGCAAACCTGTTTAAACAGGTGACATCACAAATTAATGATGGGATAATTTGAAGTAATTATCAAAGCTCTACACAGATACATTAGATTTGAAACCTCTCACTAATCATTTCAATTAATTCTGTATATTAGTCATTTCTATGCATAATTTTGACGTGATTGAAGGAGTTGAATCATAAAAAAAAA
>JANHMN010000010.1:43363613-43385059 GCA_030674055.1 Rhabdomys pumilio | reverse complement strand
TAAAAATGTGTCATTTTACTATGTGCTTAAGTGTTGAGAATAGGAACACCCAGAGAACTGTTGTGTAAATGCTACATTATCACACACACACACACACACACACACACACACACACACACACACACACACACACATACACACACACACACATACACACACATACATACACACACATACATACACACATACACACATACACACACACACACACACACACACACACACACACATACACACACACACATACACACACACACACAAGCATACATGTACACACAAAGAAACACACATTCATATACAAACACACACACATACACACAGATGCACATATACATATATAATTTGGGCTCCTTTCATTCCTTCTGACTAATATTCAGAACTTCCATAGCCTTTGTTATTTCCAGAATGACTAGAAAAAAACATAAACAATTTGGTATGTTTCAGTTCCTGATACATCTTAAGGAGGGTTTTAAATTGTTTTAAAATTATAAAGGATAAATACATTGTCCTGCTACAAACCCAGGTGCTTCAGATCTCAGTAAAGTAACATCTCTCTGTAAAACCTTCTCCTGTTCTTTGTATAACTTCTTTTCACCTGAGGGCAGGTCACATAAATAGGATTTGTCTTTCCTATGGCAGTTTACAATAACAGGATACACTCTAGTCTTCCTTCACCTTTCTGTATTTAAGCTGAGCAAAGACCAGTACTCTGAACCTCCTTGAGAGATAGCAGACAATGAAGCCCCATTTCGGAAGGCATCCTGTCCTACTCTAGGGGGAATGGAAGCTGATCAAGGAGGTCCGAAGGATCGGAACAGGCAGGAAGTGATGAACATCTCCAGTCTGTCTGCTAACATCCAATCTTATCACTTAACCAATTATATTTCTTTACAGTTTTCATGCTACGTACATGCATACCCAGTAAAGTCTCCACATTTGAACGAAAGGACAGAATTTGAAGACTTCAGCACCCATAAACACTGCAGACATACAAAAAAAGTGGCTAAGAACATATTTTTGTGCTGAGAAGATACCTCCCAATTCCAGAGAGGATATTCCATAAATGCATTAGCTGCTCACACTATATAGAATCCTTATTGCTCCTTGTTTGCATTACTTAAAGTATACTTTTCCATAAACCTAAAAACAAATGCAATAAGCATAGTATTGTGAGCCCAAGAATAGAAGTTAACTAAGATCCCATGCTGTGCCAACAACCTAATCAAACCCAAGGACAGGTTATTGGGTCCTGAATTCATGAGAATTCAATGTTCTGGAGTTTCAAATTTGCACTGATGTTTGAAACAAGGGACACAGCTGGTTGAAAACATTCTTCATGCTATGGGTTGTGCCAGTAGAATCAAAGCCACTGAGTCTACTTGGCCTCCATTTCCTTCAAATTGATAAGTGAATCAGCAAATGGTAACCAAGTGGTTCATTTATCTGTCCACCCCATATCTGTGTGCAAGCCCAACCAAAAGTCCAAAAGCTGGTTAGAAGCCTTAAAGGGGATGCACTTAATGAATAAACCTGGGGAAAATTCCCTTCTCTGACTTACGGTAATCTTATCAACATATAGTAGAGTCAGGAAGATGGCCCAGTCAGTAAAGTGCTCGAGGACCTGTGCTCTGTATTAAAAGAAACCATGTTAAAACTGAGTCTACTGAGCACACTGTGATTCCAGTGATGGAGAAGAGAGTGTGGATCCCTAGGGCTCACTGGCTCAGGTTAGCCTAGTTGGTGAGGCCCAGGTTCAGTAAGAGATTCTTTCTCAAAAAATAAGGAGGGAACAAATAAATGAAGTGACCGGGAGGAAGTAGATCACAGATGAAAAATTTTACAAAGTATCTTGTCTCTTTTTTCTCTATTCATTCTTATCTGTGTCCTCTTCACCTCCCTCCCTCTCACTCTTTCCTCTCTCTCTTCTCCCTTCTTCCTCTGTCTCTCCCTCTCCCTCTCCCTCTCCCTCTATCTCTCTCTCTCCCTCTCTCTCTCACTCTCTCCTTTCTGACAGCTACAAGATGAGTGGCTCAATGTAACCAAATGGTCCCTGGCATGGTGCTCTGCCTCACCAAATTCCAAATCGATAGAACCAAGCAACAGTCTTCTGAGGTCTCTGAAATTCAGCCAAAATCATTTTCCCTCGGGTATTTTTGTCAAAGTGATAGAAGCCTGACTGACAGTGTTCAACACGGGCTACTTTATTTCTGATTTTATTAATTACAAATACACTCACAGCTAAGATGTCATTACATAAACCGAACTTAAAGCCTTGACACCTGATGGTGAATATGGTAAGGAGTTTAGGGATCTTTAGGGACTTTTGATCTTTTGCAGTGTGCCACATATGGAATGGCAGCTGTACTACAATGATATTGTGTCTGTGTGTTTGACTTTGTTGTGTTTTATTTAAGTTAGCCTAAGGATGCCCACATCTCTACTCTAATTCAAGAGTCCTTGAAATCTTATCTACAGCAATAAGCCAAGAAAAATAAATAAAAAGAACTCAAACAGGAAAGAAAGACATTAAATTATTCCTATTTGCAGATGACATGATCTGTTAGGCAGTGGACCGTGACAGAAAACTTGGTAAAGTTGAACAGGTTGGAAGCCTGGAAGTCTGAGAGGGAACGTCTGAGAGGATGGTGGGAGCTTCACCTGCTTCTGACCATACCCCTGTCACGTTATTACACTTCTTACATAGGAATGTGACCTATGATCACATAGATCAGAACAGAGTTCTCCATGCTTATGTGGTATCTAAATGCCCCGAGGGTTTAGCCAATAAGCTTCCCTTCCTGGACAATCCTTCCTGCAAAGGCTTTTAATCTCTTGTCTACCCTGTTAAGGCGGTATGCACCCATTTTCCACACTGAACAATCAATAAAGTTTGAAACAAAAAAAATAATAATAATAAAAAAGAGAGAGACAACATCAACTTCTAGACTCAATATCCATGAACCACATACATATAGACACACAGATATTCTCATACACACAAACACACACACACACCACAAGACACAAACAAACACAAAGATTTTGTTTTATAACTGATAAATAGTTTTTATCTTTCAGCTCTACCTTTGGTACTCACTCTCAACCCCCCTCCCCCACACACAGTTCAGTCTGTAGTATGTAAGCATTAAATAATTGTTATTTAATATATTTAAATTAATATTCCACAATGTGTGTAATTATACAAAATCGTTATGTTGAGGATCTTAATGTATAACCTTTGTCAATTAAATGGTTGAAAATTACATTCATGGAAGACATACATACATGTCTCATTTTCTAAGAAGTGATGATTTCAAACCAGCAGAGGTGGCTATTCACATAGGACTTAACAATTTATCATTGGTAGATTCCTCTGCTCTCTATATGTAGAGATTTTGATCTGGTAGCATTCTTTTTGTGGGAAAATATTACTGCATTATTCTAAATAAAATTTATCATACCCATGATTTGACTTGATTAGGATATACATAATGTGTGTGTTGACGTGTGTGTATGTGTATGTGTGTGTGTTGTATATGTGTATTGTGAATATGTGTGTACAAGCACAATTCGGTGTGTTTATCGGTGGACTGACATTGTAAAATTGAAAAGTGGTGGGTACATTCTGTATGAAAGGAGTGCATTAATCAGAGAGACTTAAACAAGATGAAATTAATGAACAATCTGTACTTATTTCTGAAGTTTACATTTTGACACTTCCACTTTCTACTCTGCTGTTCTCAATGCATAGCACACAGCATGATTAGGTGCCCAGCCTGATTAGGCCCATAGTGATTCTCATACAGTGAGATACAAACAAAGGTTCAAACTGACAGGGACTTCAGCTTGAAAGAACATCATAGGTTCTATGACTATGACTGGTTATCATAGGAAAGTGGCCCACACCATCAGCATCCCTGTGGACCCAGGAAGGTAAAACAAATCCATTAAATCACTATAGACAGTATGTAGCACATGAAGGACTACTGCTCTAGACTCATATTTTTCCTCAGGAAGTCTCTGATCCCAAGATTGGAGACAGTTCTGCTTAAGAACATAGATTTGTCACAGAGCTAACAGGACCTGTGATACCATCTGGAATGTGTAAAATAAAGGACTAAAGTCAGTGTCATCACAGAGGAAAATGAGAGCTTCAAGGCTTTTCCCAGTCTTCGCAGGGCCCAGGCCAAATCCCTCTGGCTCTTTGGCACTTGAGTAAATAGGGCAAAAAATGCTGCACAGTAAGATGGTAAAAAGAAAAAGCAATGCACTGCTGGAGTGTTGCAATAAATTTTCAGTAAAGAAAAAAGAACATTCAAACTTGGAGACATGGTGACTTAGCTAAGTGGAAATAGTTTACTTTTACAGAATACAATATGTATTTTATTAATACATTTAGTAATATGTATTTTAGTAATTTAGTTTACTCTTTTCTGTGTTTATTGTTAAAATTGTGCTCACAAATGAAAGGCTCTAAAGTCATTGCTTATATTATCAAATGTGCTAGCATATCTGGGTTCAGACAAATCATTAAAACAACATCAAAAAAGATTCAGCCATAAAAGTTTTCCCAAAGCTAAAGCATATTAGATTATTCATTCACCTACTTATTCATCATTTAATCACTTAGTACAAAATATATGCTGAGCATTTTGCTGAGCCCTGAACATATAAAAGTAAGTAATTAATCTTAAGGAACATTTGTGCAATAGCAGGAAAGAGGCAGACAATTAAGTAGGTTTGCTACTAAGATACTTTACTCTGCTAACCAAATTATCCAAAACACCATTCCAGATAACAGGCAGCAATTACTTTTCAATAAATATATAAGAAAATGCACACAGGCTATAGAGGAGCAGTTGGGAGACATGGTGGTGAATGTCAAAGTGGGAGGAGTGGGAGGAATGGGAGGAGTGGGAGGAGTGGGAGGAGTAGTTTCTAAGAGAGTGGAAAGAGCTGGCCCATCTGAAAGGGAATGCCTGTAGTGATAGTCACTGTGAGGTAACTGGTTAGACGGCCTTATTCTGACAGCAGCCGAATGATAGACATGGAGCAGGATTAGCAAAAGTGAGATCAGAAGGTAGACACTATGGATTCTCAGACAGTATACTCCAGTAGTTGAAAGGAGAGATGGTGAGATGTGAGCAAGGGCAGGGGCATGATTTGTCAAGACTGAACTCAAGAGGAACCAAACTGTGTGGCACAGTTACAGACAAACCTGTCATCAAAATTGGCATTTTGTGTGATTCCTATTTTGGAATTTTAAAAAGGTGAAAAACCTCTCCCTGCAAAATGACTAACTGCCTCTCAGAATCAGTTCTTATTGGAGAAAAGCCAGTATTGATGGGGAAGTCCATATACTTTCACCATCTGATTGCCACAATCAGTCCAGAGGCATCCCTTGGTTCCTATAGTCCTGTATGTGATTATTAATAAAATATGATTTCATAGTTCTGTTATTTAGCCAAGAATACAAAAATGTCCAGGCTGCATGCAGTTAAATATTTTACATGTCAAAATGGAATTGGGTTATTAAAAATAAATGCAAATACAATTCAAGATAAACGGAGTTTTATTTCAAAGGGTATTTTATAATCTTACATAATGAAATTAGTGCCTATACACAGTAGCCTTAAAATCAAATTTAAATTAAAGTCTTAAAATCAAACATATAACTAACTGCATTAACAATCAAATACTCTTTATGCTATAACTGAGAGTACACTCCCTCAGGATTTTGATGATTTGAAGTAATTTGGCATGGATCCTACCTCTTCTAAGGCAAATGCAATTATGTACATTATCTTGGAAAATATAAGACACTTTTTCAATTTGCTGAATATTACTTGTACAAGTGAAATTCTAGGAAAATGTCATGATATCATGTTAAAGAAAAATGTTAAAACACAAACCCAAACCTGCATTTGAAAACAGGTACATCAATGAATTATAGACACTTAGACACACTTCCTTTAGATAGGTTTTTCTCTTGGAATAAAATGACTTTGTTTCCTGTTTCTGTGTATGATCTATTGGCAGATTTGTCTAAGTATTTCAGTATAATTTCTATTCCATAGACAGACAGATCAATAGATGGATGGATAGATGATAGATAGATGATAGATAGATAGATAGATAGATAGATAGATAGATAGATAGATGCATATATAGATTATATATTAGTACAAGAATGATATTTATCCTATAACTATGGTATGGCTCAGAGATGAGTAATGTGAGTGAAAGTGAATCTGGGTAAAACACAGTTTTTAGAACATAACACATGGATTGCCACTTACAGTTTCATGCCTATAGCTAAATGGGTTTCACTCAAATGGTTTTCATGATGATGTGAATTGTGGACCAAATTAACTATCTTACGACATAAAATGTTTTCTGTCCATATGAATGATTGCTATACTTATATGTTTGTGAGGAATCTTGGGACTTCATTTAGAAATAATGTTCTAGACTGTTTCCCAGTGTCAGAGACTGCTAGCTAAGCTGCTAATCAGGTAGACATCTGATCAAATAATATGATAAGCCTCTTCATTTTAATTAAGGTTCATAATATACTAATATGTGAAGTACCTCCATTTTCTTCCTGATTGGTTTGCATATAAGACCAAATGTCAGTCATTGTCTCCATGTAAGACTTGACTTCAAGGAGTGGTCTACATTTCATAATCTGTATTTGTGTATCTCTCTCTTTGTTTAATTCTGCTTTATTTTTTCACAGTATCTGCATCCATAAATTTGATATTTTTGTAAGACAAACAAACAGAAAAGATCCACCATCAGGTTTTTCTTATATTTAATAAAAGAGATCAAGTTATGTTGATATCAAATTTTAGGGAACTCTATTTGCATGATGAATTGTTTGCCAAGCTAGAATACTGCATATTTTTAGAAGTACTGAAAATTTTTATGGAGTTCATAAGTAGACCCAATGAATTTCAGTAGATTTAAAACTAATTTAAGACATTTCCGAGATAACGATTTCTTCCATATTTGCACATGTGGTGTCCTGGTTGATATGAATTTGCTTGCTTCCCAAGGAAATGTTTATTTAGCTTTAAAAGGTGATGAGATGAAATCATCATTGTATATCATTGCATAATTTCTAAACATCACATATACTTGAACATACACATAGATACACACACTTAAAGATATACTCAGAACAAGATATGCACATACATGCACACACATAAGAAGACACAAACATAAGCACACACACACATTTCTTTATGCCTAAAAATCTGTTTCAAGCTTATTATCTCATTTTTCTCAAAATGACACTATGGAAATAATAACTAGGCTAGGGAATTAATAACTAGGCTAGAGTTTGTAGCTATATATTTTACTGGAAAAGGGAAGTAAAGGTAAAGGGAATTGGGGTTTCATTCGGTACATGAATTTAATCATCAGACACATTTTTTATTAAATACATTCATCTCTCAGTGAAGAACAATAGAAACTTATGTGTGATATTTTATAATAACAGGGAACAGGAACTTAAACAGCTACCTCATGTTTTTAGTCCATAATATTCCATGATTAGATATCAATAACTAACTTACTAATTGTTTATTTAATATATATATATTAAATTCATATATATATGAATTTGGAAACAATATACATTATTTTTTAATGTTAATATTTTAATTATAAAAATAATTTGTATTTTGATTATTACACTTTAATTATACATGCTGCATACTAAAGTTTATCAGTTCTTACCATACCACTGCTGGCCATTTATCCAGAAGATACTAAGTCAAATGGCTGAGATACTTGTATAATTGTGTGTATAAGTGTTTTTAGTTATTGCCAGTTTCACTTGAAATCTTTTTAGCTTTAGGTTTTATTTATTTTTGAGTACTTCATCCATGTTTACAATGAATATGCTCTCATCCATTCCCATATCCCCCTTGCAGCTTTTCCATGTTCTCTTCAACCCATTCTTCTCAAAATTTGATGTCTTCTCTTTTTAGTAATCACCAAATCCAGTCAATGCTGATCATACATGCGCGTGTGTAAAGCCATCCGCTGGAGTAGGAAAAACTGACCAGTTGTAACCTTCCCAAAGAATAAAGAGTCTCCCTCCTGAGGTATCTATCAACTGCCTAAAGCTCCTGATTTATGATGCAGGTAGGATATCATGAATTCCTCTTCAGTCAATGAAGAAATGTTGGTTGGTTTGTTCTTGGGCAGCTGACAAGAGCTGCTGTGAGATTCTGAGTGTAGCTACATCAGTTAAGTATTTAGACTTTTTGTTCTACAGATAGATTATATCCTACAAGGTAAGGGAAATCATACTTTAGTCAATTCTATCTTTCTATAACAGTGAAATTAACAGCATACAGAATAGATAAATTAAGTTCCTCTGGGAGATAACACTATAATACATGTATAAATTGATCTCCTTCACAACATTAAGGTCCTCTTTAAAACTGCAAATTACTGAAATTTGTATCTCTTTCTTTCTTAGCCAGACCCAGTACCCTAATTAATATCAGAGTATAGATTTGTCTGGATAAAAATCATAGATAAAAAACTAGTTAGGATAATTCAATAATCTAGTAAATACACTCTGTCATATGCTCTGTTTCTGCCTTATATGCATTTCTTCATAAAGTTTCATGTTTATCTGATCTCTTCATTTATTCAACAAAAAATCAAGTGAGAAATTTGAATGACACCATATCTATAACTTTTTTTAAAATTTTGGCTTCCCATAAACCAAGATTCTTATTTTCCTTTATAAGACCACCACTCTGCTAACTGGATGTAATACCAAACTGCCTTCAAAAACTTCTCTTCGCATTGTTGACTAGTGCAGCTCTCAACCCACATCAGAGACATTTCCTTTGGGGGTAGATGGAGATTAATGAAGATATTCACAGCTGTTAAAAATGAGAGAAGAACCGGTGTGCTGGGCCCACCTCTAAATGAAACATCTCTGTCATACCTTTCTCCCCTAGGAGCAGCAATCATCTTGGAAGAGGAAATGGAAATACAGAAAGAATCAGTGTTTTAAAGATGCAACAGACACACTCATACTGGCTTTGGCTTCATGCGCAAAACCTGTACAAGAACAAGCCAACCAAAATTATAGAATGGATTGGAGACAGGATAATGGAGTCTCTTCCCTGTCTGAGGAGATTTTTGACAACTAATGGCTGCTGGGAGAAGGGGCAGTTTTCTTTAGCTGTAGACACTGGTAGACTGTTATGTCCCAGTAGATGGTTCTACATCTATGCATAAATTAATGGACTGTTATATTCCAGTGGGTGTCCATACGCCTATGCATATACTGATAGTAGTAAATTGATTGAGTTTGTTTTTAAGAGTACATAAAATTGAGATATTTATGAGTAATTTTTCTAAATACTTATAAAATTCTATTAGTATTTATACAAGTCTAGCATAGTGACCACATATAGGTAATAGGCAAAGGCTAATTAAAAGGCAGGACCATACCCCATCATTAATGTAATCTCACATTCAACCCTAATTACATTTTAAAAATCAAAGCACTTCTTCTAAGTGTACTTTTATATATGAAAATTGTAATCTTGTGCCAGGAAGTGACACACCGGCTTCTGGTTCCCAACTTTACTCTTGCTAATTATGTGGTTTCTCTGTTTTTCAATATTCTCTGCATAGTGGTGACATAAAATAGTCTTGTGGCTGCTGTGGTGATGAGTCACATAATAACAGCCTAAACAGTCAGCAAATATTATTACATTTCAATACTGTTGCACTCAGTTTCAATTGCCTCTAAAACATTGAGGCAACGGGGGATTTTCCCAGCAATTCTTTTCCTTTCCTGATGGTTGCATGAAATTCAATGGATAAAACTATTTTTCCCAGCTCTGAGAAGTTCGAATGTACTTGCATATTTTAACATACCTATGCATCTCCCGACTTGGTTATGTCCTTTGAAACATTAAGACTACAAAATATTTCCCAATTATAATAAAAATGAGAGATTTTGCAAGTCATAAAATTGCTAAGTTTAATTAGAACTTTAGGCAAAATAATTCTGTGAAGAAATAAGTAAACTGAATTCATGAGATAAAATAAAAGCAAGAAATCATAGCCCACCCTTAATACCATTACATGGCATTTAAGGTCAAACACTTTAAGTAGATACAAGTGAAACTTGCTAATGTCAACATGAATGCTAATGTCCCTAATCAAAGAGATTAATTCAGTTTTATCAGAGAATATTTTTAATCTTTTGCGTAGTAAAGTCATATACAAATTATTCCTCTTATCTACCACTTACCAACACTTCCTTATGCTACTCTGGAGTGAAAATCTCAGAGGAGAAAAATGTCAAATTTCTTAACGTCAAACTGTAATAAAAGATTTGTTTGAGTAAAACTTTTATCCCAAATATTCAAAAGCAAGCACAATTTTAGTTCCAAATTCAGTTTTCTGGACTGGATATAGGACAAGCATGTCCTCAGCTAATCAAACAGGAGTTCCAGTCTCAGCTTTCACAACCTAAGGGAAATGGTCTTTACATACTCTGCCTATTCCTTCTGTCAGAAAATATAGTGGAGGTGAATGTTGTTGCCTTTCCTTTTCAATATTCTCAACATTTGCTACAAGGAAAGGCAAATAGAGGAAGATTGCTTCAGTTTGAGGAAATTTCATTAAAATGAATAAATAAACAAACAAGCTGTGAAAACTGTCAATAGTATTAGGAGTATGTGTGTATGAGAGAGAGAGAGAGAGAGAGAGAGAGAACAGAGAGGGGAGGGGAGGGGAGGGGAGGGGAGGGGAGAGGAGGGGAGGGGAGGGGAAGGGAGACAGATTTTTTTTCTGAATTTAGTAGATTTATAATAGGTGATACCTACATAGATAGGTAGAAAAAATAATAAATGATATATTTATCCATAGGTGGGAAATATATACATATCTACATACATACATACATACATGCATGCATACATAGGCAATCATGCACATGTGTAAAGAAAATATTTTGTGTCTGAGACTTACTTATCTATTTCTGTACATTTCTGTGCAATAAGTAAGAAAAAAACACTTTGAGTCATGCTCAGCTTAACAATAACAGCATGTTCTGAGAAACCTACTGCTAGGGCATCATTTGGTTGTGTAAATGCTAAAGTGTGTACTTACACAAATACAGATAGCAAGGGTCAATCAGTTAGTTCGATCCCTCGATGCAATCACTAGACAGAGTAAATAGCAGATGCTCCAAGCTGCTGCCAGCTGCTGATACAACACTGCCAGCTGCTTGACATAGAATTTTTCTCATAACTAGAGTGAGTACACTGAAACAACAATAAAAAGATTACAATATCGCAAATACATAGGCCAGAAATATCTATTTATTATCAGCATTAAAGATGACATAAGTACATGCTTGATTGCATGTCCTATGGTTTCACAGAACTGACTGCATTGTGGGCTTCTCTCCATAGACATGTGACCAGGGAGATTCACTATACTGTAAATATAGCTATGATGTCACTAGGTATTACACATTGTTTAACCCAATTATAAGCTACAAAAGCACAATGATTAATGCATCTGGCATATTTTCACTGAAGTGACATGATGAGCTTCATGACTGTTATGTGCAAGAACATCTCAAAGGACCCAATGGAAATGTGTATTTTGGAAATACCAAAGGTTAAAATTTATATGTCATTGTATGTAATATTGTCTGCATAGCTGACTTAATATTTATAATGCAACTTAGCATTAAGGATTATAGCTCCATTGAGCGGTGTTAGAATACTAAGTAAATTAAAGTTTCACACTTTCATGAAACGAGCTTACTTTGTGATGTGCTTAGTATTACCAAGTTTTAAAATTATAGTTAAAGTGAATTCTGGTGTGTGTGTGTGTGTGTGTAAAAATGCTCCTAGAAGCCACTAGGCAGCGATGGATTCCATGAATTCCTGGGAGCAAAAGTTACAGGTGATGTGAACAGACAAACAAGGATGCTGAAAACTGAACTCTGGTTGTCTGCAAGAACAGCTAATGCTCTTAACAACTTAGCCATCTCCTGTAATATTTTGTGTTGATTTTAATTGAGCTGGTGAGCATAGAGATGGTTTATATGTGTGTAGTGTTTGCACATGTGTGTGAGGGTATATCATATGCATGTGCAGAGTTCAAAGGTAGATGTGGGATCCTTCTCCGTAAGTCTCCACCTTATGATTTGAAGACAGAGTCTGTCACTGTACCTGGATCTAATCTGATGGCTAGCAACTTCTATCAAGCCTCTTCTACATCTTACATCACATCACCGAGATTACAGACAAACACATTTCAATGTGAATGCTAGAATCAGAAAACAAACCATCAAGTTCAAGTAGCTACTGTTCTTAACACTGAGCCATCTCTCCAGCCCCAAATAAAAGCTTAATTCGTACAAACACTACGGCTTCCTAGTTTTGTAGATGAGATTACTGTATGTATTTGTTGTTCTTTCTTTTAAAACAAAGTACTCACACAAACCTAATGAAAGTGTGCCTAGCATCAACAAGCAGACTAGATAGAGAAGGCAGCATAGAAGATGGCTGCAGAGGCAATCATAGGACTGCCCTCACTGAGTCAGTACTTGAGCATTCCTACAGATTTTCATAGAAAGATGTTTCACTTGGTACCCAAAGGCATGGTTCCTATAAAACCAGATGTTTCTCAGAGTTTTCTCTCAACAACACTGAGGTTTCTCTGCATTAGCAGAGAGCTGACAGAACTATTGAGTGTCTTGTAAGTGCTCAGCTGATCTTCACATTGACAAACAGAAGTGCGATGCTTGCTGATTCCTGTGTGTCAGCCTCACAGTCAATGAATGTTTCCACATTCTGAACTAGAAGGAGGAAAGAGGAGAGTTTCAGAATAGGGCCTTTGAAATGTTTTATTTACACAGTTTATGATTTTTAAATTATAGAAACATGGTTACATATAATACATACAATTTATATTAACTGAATGTCTGAGAAATATTACGAAGCAATCAAACTAAAACCTCACTAAGCAAACTCGATGTTATGACATGTCTATACATACAATAATTGGTGAAATTAATACAGAAATCAGTGCATGCCATAGTATTCACTTATATTTTGTTTTTATACACACTATGGATATTTTCAGTGTTTCTAAAGATTACTTTGTATGGCCACATGCTTTCATCATAATTAGTTCAACTATTCTTTAACTTTTTAATTTGCTTTTCAAGCTGTGGTGGGCAAAGTCTGTGGTCCCTCTTACACAGAATCTCCTGATTCAGACACCTATGAGTGTTTTCTTCTTTACTCATGATATCTCTCTGCTGTTCACTTGAAGCAGCAGCATGCCATATTCTGGGGTGATGTTTGGGAAAATACAGAAGACAGGAAACTAAGATGCACCTTGATAATAACCATAAGCTTATAGTAATTTATGCTATCTGCTGTTAAGAAGCAAATAAGTTTTTAAATGGACAAAAACCTAAGAAATAAGTCCATGTTCTTATAACATTAGCAACAATAAAGAAAGTATTGTCAATTAAGAGATCTGAAAACCATTTATATCCCTATAGGAGAGTAAGTGAGCCACAAGACAAGACACAGAACGACATTTACAGAGGGATTAATATTATCAAGTCCTTAAACTTAAAGTAATTAAACTTCTAGAAGAACTGTAGAAGCTTTTTTTTTTAAGACACTTGAGAAAACAAATGTTTCTTAGTAAAAAGAAATAACCAACAATGGATGGGACAAAACTAAAACATGGACTTTATAAAATTAAAATCTTCTGTTCTTTCGAAGACAGTTATAAAAAAAATGAATAGGCACAACACAACATAAAGTGTTCTTATGTATCTGTCTATATTCAGAGGAGAAAACAACACAATGATAAGAAAACACATACCAAAAAAAAACAGTGCAAAGTTTTTTACACTATGGCTTTTAAAGAAATATATAGCTTTGTGTATTAAGCACATGAAGAAGTTAGTCTACTTTAAAATCCTTTATTCAATAGGAATATATAAATGAAAATGATGAGACACTGTCACACAATTTCATTGTCATTGTAGTACAGAAACTGTAAAAACTATTAGCATCAGTTAAACAATAACAAAAATTAGGCTCCCTTGAAGTATTAAAAAAACTACATACATCTTTACAAACCTACTCCATAGTTCTTAAAAGGTAAATGCGTATCTACTGTCTGATTCCTAACTTCCTTTTCCCAGTATTGATCAAAGAGAATTAAAACATCACCATACAAGCTCACATTGATTCATCACATGCAGAGTATTCATATAAGCTTTATTTAGAATATTGGATAAAATCCAAGAAACTGCATGAAAGAACTAGACCCACAAGTGAAAATAACGTGTGATTCCATTTACTTTATTTTTAGAATATAGGGCCCTAACCTATGATGGCTACTGTAGAGATATGAGTGTTTATGGAAAATGATAACAGGTTAAGGGCACATCAAAATAAGTTTTACTAATTTGTTTATATACTGGTGTTCCTTATACTTTAGAATTAACATTCTAGGAAGTCAAGATATTTATTTCTTCATAATTATGAGTTCTAGATATAGTTTCAGTAAATATTTTTAGAAATTATAACACCTGTAGAACTAGAGTGGTGTTTTAGTAGCTAAGACTGAAAAACTAAACTTCCACAGGGCCCTAAACTTGGTTCCCAATACCCTTGTTGGGGAGCCAACAGTCACTTGTAATTACTCTCACAATATTATTAAATCATATGATGAATAATCAGTCAAATAAATAATACAAACTAATAGTGTAAAATGAGGATACTAATAGAATACTGATGTTGAATAAATATTTTTAGAACACCCTGAGATAAGTCTTCAGCAGTAAACAGTATATAAAGGACATTATCATCAGAAATAAAAAAATATAAATTTAAGGAGGAAAATTCAAAGTTGAACTTTAATAGAATAATAAAAACAAAATTACCTTGTTAAGATTTCCTATTTCCCTTAAAATATTCTATTTTGTCTGTTTATATAAATTATCTTTAATTATCTTGACAAGATTTCCAAGGGGTTCTTTAAAATAATTATTATTGATAATATTAGTAATGATAATATATATATATATATATATATATATATATATATATGATATGTATCATCTGTATTACATAAAATACCTTATATATGTCACTATTCTGATTCTTTATTGGTTCACTTTATTATCAAATAATAAAATGAATTTTATTCTACAGGACAACTTTACAGACAATAATTGAAGCTCAAAGAAATTAAACAACCTGATGAAATTTTAAGAGTAGAAAATTTGATTCATGCTTTAACTTTCTTTCCTGCATACAGAAGTCCTTTCTCTGACTATTGCCGCTTACATTCTAACATATGTGGAAGGTATAGTTTATATTGTACATTAAAAATAAAATCTCCAAATTTAGTAAGAGACAAAGTCATACTCCCTCCACAGTATTTGAAACATAGTTTTGTCTAGAAAGGCTATTTAGTTGAGCCAATTTAAATGTATCCACATCTCCCTTATAAATGAGTAAGACTCAGAATGTAGTTATTTTATTTGACTTTGACAATTACTGGAGGATAATCTCTAAGTTACTTTTCTAATTGCTGACCTGGCTACTTCCCCAGTGTTTCCCAGATACTTGCCATTTCTCCTGGCCATGTGCTCATGGTTCATCTCCTTTCACCACAGCTACCTTTTCCATTCTTTCCCTTTCCTCTTCTTCCCCTACCTGCAACCCCCAACTAGGTAACCTAAAACCCAACTCTCTCTATCCCTCTCAATAATTGACTGAAGCCATTTTTATTCAACCTATAGTTTTAAACTAAGCCTACTTCCTTGTTCTAGCCTAAAATTTAAATTCCTGACTGAAATTACTTCTTCTAGCCTAATATTTAGATTTCTGCCTGAAATTGCTTCTTTGTTCTAGCCGAAGATTTAGATTCCTGTCTGAAATTACTTCTTTGTTCTAGCCTAATGTCAGATTCCTGCCTGAAGCTTACTCTCTTGCCCTTGGCTAATGTCATATTCTGGCCAAGCAGCCCATTCCTAGTCCTTGGCCCACATCAGATTCTTGCTAAGCGGTCCCAAAAGCTCTCTGCTTCTCCCAATTTGTGCTAGGACAGGGAAGTAGGCTCAGATATTTTGGTCATCCTGATAAGTCCTTAGAAACAGTGATAATGGGAGTTTGTTTATTGCCTTGATTGTTCTTTGATTATTTGTGTTTATTGTCTTGCTTGTTTTTTGACTATTTACATCTATTGTATTGCTAGTCCCTCAACCTAGAAATGACCTTAATACTTGCATGTAATTGAAATGGTATAAAAGCAAAAAGAAGGAAGGGGGATGGAATGGGGGTGTTCTAAGGAGGAGAAATGGGGAGAGGGGATGACATCTGAAATGTAAATAAATAAAATATCCAATAAAAAAAACCTAAGAAGCAAGGTTTGCACAACAAAAGCTGGTATACTTGAGAATTCACAGAATTCACTCATCTTGAGGCAACTAGATCTTAAGATACAGAATATAGCTTTACAATACATAGCAACAAACCAAACCTCAACAAGGCTGAGAACCACCAAGTTTTGTTTAATTTTACAGCATTTATCTACTTCATACAATAGACACTTAGGTATTTCCATAATAAAGAGCAGTAAATACAGTAGTATGATATCATCAACATAGGTGAAATTCTCTTGCTTCATTTAGAATTGTGCCTTGTTCCCAGTGATATGACCAAAACCAATGGCTTTTTATTGATAACATGAACTGTAAGAAACACTATAATACAAACAAAACGAAAGACAAGCTCAGTCTCCAGTATGTGGGTGATGAGAAGTCCTCAGAGAAGGCACACACACATGACACATCAAACATATTAATATATCATGAAGTTGTGGTTTTTTATTGATTTTGGATGAGTAGGTGGAGGAGCAGCTTCATAATGGCAAACAGAAGGAGGGAAGAAATGGAATGGTTTGCAGAAGGGAAGCTGGGAAAGCGGATATCATTTGAAATGTAGATGAATACAATGATTAATAAAAATATATTTTTAATATTGAAAAGAAAGTATATAGTTTAGGATCAAAGGATTTAATGTTTATTGAAGACTTACATGTGAAGATTAGAAAAGTGGGAGGTGGAGGTAATTTCTAGGTGCTGATATTTTATGTCTGTATGAATGTTGGTGTAATTAAAGAATCAAGAGATCTGCTTGGTCAAGGATAATGCAGAGAGAGCTGACAGACAAGCTGTTGAGTGTAAGTTGAATATTATGCAGGAAAAAGCAATGTTGAATCTCCTGAGGTATATAATCAAATTATAAATGCATGAATAAATCTTAAAGTAGGGAAGAGGTAAGATTCTTTAGGGAAAATATTAAAAGAAACCAAAGAATAAAAGAGTAAGTTCAGAGTTCTAAAGCTCTCCAACATTAATAGAGGAGAAGATTCATTTTTTTCCCATGAGAAATTTATGGTCACAAATATTTATTTACACACCTTCAGATTAAAACAATGGATATCCAAAAATTGATTAATATTTAAATCACAGTTATGTGCAAGTGCAACCTGTAATCTCATAATTTAAAATGCTTAAACAACTGTTAAAGTGTGAGACTCCATACACTAGAAATGAATAAATAAATCATCATGAATTTATATAAATATTAACAGAGAACAATCTGAAGGAATAAAATATTAGCGTTTGTCCCCCTAGGATACAAAAATAACATTTTTCTGATTTTCCTTTCTCTGTGATAAATATGTATAAATATGTACAAACACATTTTTGTAAATGCACATTTGTATATACCCATATACATATATTGCAACTATGAAACATTTACTGCTTGAAAATACATATGAAAATCCATACATTTTATACATATTATACAACGTAATTCTTGAGTCTTTACATAAAATTGCATTTTTATATATTTATTTAGGACATAGAGTAATAATAAAAAACAAGCATAAGTTGATAAACTAAAGAATTTAAGCAGAATAATGGCTCTCAAATGTATATCCTTACATTCTTGGAAAAAATGCATACATGTTACTTTTGAAAATGAAAAACAAAACCACAAAACAACTTGAAATTTTCAATATTGTCCTATCAGAAAAATAACAGAATAATGTCAACACCATAAAACATGAGTTTTAACATAATATGGATATTAATTAAAAAGTATTCAACAAATTTTCATGAAACTAGTGGTTTGATTTTTATGTGAAAGGTAAGGGATGTATCTCAAATGAATTTCAAGGATAAATAATTGAAAACAGGCAAGTATTTTTATGAAAGGGAGAACCTTTTATGTCACTTGATCATTTTTTTCTGAAAACTACTAGAGACATTTACGAAACACAATGAACTTTAGAATAATTGGCTTTTAGCTTCTCGGTAAGGTGATACCTCTGTAAATTAGATATTGTTAAGCAATTTTAACGCAATGAAAATTATTGCCCTGTCAGAAGAAGACCCTTTTGCTGAGGAAGCATTTCACTGCACCATTTCCTTTCATGCATAAACAGTGTAAAGAAACTTAACGCCTACCTTATCTTTTATGTCTGCATAAAGCTCTGAAGTATGCCCACAATTAAGAGGATAGAGGAAGGAGAAAATAATAAAAGTATGGGGCCAGTGAGTGTGACATTAAAATGCCTATGTGATGTGGAAGTTATACTTCACACCTTCAATATGTCAAATTCTAGATAATTCATACTGGCATATCCAGAAAATAGCATAGCAGTAGGTATGTAGTATGAAACCTACCATTGATGTATTTCTATGTCCCTCTCCTTTCCTGCATTTGTTGATGTTATTCCACCCACTCGTCATTGAAAATACCTCCATTATGCCTGTAGGATTCAAATTAATGACTCAGGGATCTTTTGTACATTTGGAGATCTTTTTTGAGTTGCCTCCTTTTATTCAGTATTCTGCCTTACAAATCTTGTTCCCTTGTCCTCTATTATAACTCAAGTCTCTCCAATTTAGAAAAGCTCAAGAAGGAATCTTTGGGGTTTTCGTTTTAAAATGTATCCTAAAATCTGACCTCGGTCATAAACTGATACAATTTTAGGGTATATAAATTAATTCCATTCTCTTTAGGAGCACAATTCTTAGCTTTTTGTTAGTTTATTGATCTTTAGAGAATAATTCTCTTAGTAATTATTGCTCTGTGTATGGAGAACTTTACCTCTTTCTCCATAGTCAGATTTATGAGCTCTACAGTTTACTCATTGCTTAGATATCACTGTGATTTATCTATGCTTCAAGGATTTGTGCCAGTAGCATTACACAGAGTCACTGACACACCTAGGTGAAATGTAGGCAAATGAGTTGCATAGACATTTCCACAATGCTAGATATACAGAGGAAAATGTACAGGTGTCAAAGTCCTCATGTCAGATTATATTAACCACCAGAGGACATTGTGTGGAAGAGAAACTTTTGCATGCTTATTTCAATCAGCAGACTCCACAGCTCTGATGATGTAATGTTTTCTAGGATGCAGAGCACAGACACTCACCTTGGTTGATGATGGCTTAATCACTGTGGTACAATGAGCAGACCATTTGTTAGTGTCTCTCATAACTTACATATATTTTGTGCTTGGTATGATTGCAAAATATCACTACCTAGTAGTTTCTAAAGTAAACTGAAAAATAATACATACAAAAACAGCAAAGATATATTTATTGATACACTACTCATAAACCCCAAAACTTAGAAGAAACAAGATATTCCTCAGAAAATGGCTGGAGAAGACTACATCCAGACAATGAAATATTATTCAGAATTAGAAATGAAATGAGTTAAGATATGAAAATCCATAATAAATAAACTTAAGAGTATTTTACTAAGTCTGAAAGAAATCAATCTTTCAAGGGTAGAGATGATTTAATTCTAAAACTATAACATTCTAGGAAAAGCTAGCATGGGCATAGCCCCCCAAGGTAATCCGTTTCCTGGGCTTATCATAAGGAAGAATGAATAGAAAGAACTCAGAAAGTATCTCAGGAAAATGATAACAGAATGGTGGGTACATATGTTGGTCCAAATACATAGAGTATATATAGAAAGGGAGGCCAATTATACATTATGAAAATTGGCTGAAAATGTGTCAGTGTCAGTGTGAGTAGGAAAATGTACATCTCTGTTACAACCTGTGGCTGGGGGGACTTTGCATGTTCATTTAGAAACAACGTGTAGATGATCACACTCTCCTCCCTGCTTGGATGCACTACGATCTTAACACTAAAATAAAATGTATTATTTTTTGTAAAGTTTGTATTGTAGTCTGTTGCAGTACACACAATACAAGAGATTGATGTATTTTCAGAGTAAATTGGAGGTCCAATTGAAGTCTTAACAATCCACCAAAGAATGGATACAGCAAATGTGGTATATTTACTCAATGGAATATAACTCAGCTGTTGAAAAGAAGGACATCATGAGTTTCTCAGGCAAATGGATGGAACTAGAAAATATCATCTTGAGTAGAGTAACTCAGTCCCAAAAGAACATGCATGATGTATACTCATTGATAAATGGATAATAGCCAAAAGGTTCAGAATACCCATGATACACCCCACAAACCCAAAGAGGTTAAATAAGAAGGAAGGCCCAAGTGAGGATACTTGAATCACATTTAGAAGCGGAGGATAAAATAGTCATGGGAGGCAGAGGGAGAGAGGGACCAGGATGATTGAAGAGATAGGAGAGTAAACAGGCAGGACCAGACATGGAGAGAGACAGGAGAGAGTTCCAGAGGCCAGGAAAATACAAGAAAATATGTAGCTGCCAGGGGTCTGAGATGGGGGGATTCTCTCGGAAGTCCCAAAGACCCTGGATAAGGGAGGTTTTCAAGAGTCAATGCAGGTGACCTTAGCAGAAATGCTTAATAGTTGGGATATAGAAACTGAAGAGGCCACCTCCAGTAGACAGACAGGATACCCAAAATTGGTCCTATGTAAAAGAAATGCAGGGACAAAGATGGAGCAGAGACTGAAAGAATGGGTAACCAGTGACCAGCACATTTTGAGACCCATCCCATAGGCAGGCACCAATCTTCCATACTCTTAATGATGCTATGTTGTGCTTGCAGACAGGAATCTAGCATGGTAGCCTTCTGATAGGCTCTACCAAGCAGCCTACTAAGACAGATGCAGATACCTACAGATAAACATCGGACAGAGATTGAGGACCCCTTTAGGAGAGCTAGGGGAAGAATTTAAGGCCCTCAAGGAGATGGCAACCCTACTAAAAGAACAACAGTGTCAACTAACCTGGGCCCCTGGCAGCTCCCAAACACTGAGTCACCAACTAAAGAGCATATACCAGTTGGTCCAAGGGCCCCCAGCACACACACACACACACACACACACACACACACACACACACACACACA